>CAWUFW010003993.1:0-410000 GCA_963921515.1 Calotriton arnoldi | reverse complement strand
CGCCACCCGGACCGCAATCGGCAATGTGTCACCCTGTGACAAAAGTCCCACAACATGGGCAACATGGACGTAAGGGGGAATCACTGACCCTACATTCATCCATACTTCCACACTTGAAAGATCTTAGACATGACACATCTGTGTGAATATGAATGTTTATTGCTCATTCAAGGGAGTGTTGCAGCTGGAGCAGTACAGGGCCATGCCAACCCCACTTCACATTGTCGGCCCGTGGAGGGCCAGCCAGAGTCCTTCAGGGAATGACAGGTACATCAGGAGAGGAGGACTTCAGTCCGCAGTCTGATAGCTGTGTCATTGGTGAGCAAACAGAATATGGCAGTCCATGTCGAGGTCCAAGGTGAGTGTCGCAGAGTGCATCGGGGGACAGTGGAAGGTGATGATGCAGAGGGCAGAACCAAGCAGAAACAGGCCACATGGCGGAGATGAATGCTACTGTGTCCTCCTAACCACGATGGCAGATTCATCCGCATCTTCGTCCACTGCTGTTGCATGTGCCTCACATGTGGGTGGTGGTGTTCTGTCTCCAGCACTGTGTGGCACTGACACATCAGGGGCCGGAGATGTGGATGGGGTGGTAGCAGCAGCATGCATCAGCGCCAGGCCTTGTGGCAGCAATGCCATGAGGAGGGTCTTCAGGGCATTGAGGGACCCAGCTACCTCTCGCTGGTGTGCAGCCGTGGCAGCCGCTCTTTCCGCATGCGTCCGCTCCATGTTCTCCATGATCCTCCGCATGTGTCCCAACTCCCGGGCGAGATCGCTGGAGGCACTCTGACTAGACAGTCGTTCTTGTCGCAGAGTCAGGACTCTAGCGATGTCAGCCATGGTCCGTTGGAGAGCATGGAGCAGACTGTGGGTGTCCGTTAGGGACTGTGAGTGGTCCCTGATGGGACTTAGACACCCACGTATGGCGTCTAGTTTGGCTGCCATGCGGTCGAACCCCACCTGCACCTGTTCAGTCAGCTTCTCCTGGCACCCCAACACACGGTGTTGGAAGGCCATGTGTTCGTCGTGGGGATCCTGGGAGGCAGCCGTGGTGGTGGGTGCTGCCTGCTGTGTATACTGTGCAGGGGGTGGGTTCTCCTCGTGGCAGCTGGGCTGCCCTGATCCTGGAAGTGGGCTGCGGAGGCTCTCCACGAGCTGTTGGAGGGCGTCGGAGTCGAAGGTGTGGTGGTCCTCTTCGTCATCAGAGAAGAGGTTCGGACTGCTCTGCAGGAGGTGTTGGATTTCCCCCTGCAATGTGAAGGGGAGATGCAGTTTAACATCGTGTTCACATGTATGTTGACGCATTGTACATGTTTACATTCAGACTGCATGACAGTATACATTGTGACTTTTTGGGGGGAGCTGCCTATTTGATGCGGGACAGTGGACATTCCGACTACATCACGGATATGTGTTTGTACTTGTACATTGTCAACTCACATTTCCCTGCAGTGCCAAATGTGATTGGCCAGTTTCTACGCACATACGGCACCAGTTGTGTCCTCTGTTCTGTTGTGGACGTGTTGCGGTTTGTACTCACATCGTTGTCAATGTTGATAGTGCTCTGCAAGTAATGTGTGTGTTCTGCATTTTGGGGGAGTCGCCCTGCAGCTCTGATTTAGCTGCCCTTATCCCTTACATGCGGTGTGCCTCTGGGTTCTGTGCTTATGCAGTGCTGAGATGTTGCATACCTGTATGCATTGGTCTCTTGGTGGGATTTGTGGGTTTGGGGCATGGTTTGTCCGCAGATGTGCTATGCTTAATTGTGCATGTGTGCCATTGTGCCCATCTCCCCCCGTCCCCCCAGTCCCTGGTGGTTACTCACCCTGTTGCTGTTGTGCCCGGTCATGTTGAGCATTGTCCGGTCCCCCAACTCCTGCCACCGTCTCCCCACTGATGACTGTAGACACCATTTCCTCCATCTCGTCCAGCTCCTCCTGTGGCGCTGGACTCCCACCTCCAGTCTGCATTGCTGCCTTCCGGTTATTTGCGAGTTTCAGCTTGGTTGTGCGCTTTACATCATTCCAGCGCCTCTTGCCCTCGTCCAGTGTCCTCTTCAGCACTCTGACTGCATTCACCTTGTCCACGATGGTCTGCCATATTCCATTTTTAGTTGCCAGTGACAGTGGAGGTGACGAACAGTGGTTGATGGTGTTCTATCACCTCCGTTATCAGGATCCTGTTTTCCTGCGGACTGAACCGCTTCTTCCTACTCTTCTTGTCCTTGCCCTTCCCTGACCCAGAGGTCCCTGGCTGTTCCTCCGGGGGGCTTGTGGGGTTCTGGTTGTCCTCTGTACTTGCTCCGGATGCCTCCATTGTGCTTCGCTGTTGTTTGGCTTTTATTGGTATGTTTTTTTTCTACTTTTATAGTGCATTTTCCCGCATGACGCGTGGGAATTGCAGGCCTGTGGCTGGTTTTCGTAGATTTTTGTATCGCAATTGGCGTCATCGCTACTATTTTCGCGTTGGGGTTTCGCGTTTTTGCGGCGTCGCGTTGTTTCTAACGCGTTCATCTGACGCGTTATCGTGTGACTATCGCATGGTACCGCCATGTTGTGAATACCACGTTAACACAGAGTTGTTTTCCCGCGATAGACTGCGATGTGAAGGGTTGCGTTAAGCTACACTTGCGGTGGTTATCACTCGTTCTTGAGAATATGCCCCTAAGTGTTAAATATTGATAAATCTGGCCCTGGGTATACAGTGTCTAATGTTTGGAAGAACTGATTAAAAAGAGGCTCGGGCAAAGTTTGCTCAAAGCAAGTCAGAACATCTGCAAGACACCTGAGGATGCATTTCAGCACACTATTTATAAAAATGCAATAGGAGAGGAGAAGAGGACATTGTAGCTAAAGATGGAGGCAGTGGGAAGTGCATTAGTAGTGGGATGCCCCTTGGAAGTGGTCCAAGGCAGCACATCTCTGAATAGGTTAATTGTCAGACACGATGGGCCCTATTCACAAATGGATCTTGGAGTGTGTAAAGTAGTACTCCATTATTACTCTTTTATGTAGTCTTACATCCCTTTGCGAATTAGCGCCAACACATCTAAGATGGGAATAAAATGGGAGTATTCAGGGGATATTCAAATACAATTAGTACAAATAGAAAGGACTGTGTTCTCTTTGCAATTTTACTATTAGAAAGTTCGATATTTTGGCTTCAATTCACAAAGACATGTAAGAGTACATTCAAGAAAACTCTTGAAGTACTACTTCCCTTACTCATAAATGCTTTTGTGAATCGCCCCTTTTGTGCTCGATTTAAACTGGGTGTGAATTTCGGTGAGTCGAAAAGACACCTGTCGGGCTTTACGTCCGAGTCCTACTTTCCTTATGGATTTGTAATCTAAAAAATACAGACGGAGCACTCTTAAATTACAGACTTGGGAATCCCCAAACTAGATAATGCATAGGCTATGGTAAGGGAAGATTTACCCATTGAGCAAAAGGGGCATTCAGACTTTAATCTGTGTATCATTTATATGGCAGTAACTAATATAGGGACATAGACCACACAGAAGCCCTGGTTTGTTAATCATGGAACTTGTGGTGGTAAATATACCTTACTGAAGATGTGCAGTGGTATAAATATGAAAATGTACTTTGTTCTGTATAACTGATATGTATGTTTATTAGAGAAAAAGGATTGTAAATTGTGTATGTTAAATTTGTGTGGTGAAAACCATTAACCAAATGTTTAATAAACTTAGTACTTTATGAATGGGATAGAACAGTTCCACAAATACCTCCCTTTTTCAGGGAAAGCAGTTTCTAGAAAAGGAAAATATTTTCACTGTGGTGACAAAAATCATTGTTTCTATTTACTTCCACATGCACTCCTTTCCCTTATCTTACTCAATTAAATGTACCACAGAGTGTAAAATGTACACAAGTAAATACAGGCCAGAAAGAATTGTACCAACCGAACTGACTCGCCTGATAAAAATGATTAGTGTCAGCGCGCAAATCAGTTTCTCATAACCTTACATAGAGCATGTCTCGCACCGGGAGCAGTGTAGTGTTTACGGACTTTGGTACTCCCTGACTGGACCAGTCACTATTTCTGATGGGCCTAAAACATTAAAGGGAATTGAGACATTCTCAGCAAAAAACAGACACAAGTCAAGATTTTAAGGAGTTTTTCTAAAGTATTGTTAAGCAAAATGCATTGACTATATCATAAGCATGGGAAGCAATAAAGAATACAGATCATAAGTACAAAGAACTCAGTAAAGTTCACTGCAAAATCCAGCATAGATTTGCCTTACAAAGTAGGAATGGGGTTCCTAGTTAGAGAGGAAAAGTACGTCCTTTTATAGTACGTCAGACAAAGGATTTCATAATTACTAAGCAAGTACATGGTTCTCAGGATATGCACCAATGAGGAACAAGCAAGGAGAAACATTTTACAAGAGAATGCATTTGAGGCTTCTCTCATAATTCTATTGCATTGAATTCAGTTGCTCTCACAGTTTATTCAGGCACTATAAATGTCTTATAAATGATAGTCTGAGACAGCTGGAATGTCCTTGCTTGGGTACAGCATGGTGAGAAACCTCTGGGAACTCTCATCATCTGTTGTGGTGGTGTAGTACGGTCTCATATCAAGATGGAAGACAGTACATTTCTTGGTTATGTTAGTGCAAGTTCTATTTTAAGCATTTTAGAAGCATAAAAGATAGAACGTTCACAACATCAGGGAAAAGCCCAGGATTGCAAACATGAAGTCCTGGTGACATGAAGCTAGGAAAACTCCTTTCCTCAACGACACTGTAGGATTCTACCGCAGCCCGGGCACTGGTAAATGATCACGCCACACATGGAACTTGGTATGGTGTCGGACCAGTGGATCGCTCAATGATATCATGCTTTAAAAAGGTATCAAGTTCTCTCTCAACAGCCTCTTCTAAATGGAATGCAATTCAGTGATGTCGTTGAGAAACAAGACGAATATTCTCATTTATGTGAAGTTGCACCTTCATGGTCTTAAGCCTTCCTAATCCATGGAACAAAGACGGAAACTGGTTCACTATCTCATGATAGGCATTGACGTTGTAGTTCACAGAAATCAGCCCCGTGTCAGCAGCAGTACTGAAACTGAGTAGACATACACTTGAATAAGTGCCTGGCAAGACATGAATTGGCTCTTGTACTTTCGTATTTTATGCTTCACAGTGGCTATGAATGAACCTTGACTTTGCAGTGATGTCGAAGCAGCCCACGTATACACTTTGGTTTTCCAGTGAGTGAGTTAAAGGGGACTTTGGAGACAGTTCATTGTACTTCTCCACCACCATATTGTTTATCGACGCTCCACTGACTGATATAAGGTATAGAGCACCCATTCAAATTCAGTGTGAGTTTGGGTCCGTGTCCAAATAAATTTCGCACTTTTACTTATTGGCCTAGTTTTGACCAGCATTCTTTTCTTTGCAAGAAGCTAACCCTATATGTGCACATTGTCCGGCAGTTAACATTGACATCGCACACCTATCTTCCTCACTGTCACTCCCTAATGATGGTGACAAACCTTTAGACAAAGAATTCGACAATCAACTTTATTCAGTGTCTGCTTGCCTCAACTGATGTTTCCCCTTGGCCTTGTGCACATGCGTAGAATGTCGCATCTGGAACTTTCTGGCATCCGTTTTATTTTGTTGACGTGACACACTTGATCTTTACCTCACTTTGAGGACTGTTACAAAATGGTTCTCTTTCCCGCAGCTTTTGCATACCTGTCCAATGGCGGGTCATCTACCCTCATGTGGAAAGGAAAACCCACATCGGAAACACAATTTCTTTTTCTTGGGAGACATTACTTTATGGCCTTTGGCCTGGTGTTTCGACTTACTTTTCACACTCAGAGCTGATTCATTTTGGGCCATTCCGGCCTCCATGTTAGCTGCATGGCTGTCAGCTCTCTCCTCCGCTCTGGCAGCCATGAGTACACAATCCAAACTGAGGGGCAGATTTACAAGAAAAGAACTCAGCGCCGCAAGTCATTTTGCTGCGCCACGCTGTTTTACTTTTGATGCACAGGGATGCAACATATATACAACAATATGTTGCATCCCTGTGCTTCACCCTGCGCTGCCGCACAAACTGCTGCCATGCGCCGTCTCAGGCACCCTTGCTCCATGGTGCAAGGATGCCTGCACCGTGGGGAGATTGTTTTTGTGCAGGAAGGGGCACCTTCCTTCACAAAAACAATCAATTGAGGTGATTTCCTCTTCCAATGTGTGCTGTAGAATGCAGCACACATTGAAAGAGGAAAAGAATTCTTCTCGTTGCACCTCGCTGGCGTAGCATTCTGATGCATTTCCAGATTTACGATTGCTCGTAAATCTGGAAATGCATCAGTGGACATAGGTGTTGCGTGGGAACACTCAAAGCAACACCCATGTCATGCCCCTGACACGCAAAGTGTTGCGTGAAAAGGGGCGATATTTACAAGCACAGGTAAAGCCACGCAGGGTGGCTTTACGTGTGCTTGTAAATATCACGCAGAAGGTTGTGCCGCCAGTGTGTCACGCAATGTGACGCACCGGCGGCGCAAGGGGCTTGTAAATCTGCCCCTGAGTGTCTCAGCATTCATCGTCTGAAGGAACCAGAGAGGTAACCATGTATTACTCTGAGGTGCATAGCCTCTTCATCGTTTAACTCATTGAACTTGCAATGCTTTATGAGTGGATCAAGTCTTTCTACAAATTCATCCATTGTTTCACCAGTTCTCTGCCTTTCCTGACTAAAAATGTACCTTTCATAGTCGATTTTCAACATTGGATTGAACTTGGTGTTTAACGCTTCTTTGATTTGATGGTAAGTCACCTCATCAGCTTGTGGTATTTTCTCTATCACTTATCCGTCATCTGACAAATTCTTCAGGTAATTAATTATATTTTTGTCATTTGCTTCTTCCAGCACATCAATGAAATCATCAAAAGTTTGGATCCAAGCAGTTCATCTGTCACCAATATTTTGCACTGTGGCAATGTCGAAGGGAAGCGGTGGTTTTAGGAATGCAGCAGCATCATAACCTGTGGAGCTTTCTGCTACCTGGAGCGGAGCATGCTCCGGCGGTGTCTGCTGCCCGCTTGTACCGGCACCCTAGTCACACGTTAGCCACGTGCTGTCATTTGGGTTGTCACGCCCGGTCTCCGTTTGTAAGGCGCTGTCTTCTTTTTCGACTTGAGTAGCGGCTTTGTTTCTTGCATTGTTTCTTCACCCCTTTCACCTCTTTGCATTGTGTCAGGTTTCTACTGCCTTTAGTGTTTCTTGATGCTAGAAATATCTCTGCTTTCAGCACTTTCTTGCACTCAGCTAGCACAGCTTGATTTGCTTCTCTGTACCTGTTTGTCACTGCCTTTAGCGTTACCATACTATATGAATGACGATTCGGTGTTGCGTTGTGGAGCAGTATCTCCTGTTTTGACATTATCAGCAAATTTCTAGCCGACAACAAACACACATCCCATAAGGCCTTCACTTTCTTTACAGGGCTGGCACTGGCTGGAGTGTTGCTTTGTCTCCAAATACTCCAACCGTCGATTTTCACTTCCACCGAGGCACAGGTGGCACACACGAGCAGCTTGCTGAACCACGGCAAACTCTCCGGGAGAGCACTCACGGTTCTTGGGGCCCCAGGGTTTAAGTAATCCCTTATCTCGTCGCCAGTTGTAGCGTACTACCCCAGCCCGGGTACTGCTAAATGATCAAGTCACACATGGAGCTTGGTATTACACGTTTTTATTCCTCAGCGTTTAGCAGTGAACTGAACATTCTAGATCATGAATTCTATGACCCACACTCACGCACTTAGGTCACTGTTCTACAGAGTCCATCAGTAACCAAAAGGGTTCCGGCATTTCTAACTCACAAGACACTACACACTTTTGTAAAAGATGTAATCAATGTCTCATTTACAACACAATTTCCCAAGTATAACAGATAAAAAATCGTCCAGTACCACACACAGTACCAAGGACCACTATTTCTCCACCACAGAAAATCAGGTGTGTTTCAAACAAAAATTGTCCAGTGCTTCATCAGGGCTGCCTTCAAAGTTGGATGGGCTGAAATGTCCACCTCCCATCCAGCCACGAAAGCAGTGACGTGCGCCCCAGACTACGTGGGCTGTCCATTTGTCTTGCATGGCCAGCCTAGCGCTATTGATTGACTGAGTAACTTGGGTCGTGCAGTTCTCTGACTTCGAAATACCCCCTCAGTTGCCTCACGGCTGAGACGGGGTACGAACACTTTAAAACCCACAAATGGAATTCAGTTTTAATAAACCCATATATCAAACGCACTTCATGGCGCCTCCCTGCATTATCGTGAGAGTAGCTAGCTAAAAGCTTATTCTCAAGAATCGGGAATCCCTTTAAGGTTTTTCCGATGTATTAATATGGCACGTTTTACTGATATTAATACGGGGCCAAGCATTCATATATTTTCGATGTGACAGGCGTCTGTGTGCTGCTTTGTGTGGCTACATAAGAAATATGTTTTTCTTAACAAAACGAGTATTCATAAACTCAAAAAACTTATCATCAAGGATAAATGATCCTTCTAAATTTATCTAGCAGCAGTTAACAAATAGTGGTGAACTTTGCCCGGCAAATTTACTGCGATGTTCGTCCAAGTTTTCAATCTAATGCAGCAGGCCTACTCAGACAGCAGCTTCAGCTCTTAGGTTTCTTTGAGTATAGTGCCACCTAGAGGAAGATGTGGAGAAAATAGTCCCTGTGAAAGTTGCCCTTCAATTTCACAGAGCTAGTTTGTGGATCACTGGGGGCAGGGAAAATGCCACATATAAACGTTTGTTGCTCATGAGCACAAATTGCGCGTGTAGTCTTGCTCGTGCAACTTGTGCATCATGCAATAGATTGGCGAATGTGGACTGGTCCATCTTCAACAAGAATCTTTACTAGGGGTTTGTGCTGGTGCAGCATCGCAAAGCATTGTGAAAAGCCACAGACAGCAGCGACAGATAAACTTTCACACACAAAAACTATTTTGTGGTAAAAGTTGACCCTTGTGCTGCGCTCAAATGCTTTTGTGCCACCCCCCTGCTGACATATGCAAGGGAGGCGTGTCTGAGGCTGGCCAGTGCAAAACCCTTAGGTTTTGGTGCAAAGCCAGATTGATTAAAGCAGTGTGTTCAGGCGTTCATCAGCAGGCAACTTTTATTAAATCTACTGTGGCACTATGTTATGCTCTTTGTGCAACTGTGTTTCAGGAGGCACTCTGTTATGTGAGTGACAGTAAATGTGACAGTAAATCTGGGCCTAAATGCGCAAATGTAGGGCTCAGTCAAAGAACAGCATGTGTGTAAAATGTGTATTATAATGCTGATTGAAGACCATGGAATCCTAAGCCTCACCTAACGTGTAAAGGGGCCTACCCACTTCGCTGAATACCCCCTGCACCCTATTTTGACCACCTTTGACAACATCTGAGTTGACAAGCCCACACCAGTCTCCTGGACAGACCATGCCCTCGTCAAGTTTAACATCCCAGTCCTTGTCCGACGCACATGCACCACCACCAGATAAACCTGCCAAACCTGGAACAGCATCACTGACATGGACTGGGACACTTTCTCAACACCCATCAACCCGAACGCAGCAACCGCCTCCCCAATGCCATCAAGAATTCTAACAATTGGATCACCTACTACACTGACTCCCTCTCCCTGCTCTAACAAGCCCATACAACAAGATCTAAACCCCAGGATAGTTGGTAGATGGAGGAACTCAGACTGATGAAACACCACTGCAAACAGCCGCCGCACAAACGGAGAATAAGCCAGGACAATGCAGGCAGGAGCACATTCATAGCCTTCGTCAGATGCTACCACCAAGCACTCCACTCTGGCAGACTGCATCGATGACAGCACCAACAGAAACAAAGAAATCTTCGCCATTGTGAAGGCATTCACCCCACCAGCAGCCGCCTCCGAGCAGGTCACCTCCTCACAGGACCTGTGCAACAATCTCTCTCAATTCTTCAGCAACAAAATCACCACCATCTAAGCAACTTCTACCCACAACCAGACCCAACAGACCTCACCAAACATCTCCTGATCTTATCCAAAGAACCAATGCTAACCACATGGCCTGTCATCACCCAAGAAGAAACCACCACCACCATGAAATCTATCCACTTGGGCCTGTTGGACCCCTGAGCCACCACGCCTACTCCACAAGACTGCAACCCATCAGCTCACACCCATTCTGAAGGCCTCCACTCCTTCTGCGACCTTCCTAGATGCTAGAAAACACACCACTGTCCTCCCATTGCTGAAGAAACCCTTTGCAGACCTTTCAACACTCTCCAACTGCAGACTAATCTCCCTGCTACAATTCCCGGCTAAGGTCTTTGAGAAAATCATGAACGGACTCCTCATTGAATATCTCAATGACCCTAACTCCTTGACACCACTCAGTCTGGTTTCAGACCTAACCACAGCATGGGAACTGCCCTCATCATTGTCACAGATGACATCCAAGTGAGTTTGGACAGTAGCCCTCATTCTCCTGTCCCTCTCTGCATCATTTGACATGGTCTCCCAACCCATCCTCATCCAATGCCCACACAACATCAGAATGCAAGGACACATACTCTGATGGATCTGCTCTTTCCTGACTGGAAGGACCCAGTCAGTCACACTGGCACCATACACCCTGGACATCCGTGACCTCATGGGAGGAGTTCTGCAAGGATCCTCCCTAAGCACAACCCTCTTCAATGCATACATGATCCCTCTAGCCAGCATCATCCTCTCTCACATCAACATCCTCTCCTGCGCTGATGACACATAACTCATTCTCTCCCTCACAGACAAGACGTCCTGTACCCATATCAAGTTCAATGCCTGCATGACTGATGGATGAAGACCAACTGCCTCAAGCTGACAACCAACAAGATCGAAACTGTGAGCTTTGGGATGAGCACTTCACTGTGGGGCTCCACCTGGTGGCCAACAGAGCTAGGACTAACCCCCATCACCACCTGTTAGACCAGGCATCTTTTGGAGTGTTTGCCTGTCTCTTTTGCTTTCTGGCCTCCTAGTTTTAAAAGTACGTTGGACTTCGTTTTGCTGGTTATTTTCCTCTGCGCACTTTCTCACTGCTGTTCAGTGTTAAAGTGCAAGTGCTCCTACTGTAAATTGTGTTTATGGATTGGTGCTTCCATGGTTGGCTTACTTGATTTACTACTAAGTCCCTAGTATAGTGCACTGTGTGTGTCCCCAGGGCCTGGAAATCAAATGCTGCTAGTGGGCCTGCAGCACTGATTGTGCCACCCACACAAGCATCCTTTCAAAGGTGTTTTGGAAAGTAGGCATTTTCTTGTTTAACCATTCTGTGTGCCTCTGTCTGGTTTTGAAGTGACAAGGACTGGGGATGTGCATTCACTGTAGACAGTCACAAGGGGGGTTGGGGTGTGTCCTGCCTTTCCTGGGTGACTCATAGTAGGGCTGAATAGACCTGGTCTGCATTTAGAGTGGTGGGAGGAGTTTTCACTAGCACCTGAATAGTCAGCGTCTCCTCTGCACAATGCTGTCTCCACTTCCTGTAGTGAAGCTGGGCCAGAGAGGGTAGAGCTGGTTTAGACTGGGCTCAGAGACCCTTGCCACAAAAGAAACAAAGAGAAAATGAGGTATAAATATTGGGGCCCTGACCCAGGACTTTAGAACTTTTTTGGGTCAAGGAACATGCCAAGAAGAAGAGCTGGGAAGCTGTGAGGAGGAACTACCACTTTGCTGTGTTGGCCTGCAGTGGCTGCTTCTGTCTTGGGCAGAGAAAGGACTGGACTGAACTTTCTGCAACTTCTTTTGTTTGAGTTTCTCCAAGGGCTTGAGGTAGAGCTTGCTCCCATTCAAGAAGCCCCAGGAACAGCAAAGACTTCAAGTTGGTCTGCTACCAGCATTGGGAACTGTGCGTTAGTGCTGCAACAGAAGAAAAAACAACCTGATGCCGTCAAAGACATCGCTGCTGGCTCCGTGTCCTGAAGGCACCGCAGAGGGCATGGCCGCACTTCGCACCGCAACCCTGGTCTCACCGATGGTGCCACCCGCTGCCGCCGCCACAAAGCCGCTGCTTGCACTGTGACCTGTGGGCACCGCACTTCACACCGCCTCACTTCACACCGCCACCCTGGTATCCTGGACGATGCCGCTCCACGCCAAAATCGATGCTGCTGATTGCACTGTGGTTTGAAAGCACCACTCGTAAGTTACACAACGCACCACCTCGTCCCACACTGCAACCTTGGCCTACGCCATCGACTCCGGTTCATCAGCTGACAGCGGTTCAGCAACGACAACACCGCTGCCTGCACCGTGACCTGCTAGCACCGCAACGAGCACCGGACCACTTCTCACCGCAGCCCTGGTCTCACCGACACCACTGGATGACTGTCACCGAGTCGCTGCCTGCACCGCGACCTGAGGGCACCGCATGCCGCACCTCTGCACTTCGCACCGCAGCCCGACACCAGCGCTCCTGACTTCAACCACACAGAGTTCGATCTGCAACGCGTGTGCCTTCAAGGGCCTGATGACTCCTGCACCGACCTCCGGAACCGACGCCTACCGACACCTGCTCTACGAGACTCATCGCGAGGCCACCAACACCCTGTATTTCTAAAGGTACTGTTGGCAGGTCTTCCCTACACCATAGCTGGCCCGCGACGCCGAGGTCAGCCAGAACTGTTTGGATTTGTTGTTCACAACGCTGTGATAGCCCCGGACGGAGCGATCGACTTCAAGGAACTGCATTTTAAGTCTATTTTTATTTATTGATATTTCTAAGAAGCTAGGAATTCTTTTTAAAATTATCAATTTATTTCGTTATTTGTTTATTGGACCTGACATTTCAAGCAGATGTCATACACAGGGGCAGAAGTGGTAATTGGCATGATCTGTAGTTGTGGTAGAGACTACAATCAAGAATACATGACTGAAGCATTTGTGTGTTGTTCTGATTTGGGAGAGATGATCAGGGAAACAAAACAATTCATAGACAGATTATGTTGTACACCTTAAGATAGACTTCTTTGGTTATGGTGTGATCATTTAGTATTCTTCAGCTACAATGTTATGAGACAGCTCTTTAGACTGCGTGATAGTTCTCTTTTTAAGTTTTCATTTATTTCAAACCATCAGAAAGAGCTACTATTCACATAGTTGAAAGTCGTTGAACTTGATTAATGTTAACTTCCAGGTAGATTTTCCAAATGTTGGTGGGAAGAAAGAGGAGTTATCAAAGTCGAATTTAAGTTCTGCAGTGCCAGTGTAGTTTTGAAATTCCTGGTCATCATTTCAGGTTAAAGAAAGAAGCTGGAAGAGAGTTATGTGCCTTTACTGCTACTCTTGGTGTTTTAAGTGTTCGACCCTACTTTATGAAGATTGTAGCTGTGACTGTCAATCAAGCAGGTAGTGCATATCTTTGTCTTTAACCAAACCTGCTAATCGTCTTCCCACCAAATGGTGGAATTTCTGCATTTTCCCAAGTTCACTGGATGGCCCACATAAGAACAGTATTCAGAATTGTTTCCCAGGGGCTCAGGAAGCATGACTTTAATTGCTGAAATTTGACAATAACAGACCAGTAGTAGTAGCCATCTCCATTAAGGTGTCTGACGTATAACCATCAACACCCAACCTGGTCTGCAGAAGTCATTTGATAGGAAGCAAAAAGTCAAGGTCGGAATGCTTAAATTAATCTCAGCCACTGGCAATTACCCAGCACCCCATCCCAATCCACTGTTCTTTTGCCCACCATGCCACCTCAGAGAGGAAACATTCATATGCAAATCAATTTTGGCCCTGCTCCAAAGGGAACAGTCTAGCCCGAACTGCCAGGCCAGGTTTCCTGATAAGCAAAAGAGGGGTGACTAAAACAATGCTATGTATATTTTACACAAATAGGGCTGACAAGGTCTAGTCTCCAAGCTGGTATGTTTTTAAAAACCAGTTCAATAAGGCTTCAGTTCATGAAACAGAATTACAGAACAGCTGTTGGAAAGGTCAGAACATGCGTATGTGGCAGGATCGTCCAGGGATAAAAGAAACAAGACCTGAAGCAGCCAGCATATAATTTTACTTAATGTTTTGCTAATGGTCTCTGCCTGCCAACTCTGACATTTTACATCATGCATGCTCTCTCTTCATCTGAATGTCAAGGTGCTGGCGTGTCCAACACAGCCTCACTCTCAGCGTACCTGTCAAACTTACCCCTGTGGAGCATCCATTGAAAGTATTAACACTGCTTACTTATCGGAGGAAGAGCCTGGGAAAAAATCGAGGGCCTCATTTACTATATTTTGATGCACAGCAGCATAATGCAGCATGCATAGAAAGAGGAAAAAATAAGGAGAAATAAAAGTATTTCTTCTCGTTAAGCCACTCCTATGCCTTCCCTGGGGAGGCATGGGATTTTTTTTTTGTGGAGTTTTATATAGCGCAAATTAGACCCGAAGGTATCAGAGCGCTTTACATGAGCACCAGTTACGTTACAGACGGACACATTCATTTTTGTTAGGCACGGGGAGATTAAGTGATTTGCCCAGAATCACAGAATGTTGAGCGTCCCTGCCGAGACTCGAACCCGGTTTCCCAGCTCCGAGGTCGACCGCCCTAGCCATTAGGCCACATTCTCTCCCCAGGATTCTGGTGCATTCCCAGATTTACAAAACATTGTAAATTTGTGAATGTGTCAGGTTCCAAGGATGTTGCGTGGGAACACCCACAGCAACACCCATGTAATGCCCCTATCACGCAGAGTAATGCGAGAAAGGGGCCCATATTTTCAAGGGTGACTTTACGTGGCCTTGTAAATATGGGCAAGCCCCATTGCGCTGCTGGTGCATCAAAAAAGTGATGCACTTACGGCGCAATGGGCTTGTAAATGAGGCCCCATGTATTTTCTCAGTGCTTAATGTGTACCAGAACTTATTTTTCATTATGAATCTTTGGACCAGAGCAAGAGAGAGAACAGCAAAACGGAGGAGAGGGAAGAGAAAGCTAGGAAAACAATGACAACGGGAGAAAGCATGGGTGAAAAATAACCTGCAAGAGTGAAATAAAGAGACAACGGCCGAATCACAAAACGTTTTGAAGGACACTGTTTCATGACATTGGTGGCAAGTAAGGCGCAACACCTGGTGAAAACACCTTTTACCACTGAATTATTAAAGAAGAATTCTAAAGGTGGTAATGAGTGACAAGAATATTTGTGAATATTTGTTGAGTGGCATTTTGTTGTGGTGGTGCTGTGATGTTGTGCTGCATCATAGTAATGTGATGTGTTGTACTTTGGTTGCTCACATTTTGACTCCCGTTATGACCTTTTATATTTTAAATTGTGTTATGTTGCTCGGTTTATAAAATTTGCGCCCTGCTCTGTTATTTACTTTAAAGATGTCAACAAATGCGGACGAATTTACAACCAAATTCAGCACATGCCTCTATAGTTCTAGTGGCAAGCAACCGTTTATCACTGTCTATGGTGGTAAAATTGAGCTGATACAGCTCTTCAGCTACTTATGACACCAGTCATCTCAAAACTATGGCAGAGACATGGCTTAAATTAGCACTTCCAATGCTCACTTTATGTGATGCAGCCCTGGGTGTAGAGGATAGTGGAAGAAAGAAGAATGTGGTGGAAACAAGAGTAAGCCACCACAGTAGATTTAGTGGGGTCCAGATTTACTAAACTTTGACGCAGCGCAGCAAGGGAAGTTGCTGCTCTGCGTTGCATCAAAGGTAGAGAGCAGAAATGTGCCACATCGGCTAAGATATGTCACAGTTCTGCTCTCTCGTAGTGTTGGCAGACTTCTGGCGGCCTAGCACCTCTGCAGGCACCCTTGTGCCACAATGCAAGGTGCCTGCGTTGCACCTTCCTGCACAAAAAATATTCTTAGAGGCGTGTTCCTCTTTATGTGTGGTGCATTCTGCAGCACACGTACAAAGAGGAAGTAATGAGGAGAAACAAGGATATTTCTCCTCGTTACGCCAGCCTCACGTATGTGGACCATTTTGGCACAAACTCATACCTACTGACTTTAGTGAATATGGGTTACATGCGTGGATGCCCATGCTCCGCACATGTAACGCCGCCCTGACACAAAATAAAGCAAGACAGCATAGCACTGCCTTACATTACTTTTGGGATAAAATCCCACACAAAGTGTCTGGGTAAATCCCAAATGTATCTTGCATCAGGACTGCGCCAGAAAAGTGGAGCACCCCTGACAAAATCTTAGTAAATCTGGAGCTTGATTTCTGACAGAAATTAGGAGAATCAACCTCCAAAGAACTCCTGGCTGCTGAATGAATGAATGAATGAATGAATGAAGCAGCATTTATAAAGCGCATAGCTACCCGTAGGCATCCCAGCGCTGGAGGATAACTGAAGCTTCACAGAATCATTTAGGGAAGAGCCAAGTTTTCAACAGTCTGCGGAAGACAAGGTGATTAAGTTCCCCACGTAGCTGAAGAGGAAGAGAGTTCCAAAGTTTGGCAGCATTGTATGAAAAAAGCCGACCACCGCTTCTAACTCTCTTGATTCGGGGGACGACTGCCAGGTGTTGCTCATCTGATCGTAGTCGCCTGTTAGCTCGATAGGGCTTAACCAAGGAGGAAATGATCTCTGGTCCCTTTCCTCCTATAAGTTTGTGGGTAATGCATAAGGCCTTAAAATGGACTCTCTCCCGGATGGGGAGCCAGTGGAGAGCCTTCATATCTGGTTTGGCCGACTGCCGGTTCTGAGTCCCCATGAGGATTCTTGCGGCGCAGTTCTGCACTATTTGCAGTTTAACGAGAACCGAACTTGGGGCTCCAAGGTATTCGGCGTTGCCGTAGTCCAGGCGTGAAAGAATAAGTGCCTGGACCATGAGCTTTCTTGCCTGAAAAGGAAGCAAAGGGAGCACTTTACGGAGCATCCTTAAGGTGCCAAAGAAAGAGGCCACCACCTTTCTGGCCTGGACTTTAAAGCTAAGATCAGAGTCCAGCCAGACACCCAGGCTTTTAATTTCAGACTTAGGAACAGGTGCCACGCCCATCGATGCTGGCCACATGGTATCTGCCTTGAAAAGAGAGGGGTTACCAAGGAGCATAAGCTCGGTTTTGTCCCCGTTCAATTTTAGATAAGAATCTTTCATCCACCTGGCTACTTCTTCAAGGCAGATACATAGGGAGGTGGAGTTAATACCAGGGCTTAAGTGCTTGTTTGAAGAGATCATGCTGGTATTTTTGACACTGGGGAAAAAAGTACCGCTGCGCAATGTAATCAGTGACGTCATTACTAGCGCCGATAACTACAACTGTGCTATGCCTACACTGACAGTAAGAATGACTTCTTGGTGCTAAACAACACGTAGATCTGCCCTGGTGTAGGAATAACAGGAAAGGGAAAGAATAACAGAGGTTTCTAGCCCAATCCAGCACTTCTGCCATGTGTGGCATAGGTGGCGAACGGCAGCCGAGCAATGCCCAGTGCGAGAGGTATTCCACAGAAAGGTCCCCTGAAGCGAAAATGAGGGCTCCCGTTGTGTGGCCGAAATTGAAGACCGGATTTATTAAACCTTTTTGCATTCCCATTTGGAATTGCAAAAAGGCTTTTTCTGTTTTATCAAATTGCAATTTGGTAACACATTACCGAATCGCAATTTGGGTTTGTGACCAAATACTGATTCGGTATTTGGAAGGGGTGTATTTAGGGCGTGCCCTCCAAATACCGAACTGGACTAGTATGTATTAATATTGTGCGACTGCATTCCGGTCGCAAAACATTAATATTCTATCACCTCCTCAAAGGAGGTGGTAACCCATTCACAAACGGGAAGGGGTCCCCAAGGGATCCTTTCCTCTATGTGAATGGTGGAAAAATATTTTTTAAGAGCAGGCAGTGGTCCAACGGACCAATGCCTACTCTTAACAAGCATTGGCATAGCCAATAGGTCTCGCTTTTGGGACCTTATAAGTATTTAATTATGCAGCACAATATCCTTGGTGCAACATCATCAACCGTTGCATGGCTAAACACTTATAAGTTCCCAAAGGCGAGACCTATTGGCTATGCCAATGCTTGTTATCAGTAGTAACTACAGAAGGGCAGTTAGTGAATAGGAAGAGGCTTACTCTTGTGGGTGAGTGCATGGCACTCCCTAAACCCATCTCTGGCCCTCTCTCAACCCCTCCTTCCTCCTCCCTTCACCCTTCGCCTTTAAGAGTACCTAGTCCCAATTTTCCAGCCTCTCTCCTCTGTCCCGCCCACATTTACTACTAAAACATACTTTTGCGTGCAGAGATCCCCACAGTTGAGCAGATATCTATTCACTTAAAAGATTGAAGAGGCGTATACCACCACACATAGGTATGTGAACAGTATTTTGTTATATGTTAGTGGTACTAGTAACATACTACAAAATGCAGCTTGTGAACAGGCCCCATAATCTTTGCGGAGATTCTTCTCTGCCCTCCCTCCCTGATGAGCCAGTGCCATATGTAACAAGATCCCATGGTATGCAAACATGTTATATACTGGGATTGTCATTTAAGTTGTTCTGTTAATGTTATATTTATACCAAGAAGTTACAAAGACTTGTGAGTATCAAGGAAAAGACAGTGCACGTACTAGGCAGTCGGGCAAAGTGTTGTAAGATGCTGCTTTGTGTGTGGCTGCGTGTCCACATAGCCTGGACTGTGCAGGCGTTACCAGGGTTCCGGCCACATAGAGGGTTGTCCCGCAATCAGTGTAGTAGTTCAGAACAGAAGGGTAGCAACGCAACTGTGGAGCTCTGCACTGAGCAACGGATGTCAAACTTGGACTTCTTCTATGTCTGTTAAGCGGATGCCATGAGCTACAGGAAATGGCCATGGTCAAGCCTTTTGAACTGCCCTAATGATGATCTGTCCAGGGAACTCTGCCTGACGTTCTTAATCTAAGATGAAGTTGAGTTTTTTCCTATAATGTCAGTTCCCATTTCGATCATATATAAGAAAGCATTTACATGAGATGGATGCATCGCAACACATAAATTCCCTTTTGCCTAGTTGCATTCATCGACCTTTTGTTACTTTTTATGTCTCTGAATTAGCTCCTTACTGCTGAAATATCCTTTGGCTCTTCTGGTGAATGTCTATGCCTGTTTTTTTCTGACAACAGTGTGCAGGTTGGTGCGTATTATATGGCAGTGTTATCTTGCCTGCCAGCACCAGCAGGCGATGGCCTAGAATGCGGCCTGTGGCAGAGATTAATTCAATCATTCCTTTAATCACTCTGTTGTTCGTTGGAGTAGATGCCTTAAAGTGCTCACTAGTCTGGCAGTTGTGGCTGGACTATTCTTTTTGGAGTGGGAGTAAGACTCATCAGCATATGGGTGTCCCACCTAGAATGGCACAATGGGTGAAAAACAATGGTCTGGAATGGAGCACTAAGCGATCACCAGCGGCTGAGGTTAATGCAAACATTCCTTCTATCTCTTCGGTTTTTGTGGTACACACTACAAATTGCAATGTTTGTAACTCAGCTTCGATTGACAAATAGACCAATTCACATGAGAGGGATTTGATTGGGTTGGCGTCACATCATTTGATGGCAATGATACCTGATTTTATATTGTCTATTGTAATTAGTCACTCAACTATTTTTTGTTGGGTAGTTCCCTACCTTTTAGGTTTAAGGGAGGGTAGCTTATGCGTCCAGCAATAGCTGACCAATGCTATACATAATTGATTAAAAAAAAGTGAGTTGCGCTTGGTCCAAGAGTCTGGGAAAATGTAATAATGTATTTTTTCATTGGACAACGGGCCCATACAGCAGGGCACCTAGGCTTGATGGTCCTCATATGAGCAGAGGTTGGCACCAACAATAACTCTGTGGACCTGACTCCTATGGATGTTTGTGCCCCCTCCACACTGCCTCCTCCCCATATTTTCATTCTATTGAAACCCATCTGGCTGCCCCAGTTACCCAAGTAGCATTACATTATGTTAACACGTATGGACTAGGGTAGCCATTAGTCCTGTTTCTGCTGGATTGTCCTGGATTTGCAGTGTCTGGCCCGTGTCCTACACTCAGCCAGTGCAGGTCACCAAATGTACCGCTTTTTGTTCATAAAGGGACGATGAAGGTTATTTAGTAGTTGCAGCACATTAGGTATCCACAGAGGCCGCTTCAAGAACACGTTTATATTTAGAGATGCTAAAAAGTGGAATGTGAGCACCTGCATTGAAGAGGCCCTGAACAAGCAGGGAAGCGTTCTAAATCTTAAATATTTACATTGGGCAGAATGAATTAAACCCCAGTCAGCCCTGGAGACTAAATATCCGGTGACCCCTTATGAAGCAGAGAGTTTAACAAGGTTATTGTCTGTGGGAAAGGAAAATACAACTCTGTGGTTTCAGGAATCTTTGAAATCTATTTTCCAGCACTCTGAGGTGTGTTGGAAGGTTCAAATTTCAGCACATCTTTAATGTAACCATAATGTAGGAGCAAAGACAGCACTGAGACTAAATACTATATAATGGTGCTTAATTAATCAGGGAACAATGTAGCCCAGGTGGTCATTACCTGTCACCCGTAGCCATGATAATATATGAAATCTTAATTATATATTAATATGAAAACCACTGTCTGCCTTTCTTGAAAAAACATGCACAGTGCTTATTATCTGATCCTGCTACTGATCCTGTTTTGAAGATCACACGTAATGGCAGATTAGGGGTCAAAGGCATAGAGAGAACACGATGTACCCAAGGTCAAACAAGTTGAAGAAATAGGAGAACCAAGATTGAAACACAGCACTGCTCATTTCAAGGCCTGTAATTTCGCACTATACCTTATTTTATTGAGCAGACCATGAAACTGGGTTCTAGCCCAGTTATGTTATCACACAACTGCCAGCAGTTACGCTTGATCCAAGTACTTCCACTCACCGAAAAAAAAGGAGCAGAGGCATATAGTCAAAAAATTGACCAGCCAAACGCACACATTTTAGTCACATGATAAGGCTGAGATTAAAACCCACGTCTCTTGGTTCCATGATTTCCAACTTGCCCCCTGCACCTCAACTGTTGTGGAGTAGTTTGTGATGGAAAGGTCCAGGGACTGCTCTCGCTAGGATTTTTCATGCTGTGTTTATTACCCGCATTTTTGTTTGTAAAGTGGTAAATACTGGATTAGATATTTGGTCCAACAGCTCAATGGCTAAACCCACCCAGGACCACTTTTTAAGGTTAGTGGTGCCATCTTGTTGGGGGTCCTGTCAAGGTGTTTTGTTCGAACTCATTACACAAATTAAGCCTGTTTCAAAGCGCTTCTGGTATTCGCAAATAAGGAAAGACATTTAGTAGGAGATTGGCCTTTTCCTGGGTCCTAGGACAGTAGGTGGTTGCTATGCAGTATCCATGATGGATGCTGCCCTTTACATGTCCCATGCTCGATCGTATTATCGAATTCCAATTCAATGACCTAGCTATCTTTTGTACACTTGACTCTAAGGCGGTAACGAACAGGCAATACTAAATCCATTGAGTGGTAGAGGCAGGGACTGCAACTCAGTTACAGTATTGTAAAGTAAATACTCTCAGTAACTATGTCCAGTCAGATCTACAACGTTTAAAGAAACTGGGGGCTTTATTTAGAGAAGGACATTATGAAATGAAATCACATCACAAAAATATGCTCAGTGACTCTCCCTCCCACCTCAAATAAACATCTTCTGATGGCTATGCATGGCCAAAAGTGTCTCTGCGTGCTCTAAATGTCCTGCAAGGTGATTTGGAAATGCTGGCAGTCCCCGGATGCTTGTTTCCGGTCCAGGGAGGACCCGGCTTGGGAGTTCGGGCTGGACTGTTCCCATGAGACACAGGGTCAAGACTGATTTGCATACGGCTGTGTGCAAACTGGGGTGGCGTAGTGAGCATAAGAATTGCCCCGGCAGTCTTGATATAGGCAGTCCCGAAACATCCTCTCTCTAAGGCAAGAGCAGCTGTATATACAAGAAATCACAAATGTTAGACTTGTGAAGTTTACCGCACCTTGTAATTACCAGCGGGATAAAGTCCGCACCATTGGACTACCACTCTCCCCATTAAATTGACCTGCCTGTGTTTTTGTGTTTCTTGCCTTGTGGACGTGTTGGGCGCAGGAAGTTCAAATTTGTTATTCTAATTGCAGTTCTATAACACATGGGGAAAGTGAAACTTTATCATTCTAGCCCTGAAATATTTTGAGGAAAGTTTAGTTAAACATTCGCTAAGTATTTTAGAATGGGTTAAAATACGATCATTTTGCATTGACCAATATGCTGTCCTGATGTTGCTCAGGGGAAAAATACTAAGAAGCCGGTAAGCACGAGGACAGACGGAAAGCACCAAAATCCCAATGTTATTCCCCATTGTTAAGAGCGGTTTATTCAAACCAATTTAAGTCCGGTCCTCGGAATTCATTGCGGGGATAAACAGCGCACTGTATGTTTTAAATGCCTTTAGTCTCATTCCAATAGGCATTTTGACATTTTTAAATTATTCGATTTCTTGTAATCCGCACGTGCTTCAAAGAGCAGGAGGAAAAAAAGAGCGAGCGTCACGGTCACAGAGCCGGTCCTACCTGGGCTGGTTATGTAACACGGGCGCGTTGTGTCACAACTCACATACCACGTTAAAAGACAATGACATTTGTGTGGAGTCTTAATTGTGTAACTCGGAGAGAGCGCCAGGGGTTTGCGAGGACGTGACCAGATGGAAGTGCCATTGACAAAGAAGAAGCTGGCAGCACATTCTCACGAGCTCAGCGCGGCTGAAACTTTCCAGACATTGGAAATCTTTTGTTAACCTAAACGGCTTTTGTAGAGATCCTCCTCCCGCTTGCTGCTGGGTGCCATTAGCTGCGGAAAGGAGGGGCCGCGTTAGTAATCCTACACCTGTCTGAAGCGCACACGCCCTTCCACGAGCTGAACTTACCAAACAAGTGCAGGGCGGCATGAGCGCACCGGGGCTCTGGGCGCGCGCCCAGTGACGGGGGACATAAAAGAACCCCTGGCCGTTCCGGGCGGCATTGTCTTGTGATGGCGCGCGATGACAGCAGCCTCTTCTCCGGGTCCAGGGGGAAGGTGGTCTTGTATCACAATGAATACAGCGCGTCCAGGAGGTGCAGCCTGCCGCAGGAGCTGCTGCACGCAGGGCTGGACGTTAAGAGTCAGGCTGCAGCACAACATGAAGAACCTGGAGCCCGTGTACCTGAGGCGCCAGAGGAAGAGGCCCTCCATCATCCCAGGTAGGGCTCCCTGATTCCCCCCCCCCAAAAAAAAAGAGCGAGCGCGGCAGCCTGCAGAGCTGACCAGACGCTCGTGCGCCATGGCCTTTTGCCTGCGATTACACGCACGGCAGGCATGTGTTTCCAATTATCGCGCCTGCGTCTGGGCACGATAATGGGAAACAGATGTCGGCCCTGCGCGCGTAACCGCAGGAAAAAGGCCATGACGCACGAGCGTCTGGTCAGCTTTCTGAAGCCCCTTACTATAAGTCTCGCAAGCAGCGCATGCGCTGCTCTAGGCTCGACCTAAAAATGAAAATTGTACATCATTTTTTTTTGTTTAAAAGCATCCGGTTGTCCTTTAAGGAATGCTTTATTTAAAAGCAATCACATACATGGTGGTCTGCTGACCTCAGCAGGCCACCATCCCTGTGATAGCTACGTTTCCTATTAGGTCACAATTTGCGACCTACCTCATTAATATTCATGAGGTATGTTGAATTGAGGCCACTGCGAATTGGTAATTTGTAAACTGACCTATTAGTACATAGGTCACTTCACAAATAATCACACTGGTCGCAAAAATACTGGTCCCCAATTGCGATCAGTGTTTTGCAACAAGTTGTAAGTACATCTGGCCCAGGGAGAGTTAGAATGAAATGAAATTTGTACTTGTAAAGCGCACTGTTACCCTAGGGTGTCCTGGCGCTGTACGCATACCGCTGTGGAACCCTTCCTGTCTTTTCCCTGTGAAATGTCCACTCCTGGGCACCCCCAAGGTGAAGCCAGGCATCCCAGCGCTGGTGGGGCCGTTGTTCATGCATGCATGCATGCATGCAGTCTGGTAGTTCATGGTAACTAAAGGGAAAACGTAAAAAAATGATGATTAAAGAAACAATCTGCTTTTTAGTAGCCCATTGGAAACAGACTTCATGACATTCTAACTTCCTGATATATTTAGATGTTGTATGTATAGTTTGAATTGAGGCGCAGTGCTAAACTTTTGGGTAGGATAACAACTGGGGTGCAACTGTATGTGGATAGAAGTGTTAAACTAGCAGTGGGTGTCACAGGAAAATAATAATGCTCACTGGCAGAGCTTCTCTTGGTGTCTCTATCAGGGCCGTGACTTCCATTGGCGCAGCAGGTGCAGTGGCACCGGGGTCCAGAGGCCCGAGGGGCGCAATGAACCCCAATTATTTCTGTATTTCACAGTTCAAGCCGCAGCCGAGTGCCCATTTCCTTCCTTGAACTAGGGCCCATGACACACTGGCTACGCACTGGTATCTATTGAAGTTGCAGGTCATCCTGAGGTCTGGATCTGGTGAGCTTTGGCTAGAGCTGTACATGGGCCTCTGTGGTGAAAAACAAGGCAGAGCTTCTGGTCAGGCATACACTGGATAAGCACTAAGAGAGACAGAGAGAAAGAGAGACAAGGAAAGATGGGGAGGAGAGATACAGCCAGTCACTGAGAAGGGTACCAAGAATCAGTCATGCTTTAGTAGACTAGGGTATGGTTTCCGGTCCCAGTACAGCATTAGAGATGTTTGGGGTGACTGCACTAGGAAAGTAGGGGTTTCTGCAGGTCTATACTGCAGTGAAATAATGCCCCTGTAAGTGGATGTGAATTTTGGAACAGCATGGGCCGTTGTATTGAGAGATGAGGTCTGAATTTGTACAACAAAATAAGTGCCAGGGCTCTCGGCAAGAGGCCACCCCAGCTTGCATCACCCATTGCCCCTGGTAGCGTTGCGAATGACAGTACCTACACAACTACTAACCATCACACTGCTGCAAGTGTGACAATTCAGACTGTTCCAGGCCCCCCAAAGCTATAGAATGGCTTGGGAGCATGTATTAATTGATTTTAAAGTATATTGAATTAATAAACAGTTGTTCTGGCTATCTCTGAATTACACAAACAGGGCCACCATGTGACAGCTCTCATAAGTGCTGGTGCTGATAATTAAGTCCCGGGGCGATCACCAGAAACCACCGGCACAAATTAAGCACAGGATGAGGTGGAACTGAGGCCTCAGTACTGGACTGGCTAGTGAGGCTGTAGGTTTCGTTTGAGATTTCAGTCCATGTAAGGACGCTGTGTCACCTTGCAACTCCTCCCTCCTTACACATCTTTCTTCAGTCACACTCCCTGCACACCTTCCCTTCAACTTCCCCTCCCACCGTCTACCTCGTATCTTACATTGCATTTTTTCTCCTGATGAACTCCAGACAAGGTCTGTCAGAAGTGTCTGCAGACCCTTTGTCAAAAATTTGAGATTGGACCACTAGACACTTCTGCTTTTGCTAGGAGCCATAGGACACCTATTCTAGAAATGTAAAAAAAAATGTCTGCCACAGAAAGAGGCATTTGGTTCATTCAAGCGGTATAGCCATGTAATCTGTTTCTTTATTAATAATGTTGGTAAGCTTGCTTTAAAGTAAAAATCTATACATAAATTGTGGTGCAGGGCCTGAAAAGGATGGCTCTTAGATCATAATGCCCCTCTGCCCCACCACCCCAAACCCCCCACGCTGGCACAGCCCTGCCCCAGTTACCTTTCCGCATCTCTGAACATAACAGTCAGTAAAGCAGGACCCCTCTTTCTGCCAGCATCGCCTAGCAGCCATTGTGTCCATGCCTTGAGGGTCACCTTCACTAGTCCAAGCTTTTTAGCAAACAGCACTTAGGATTCTGGGACTTGCTTCATTGTTTCTATTTCAACAGGGCATCCACTCCCAGCAGATACATGCACGAGTCTCACAACACCTGTCACCCACTGTGCCTTTCTTAACAGCCCTTAACTGTGTATTTCCTAACAATCAATGAACACTACCGTCTGCCTTGTCCCTTTGTCCAACAATCCACCAGCCATCATTTCCAGGTGCTTCTGTTACATTGCTGCATACAGGACTCAAGAACTGTTTCAGCTACACACTGTTCTGCCAGGGCGCAAACTCTATCTTGAACAACCCTGCACTAAATGAGAATTCCATCTTGATTTCGACTCTAGAATATCGTGTCGTGCTACCAAAATATTGTGCCCGTAGTTCGGAATAGTAAATCTTTACTTACCTATGTGCACTTACCTTCTCGATATTTTGGTCCTTGATATTTGGCCACAAAAGTTTGGTTGCACAATTTTTCTCTAGTCGATGTTTTGACATACAGCTGTTCTGGGAGTGGAAGTCATTGCTTACTTCCATTGACCTACAAAACATCCCAGGTTTGAAAACAGCTTAGCTTTTGGACATGGAACTAGTTACTAGACCCTTCCTGGTCTTACATAGACATACAACAAATGTGTTAGCCACAGACACATCTGGAGGCTAACAGTTTCTGAGATGACTGCAAGTCTAAATGTCCCTGCACCTTGAAAGTAAGCCAGCACCTGTGGGTTTTCGAATAGAAAACAAAATTTGAAGATATGGGCCAGTAGATTTGTACTCACAGTGCAACCTGGAGAAATGGGCTCTAATCCTGGATTGGGCGCTTGATCAATAAATTGTGATTTTTGGAAATTCACGTTTTCTCCCAATGCCCGTGATTGAAAGTCTGTGTATCGTATGCGCAATGTAAAAGCACATTGTTCTTTCTGCTTCTACTTCTGTCCACTTTACATGGTAGCCTCTACCCCACGGACAATCACATGCTGGTTTCTGTAAACCACTATCAGCTGGATGCCACGCACCATAGCATTAATTGTAGGCAGCCTCAAGCTTGAGAAGTTCCTACAACACCATTCATGTTTTCTGTAAAGTGTTGTGCAGCTGCTTGGAGCTGAATTTGTGGTATTTTAGCTACCTTAAGTAATACATCAAATTAATTAATTTCAGATACTGCAGACCCTGTCTGTAGAATTCAAGATGCCAGAACCTGAAACTTGACTTAGAAGGTAAATTAGTATTTAGCAGGATGGGAGGACTGTTGTGAATCGGCAGTTCGCTTGCCCACCAAGCTCATTTGGCCAGCCTACACAGAATAGGGACTGACTTGGCCAGCCTTACACAGAATAGGAACTGACTTGGCCAGCCTACACAGAATAGGGACTGACTTGGCCAGCCTACACAGAATAGGGACTGACTTGGCCAGCCTATACAGAATAGGGACTGACTTGGCCAGCCTACACAGAATAGGGACTGACTTGGCCAGCCTACACAGAATAGGGACTGACTTGGCCAGCCTACACAGAATAGGGACTGACTTGGCCAGCCTACACAGAATAGGGACTGACTTGGCCAGCCTACACAGAATAGGGACTGACTTGGCCAGCCTACACAGAATAGGGACTGACTTGGTCAGCCTACACAGAACAGGGACTGACTTGGTCAGCCTACACAGAATAGGGACTGACTTGGCCAGCCTACACAGAATAGGGACTGACTGACTTCCAGCTGAACCACAGCCTTCTCTGCTGCAGTCTTTCAAAGGCTCCGACCTGTCCACCAAAAGGCCACCCCCTTTGAAGCATTTGGAAGTCTATCTTAATTGGGGAGCCTCTCACAATTCATATTTTTCATGCCCTGGTCTCCCATGCAAGGGATAGCAGTATTGGGCAGTGAAAACAAACAATGCCACCCATGTGCAGGGAGTAGTGGAGGTTCCAAGGAGACTGTGTACCTGATATGATCATTTGTGGGAGCTAAACATGGGTCAAGGAGTAGCAAGCTAGCAAATAACCCAGAGTAACACATTATTTTGCTTTGACTGAATGAATGTGATTCAATAATACATTTTTCAGTTACCAGTTTTGAAAGGTGATATGTACATACCCAGAGTTGCATTGAGAAGTTCTACCTGACAGAAGAAGACCTCACTCATAGTAGTGTATATCTGCATGACGCCCATGTATGAACCTGGACAAGCGCCATACAAAACTGACACGAGATGTACTTTGTCCTAAAGAAGACCCATGTAAATTGACTGATGGGCCACAACAGCTTAGATGTCACTTTCACAAGAATCACCGAACCAATTGTGTTTTAAAATGAGGATGTTCTGTACACAGCATTTCTAATAACTTTTGGCTTGCGCTCAGAAACACCTACTTGTGTATGATTGTAAATAGAAGTATATAAGCTGTGTTCATCTATTGAGTAGGAATACACATACATAGTTGTTTTTGCAATGGTGTTATTGGATTTCTAAGTTGTTTGTTAAAAACAAACAATTCTAAAAAACAGAAAGGAATCATGACTACGAGAGATGTTGAACAGCGTTTATGTATATATTCCTGTATGGTGAAGCATAGCAAAATAAACATAAAAATAAGAAACATACAATTAAAACATTTTCTTCTGTTAAAAAGGAGCGTGTCAACAAACTATGGCAGATATTTCAATGCTAATCAACTTGTCGGGATTACACTATTTTTGGCTTTCTGAAACACAGATGTTAAAAGATGAAATGTTTACAATAAGTAGTTTTTGATATGCTTTCTTAAAGCTGTTAGAAAATATGATTATGACATTCTACTTGCCCAATGCATATTTAAGGATATTTTGGCAATAAATTGAGGAACAATTGCCTTGAGAGATTGTTCCAAGGAGAGGATCGTAGGGTGAACAAAGCCAGTGGCAGCCGCCACAGGTAAGAGCGGCGGGCAGGGCGGGGTGGGGGTGGTGGAAGTCGACAGACGGCGATGCGGCGAGCGCAAGGTAAGTGTGTTTTTTTTTTTAATTTAATATTACCTATTCCGTCATCTGTTGACTTCCACCCCCCACCCCACTCACCCCTGCCCCGCCCCCCCCACTTTAACCTGTGCTGGTCGCCACTGAACAAAGCAAATACTTGTAGAGACTTAGGGGCAGATTTATTAAGATACAGGGTTGCGTCACTTTTGTGGTGCAGTCCCAGCACAAAATAATTTTTGTTATTTGTAATTTGTTATTTGCATGATTTATAAAATGCAAAGTAATGCAAGGCAGCGCCTGGTGCTGCCTTGTGCTACCTTGCGTTGGGAAGGCGTTTCATAGGTGGAACATGGGCATTCCCACCCATGGATTTCGGCGTGTTCCCAGATTTACAAGAGCCTGTAAACCTAGGAATGAGTAAAAATGCTATGCCTTCCCCAGTGAGGCATAACAAGGAGAAATATTTATTTCTCGTCTCGCTATTTCCTCTTTCCATGTGTGCTGCATTTTACAGAACACACAGAAAGAGGAAAATGCCGTTGAGGATTGTTTTTGTGCAGGAAGCAGTGGTGCTGGAACAATTCTCAGAGTGGGGGTGCCGGCATCAAAATTACGTTATTGAGGTCATAGTGATTGTGAAATCCAAGCGTCACACAAAGAATAACATTAGCAAATGAGCCACACCCATGCACCAGGAGAGTGGTAACGGTTTGTAGTACGTAGATGGTGGTGCACTTTCAAGCACATTGTCACAAATATATTACTGAAGCAGGTTGTGATAGTGCACTGCCATTTACAGGCAGCATATTTTCAATTGAATTGGCCACTAAATTTGCGCAGGCATGCAGTTGTACTGATAAACCTATATAGGGCACAAATGTTAATGTGGAATTTGAATTTCAGCGAATATTTATCATCTGCGCATCACCAAGTAAAGTGTCTTGATTTTTTTTAGCGTATTACAATCTTTTTGCCATCACACTTCAAAATTACAAATAAGTGCTTTTTATTTTTTATTTTTATTTATTTTTTATTTTTGATAAGCCAATATCTGGTAATATACAATTACATACACAAAAACAAGAGCAAAAAAAAGAAGAAAAAAAAAAAGAGAAAAACATAGTATTTCGGTCAACATAAAATTCAGGAATAAACGAAGAAGAGGGACCAAAGGATAAGAAAAAATAGGAAGTAGATACATATAAGACTTCTATACAATCTTACAGTCATATTGATCAGGTACTTCATTGTATCTATTAATGACATAAATATCACTTCTTAGAAACCAGAGAATAAGAGAGCGGAGACGGGAGAGACAGGACATGACAAAAATCAGAAAGCATATTTAAATCGGAGTGAGCGCCAAGTGATCTACTAAAGCCCCCCAAATCTTGATGCCCAATCTCCGTTTCTGTCGCCCTTTAAGGGCATATAAACTATGTTCCAGTTTGCATATGGCATATAGCCTTCCTCTCCACATTTCGAAGGGTGGGGGTTCTTTTTGCCGGCAGAGTGATGCTATGCACAGTCTAGCCACGGCTATAAATATTAAATACCTAAATGCATACATCTCCTGACCAACCAGTGCATCCTCCAGAACTCCCAGAAGCATAATCGTGGGTGTAATCACAATCGGTGCCCCTGTTATCTCCGTCAAGAAGGCCTCCATCCTATTTATCAGCTGTCTCAACTCTGGACATGCAAAAAACATATGCAAGCTGTCGGCCTGATCCGTCCCACAGCGTGTGCAGTTACCCTCATTTGACCCACCCCATCGTGCGATTTTAGCAGGAGTGTAATATAAATTAAACATAGTTTTATAATGTTGTGCTTTAAGACTAGAGGAGATCAGGAGCTTATTGGCCAGTGCAATAGAGTCTTGCAAAATATTCCCTCCCTGGGATAATCTGGTGTTCCATTTTAGATTCTGTACCTCCAGATCGTCACTTTGTGTTTCTATGAGACTTTGATATAAAGTGCCAATCCTTCCACTCCTCCTGACTGCCTCTAACAGGTTACTTTTTTGAGCCAGACACGCTACATCCACTTTTTTTAGTAAATAATCCCAGATCTGAGGGTATTTAAAAAAATCAGTTTTGATGAGATCATATTCGGACACCAACGAGGAGTAGGTCCTCATACCCCTGTTAGCCACTAAATCACCCAGGGTCAGAATTCCCTTTCGTCTCCATCTGGCCATGGTGATATCAGAAAAAATAGACGGAAGCAGTGCTGAAGAAGAGGTGGGCGTATAAAAATTGAGCCTACCGATCTGTAGGTGCTTCCGAACCTGGAGCCATGCCTTATGCGCAGCTTGAACCACCTTGAAGCGGGTTTTTTTAATAGTAGCTGAGCTCGAGATTTTGAAAAACGCTCCTCTCTGCTTTTGAGCCCAGTAGCATTTGAAAAATATGCGGGAACTCTTCTACCTTAGCCTCTCCTTCCCCAACTAGCAAAATTCCCATTTTTGAAGAAGACATGCCCAATAATAAAACAGGAAATTATGTACTGCCCAGCCCACTCGAGATCGTGGTAGGGTCATATACTTCATTGCTCGGCGAGGTTTGCCTTGCGCCCACATAAAACTACTACATATAGATTGAAGTTCCTAGAACATTTCCTCCCTCATTTATACGCACCTGGCTGAAACATGTAGACCTCATTCTTATGTTTACAGGATATTGGAGCTTTTAACTCACATTCATTCACTTTACTGCACTCTCACTACACAAAACCAGCTCCGCTGTAGTCAGGCGTCAAAGCACACCCAAGGGGCACTCGGTGCCTTGGGTGGGACCCGATGATGAAGCATGCCACAAACTAGGTTGGTGGGTGAGGGTCTTCATAAAAAAACAAAAGGTTTTTCCTCCTGACATGGACACCTAGCTTCCACTAATAAGCTAGTTCTCATTGATATTTACCTATTGCACCAGGGGAAGTGAACTAGCCCTCATTATTCCTCTCTCTCCCGTTTGATTATTACATGTGATAGTGCACTGCCATTTACAGGCAGCATATTTTCCATTGAATTGGCCACTAAATTTGCGCAGGCATGCAGTTGTACTGATAAACCTATATAGCGCACAAATGTTAATGTGGAATTTGAATTTCAGCGAATATTTATCATTTGCGCATCACCAAGTAAAGTGTCTTGATTTTTTTTATCGTATTACAATCTTTTTTCCATCACACTTCAAAATTACAAATAGGTGCTTCTTTTGTGCTTTCCTAATTGCTGATATATTTTTTAATGTTTGTGCAGTTCATTTAAAGCTATTAACATTTTCTTGTATGTTAAAAAAAATGACACCCTACAGACTTTCCTTTCACACAACCTGTGCCCCAGCATGATTGTCACATAGTTCAGTTTACAGACGCCTCTCAGTTTTCAGAGAAAATGCAAAGTCAACAGCTTCAGAGAAAAGCAAAAGGAAACACCAAACTCCTTGGTAAAAGAATAAGCACGGATTTGGCACAATACATAGCCTGACAAATGACCTTGATCTTTGAACGCACAGGAAATGAGTCAAGTTAAAAACGCATCTTTAATGCTCATTCACCTTTTGACAAGAGCATGTTTAATTTAGAGGTACTGCAGCACCCCCAGCTCCCATACCTCCAGCGCCTATAGCAGGAGGGGACACCATGGTGCAAGGTTGCCTTCGTTGGCGCTAGGCAGCACAGTGCGCCAGCTCTGGGAGATAGCAGAGAGCTACAAAGCATTTTTTATTTAGAAAACTGTTACTATAGGTACGAGACAGATTACAATACGTTCCACAAATCGGTTTGAGAAACGGCAAATCAAGGCATGTTCAACCAACTTTACACACATCTACGTAGAGCAAAGTTTCAAAGCGATAGAGGCTAACAACCCATTGCAAAATCAGCAATTGCATACATTTATGGCGTCATCCCATTTCAGATTCTAATGTAGACATTACAGGCATAGTGTGCAACCAATGTAAGTCTATCTAACCCTAAAAAGGGAATGTTGGTCCAGTCGAAACAAAATGTACCTAGTGCGTCAAAAATGTCTAAATCCCAGTGCCATTTTGCAAGAGTGTAGTCTAAACTGCAGAAATGCCACAAGCTCTAACCCTTGAGACTGGTCCCGACTCAAGGCAGCAGCTTACACTGCAGTGAAGATGCGAAACAACCACAGTGCGGAGTCTGTACTATAGGGGTTCGGAGCCGCATATTGTAATGTCATCGTTCCTGCTGCCACAGGCAGGGCAGGCTTGTTATAGCAATGAGGAATAATGCATCTGTTTGTCTACTATCAGGCACACACTGCCTGTTGCCCCCGCTCAGCCCACCTACCTCCATGGAGTTCAAATGGAGGCATGCAGCTGTGGTGGGAACTGACTCAATGCTCTGTCGTCTACAATACAGATAGTCATATTTCCAACTATTCATACCTGTGCAACATCTTCCTATGTGCCCATAACCAGTGCTGAATTTTAGCCTATGGTTTCCAGTGCTCAGCACTGGCGCTTTTCATGAGCACCAGTTAAGGACACATTAATTTACGTGGAGATTAAGTGATTTGTCCAGAATCAAAGGCTGTTGAGCCAACTACGAGACTCAAACCTGGTTCCCCAGCTCCGAAGTCGGCAGCTCTGGCCTTTATGCCACATCCTCTCCCCACTTTCATAGTTAGTAGTTGGTTCTGTTTTAGGCTGCACAAACAGGAGAAATGGGCTGGTGCAAGCTGCCTCCTTACGAGAGCCCCGGCACTTATTTGTTTTACAAATTAACCACAGCTCCTAACTGACAGAAATATGCAGGGGGCACTGAAAAAAAAAAAGAAAAGCACCCCTGCTGCTTAAAGTACAAGCATTGGAGCAGAATATTGTTGTAAGAATATCATCTGACATACACATTATCTGTGACACGTATTGTGTCCTAAATATACTTTTCAAAAATATCAACCCATTGGAGTTCATAAAAGAAAATCTACATCCAACAGGTTGATATTTTTTGTAAACGATATTAAGGAAATGGTATTTAAGCCAGACAATAATCCTGTATATGATATTCTGATATACAACAGGTCCCATAGGTTGGCTTCATTCTTCCACTGCCTTTTGTATCGCAGTTTGGCACTAAAATAATGTGGACTCGTTACTTAGGTGCCAAACTGTGATACAGCGATTGCCAGGGTGCGTTTCTGGGGGAGGGGACGACTCAGCACAGACCGGGTAAAAGGCGCAGAGGCAGTCCTCTGCGTGAACTTTAAGCCGAACTAAAATAATGTCCACGCATGAACTGAACAAAGAACTGCTATGATGCTTCTCGCGGGTGCAGTGATACCTAGACTCGGAGCCAGTGTCTGTATCTGGTCTAGGAGGTATAAATGTAATTACAGAAATATGTGTTGAAACTGCAAATAATCTCCGGGGTTCACAAGTAAATCCAGTGATTGAAGTGGGCGGGATCTGAGGGGCACGACATGCCCATACTTTTTTAATTTAACAAAAACAGTTCCCCAGGACGGTTAGTTCCGAGAGTTGAAATGCTTCAGCTGAAATGTAAGGTAGGAAGTCTCCTGTGCTGTGAAACCAAAGGGAGGGGCAAACAGCTAAACAAGCCTTCTTGCCAGGGTGCCTGCTTGCCTGAAAGAAATGTAAATGTGGGCAACTGGTCAATCTGCAAATGTAAAGGTGCTTGGAATCTGGTACGGGCTTTAATTAACAGAATCATTGTAAGCTTCCTGATGACACATACTTCTTCTTTTGAGTGGCATTGTAAGAGACTTACCATCTGGGCTGTGAAGTGTGTGCTTATAAAAGACAGTTTTGAAAAAATTGCACTACATACAGTCTGGGTATTACTAAAATCTGTATTTCGGAAGTCTTTTTTTAATCTTCGATACAAAAGGGGATGATGGACGGAACGTTTGAGCCAATCAAACACTCACCCCCAGTCAACTGATCTGGGTTTAATCCATCATCATTCTTTAGCTCACTCCACCACCCCAGTTCAGACATGGCCATATGCAAATCAGTCTGACCCTGTGCCTCATGGGAACAGTCCAGCACGAACTGCCAAGCCATGTCTTCCCTGGACCGGAAACAAGCATCCTAGGACCGGTTTCTGGCATTCCAGCCGTCATCAGCCAGGCTTGCTTGAATCCAGTGGCAAAGTGAGCAAGGGACCCACGTCTGGGCATACCCCCGCCAACTTAGGGCGAACAAAGCGATACAAAAGGGGATGATGGACGGAACGTTTGAGCCAATCAAACACTCACCCCCAGTCAACTGATCTGGGTTTAATCCATCATCATTCTTTAGCTCACTCCACCACCCCAGTTCAGACATGGCCATATGCAAATCAGTCTGACCCTGTGCCTCATGGGAACAGTCCAGCACGAACTGCCAAGCCATGTCTTCCCTGGACCGGAAACAAGCATCCTAGGACCGGTTTCTGGCATTCCAGCCGTCATCAGCCAGGCTTGCTTGAATCCAGTGGCAAAGTGAGCAAGGGACCCACGTCTGGGCATACCCCCGCCAACTTAGGGCGAACAAAACGATACAAAAGGGGATGATGGACGGAACGTTTGAGCCAATCAAACACTCACCCCCAGTCAACTGATCTGGGTTTAATCCATCATCATTCTTTAGCTCACTCCACCACCCCAGTTCAGACATGGCCATATGCAAATCAGTCTGACCCTGTGCCTCATGGGAACAGTCCAGCACGAACTGCCAAGCCATGTCTTCCCTGGACCGGAAACAAGCATCCTAGGACCGGTTTCTGGCATTCCAGCCGTCATCAGCCAGGCTTGCTTGAATCCAGTGGCAAAGTGAGCAAGGGACCCACGTCTGGGCATACCCCCGCCAACTTAGGGCGAACAAAGCGATACAAAAGGGGATGATGGACCGGAACGTTTGAGCCAATCAAACACTCACCCCCAGTCAACTGATCTGGGTTTAATCCATCATCATTCTTTAGCTCACTCCACCACCCCAGTTCAGACATGGCCATATGCAAATCAGTCTGACCCTGTGCCTCATGGGAACAGTCCAGCACGAACTGCCAAGCCATGTCTTCCCTGGACCGGAAACAAGCATCCTAGGACCGGTTTCTGGCATTCCAGCCGTCATCAGCCAGGCATGCTTGAATCCAGTGGCAAAGTGAGCAAGGGACCCACGTCTGGGCATACCCCCGCCAACTTAGGGCGAACAAAGCGATACAAAAGGGGATGATGGACGGAACGTTTGAGCCAATCAAACACTCACCCCCAGTCAACTGATCTGGGTTTAATCCATCATCATTCTTTAGCTCACTCCACCACCCCAGTTCAGACATGGCCATATGCAAATCAGTCTGACCCTGTGCCTCATGGGAACAGTCCAGCACGAACTGCCAAGCCATGTCTTCCCTGGACCGGAAACAAGCATCCTAGGACCGGTTTCTGGCATTCCAGCCGTCATCAGCCAGGCTTGCTTGAATCCAGTGGCAAAGTGAGCAAGGGACCCACGTCTGGGCATACCCCCGCCAACTTAGGGCGAACAAAACGATACAAAAGGGGATGATGGACGGAACGTTTGAGCCAATCAAACACTCACCCCCAGTCAACTGATCTGGGTTTAATCCATCATCATTCTTTAGCTCACTCCACCACCCCAGTTCAGACATGGCCATATGCAAATCAGTCTGACCCTGTGCCTCATGGGAACAGTCCAGCACGAACTGCCAAGCCATGTCTTCCCTGGACCGGAAACAAGCATCCTAGGACCGGTTTCTGGCATTCCAGCCGTCATCAGCCAGGCTTGCTTGAATCCAGTGGCAAAGTGAGCAAGGGACCCACGTCTGGGCATACCCCCGCCAACTTAGGGCGTAACAAAGCGATACAAAGGGGATGATGGACGGAACGTTTGAGCCAATCAAACACTCACCCCCAGTCAACTGATCTGGGTTTAATCCATCATCATTCTTTAGCTCACTCCACCACCCCAGTTCAGACATGGCCATATGCAAATCAGTCTGACCCTGTGCCTCATGGGAACAGTCCAGCACGAACTGCCAAGCCATGTCTTCCCTGGACCGGAAACAAGCATCCTAGGACCGGTTTCTGGCATTCCAGCCGTCATCAGCCAGGCATGCTTGAATCCAGTGGCAAAGTGAGCAAGGGACCCACGTCTGGGCATACCCCGCCAACTTAGGGCGAACAAAGCGATACAAAGGGGATGATGGACGGAACGTTTGAGCCAATCAAACACTCACCCCCAGTCAACTGATCTGGGTTTAATCCATCATCATTCTTTAGCTCACTCCACCACCCCAGTTCAGACATGGCCATATGCAAATCAGTCTGACCCTGTGCCTCATGGGAACAGTCCAGCACGAACTGCCAAGCCATGTCTTCCCTGGACCGGAAACAAGCATCCTAGGACCGGTTTCTGGCATTCCAGCCGTCATCAGCCAGGCTTGCTTGAATCCAGTGGCAAAGTGAGCAAGGGACCCACGTCTGGGCATACCCTGCCAACTTAGGGCGAACAAAGCGATACAAAAGGGGATGATGGACGGAACGTTTGAGCCAATCAAACACTCACCCCCAGTCAACTGATCTGGGTTTAATCCATCATCATTCTTTAGCTCACTCCACCACTCCAGTTCAGACATGGCCATATGCAAATCAGTCTGACCCTGTGCCTCATGGGAACAGTCCAGCACGAACTGCCAAGCCATGTCTTCCCTGGACCGGAAACAAGCATCCTAGGACCGGTTTCTGGCATTCCAGCCGTCATCAGCCAGGCTTGCTTGAATCCAGTGGCAAAGTGAGCAAGGGACCCACGTCTGGGCATGGCAGTTCGGGCTGGACTGTTCCCATGAGGCACAGGGTCAGACTGATTTGCATATGGCCATGTCTGAACTGGGGTGGTGGAGTGAGCTAAAGAATGATGATGAATTAAACCCAGATCAGTTGACTGGGGGTGAGTGTTTGATTGGCTCAAACGTTCCGTCCATCATCCCTTTTGTATCGCTTTGTTCGCCCTAAGTTGGCGGGGGTATGCCCAGACGTGGGTCCCTTGCTCACTTTGCCACTGGATTCAAGCAAGCCTGGCTGATGACGGCTGGAATGCCAGAAACCGGTCCTAGGATGCTTGTTTCCGGTCCAGGGAAGACATGGCTTGGCAGTTCGGGCTGGACTGTTCCCATGAGGCACAGGGTCAGACTGATTTGCATATGGCCATGTCTGAACTGGGAGTGGTGGAGTGAGCTAAAGAATGATGATGAATTAAACCCAGATCAGTTGACTGGGGTGAGTGTTTGATTGGCTCAAACGTTCCGTCCATCATCCCTTTTGTATCGCTTTGTTCGCCCTAAGTTGGCGGGGTATGCCCAGACGTGGGTCCCTTGCTCACTTTGCCACTGGATTCAAGCAAGCCTGGCTGATGACGGCTGGAATGCCAGAAACCGGCCCTAGGATGCTTGTTTCCGGTCCAGGAAGACATGGCTTGGCAGTTCGGGCTGGACTGTTCCCATGAGGCACAGGGTCAGACTGATTTGCATATGGCCATGTCTGAACTGGGGTGGTGGAGTGAGCTAAAGAATGATGATGAATTAAACCCAGATCAGTTGACTGGGGGTGAGTGTTTGATTGGCTCAAACGTTCCGTCCATCATCCCCTTTTGTATCGCTTTTTTTAATCTTCAACATTTTTACACATTTTGTAGCAGTCTATCTTATGATGTGGGTAATGCAAGTTTAATATAATGACTTACATAGTCACAGACTTGCTTTCTGTCACAGACTGACTTTGTAGCAGTAAACATAGACTTGTCACCATTCTCCACTGCACCAACCAGATTTCAATTCTGTGGCTCTCTGGTGCAGTGCATTAAATAATAGAGGTTGCATAATGTACGATTTTGCATTTCCTACTGATTAACTTAACTCGCATTTATTTTTCATTTAAGCTGTGCTTTATTTTATATGTAGTTACCTGACGGTGAAAGACTGAAAAAAGTTACAGAATATTTAGGGGCTTATTTACAAGCCACTTGCACCGCCCATGCATCACTTTTAATATGGGGAAACTGTGACGTACCAGCGGCTCAAGGGGCTTGTAAATAAGCCCCTTAGTTTTTATTAGCCACACCTTTAACCCCGCCACCACTGCATGCAGCATCACAGTTCCCATACTTTTTTTAATACACTGTGACCACTGATTAAATCATATATATATTAAATAGACAGGGAGGCATGCACCACTGTTCACTAATCACTATCACCCCCTGAACTCTCACAGGGAGGCTCATAAATGCAACTTTAATAAAGAATGCATCAGTCCGCCAAGCATGGATGGCACCCTACTCATGCAGAGTCAGCTGATGCTTAAAGACTTCGGGGCAGATTTACAAGAAAGTGATGCATCTGTACAGATGCGTCACTTTCCATGCGCCACCCTTAGAAACGCTTGCGCCACCATAGATGCGCCATATTTACAATACGGCGCACTATGGCGCAAGGATTGACAGATGCGTCAGAAATTCTGACGCATCTGTTGGCGGAAAAGTCACGCATTGCTGGAGTCGTGTCGCAAGCACGACGCAACTCCAGCAATGCATGTTGAGGCCTATTCCCACTACACTGCGTCACTACTTACGCCAGCTTCAAGCAGGCGTAAGGTTTTGACGCAGTGGCGTCCTAAAAGTGGCGCAGTGAACTCTTGTAGATTTCACTGAGTCACTTTTACGAGGCCTTCCTGCGTGGGAATGCCCACCCTGCATACATTATACCTGACGCAGGTATAATGTGACGCAGGGCTTTACAACGTGACGCATCTCCCTAGATGCATCACGTTGTAAATAGGCTGCATTGTTTGCGCCGCTGTTGCGTCAAAAAAGTGACGCAACTGCAGCGCAAAAGTCACGCAAGGGGCTTGTAAATCTGCCCCTTCGTACACTACAGCCATATGTGTGCAAACCAGGCGGTCACTAGTGGATTGATGCACGTCATTGGAATACTGTCTTCCTAAAACCTTAGCCTCCAAGACAGCTAAAAGAGCCTTGTTTTGGTTTATGTATTTTATAAAATACAGAAGTGTGTTACACTTTCCCCAATACTGGGTGCCTTGCTCGTGTTTGGACTCAGCTTCTCTCCTCTGATGTGGTGTAATGAGAGCGAAACACATGCCAGGGGTAGCTTTACTCATTCTGGCTAACCTTGATGATATTTACCAATACTGCGCCTGCTGTGGTGAACACTCATGTCATGTTCGGGCTTGAAATAGATGTTCCTCTACTAATTCACAGATTAGCTGAAATATTGGTGTTTGAGAGAGCACATGGTTCACTATAAGATGTCACAGGCCGAATACTGCCTGTGGGCATCCCCGAACTCCAAGCACGTGTTGCTATGTTTGCATAATCAATGTAATAAGTCACCCTAAGTGTCTGAGTGTTTTCTGATTCTTATGTTTGCAGCTTCTGATGTCACTGTGCTCTTGCTGCTCCCCAGGGATACACAGTAGTAAGGATGATGTAAGGTTGTCTATCCCACATACACATTGATACATCATATACCAGTGAACTAGAAGTGTAGTGATAAGTGAAGCAGAGGATATTAAGGTGTTGCAGAAATTAGCAGCAGTATTGGTAATTTTCAATAGTTATTATGTGTTTGCTCTATTTCGTGCTGCATGCTGGTGGCACTTATTGCCGTGAAGATGTAGAATGCAATGATGCAGGCATTGACTGGTAACATCTTTTGTTTTATAACATGGTGTTAACATCTTTTATTTTATGATGTGATGTGAATTTTGTGAACAGTTCAAAGAATTTGGTGGATCTATACACACAATAATCTTACACATTCATAACTTGAACACAAGAAATGAAGCACGTTGAAAGGGGTCACCCAGTGAATGAAGTTGAAGAAAGGAACATTCTAAAATGCCTATTGCTGGTGATTGTTAGTAATTCAGGACTGGTTAAAAGGAATTGTTAGTTTTGCTTCAGTAAATGACCCCTTTGATACCTTGCATGTCTACTTAATAGGGGCTATTTGTTGTGATTTGAGGGTACGGTCTTCACACAAAAGTCTAGTGTTACTAAGGTAGCAATTAACAGTTAGAAGTACTAAGGGTTCTTGCGGTCGCAAATAGTGTGATTGCGACTGCAAAATCCCCTTTTCTTATCTACTAGTCCCCTTTTGTGATTCAGAAACGATTTTCTGAATAGCAAAACAGTTTCTGATCTGTTGAATTTGGCCCTATATGCAGTGTCACCCCAAACCTTTTGTATCACTCCTTTCCTTTGCTGAATTCGTTTTTGTTGGCTTTAGGACTCTGTGCACTTTACCACTGCTAACCAGGGCTAAAGTGCTTGTACTCTCTCGCCCTAAAAGATGGTAAAATTGTCCTACACCTGATTGGCACATTTAATTTACTTATAAGTCCCTAGTATATGGTACTATATGTTACCAGGGCCTGTAAATTAAATACTACTACTGGGTCCTATGCTCACTGTGCCATTGGAATCAAGCTATAGATGGCTGGTGAGCCCTAATCAGGGCAAAACTGGTCCTAAGTTGCTTGTTTTCCAATTCAGGGAGGACCTGGTCTGGCAGTCCGGGCTGGACTGTTCCCATTGGAGCAGGGTCAAGACTGATTTCAATATGGCTGCGTCTAAACTGAAGTGGCATGGTGAGTAAAAAACGGTGTACTGGGATACAGCACTGAGCGATTGCCAGTGGCTGAGATTAATGAAAGCATTCCATCCATCACCTTGTTGTTGTTGTAGTTGACGCTCTAAGTGTGATGGGTATGCCCAGACCTGGAACCCATGCTCACTGTGCCACTGGAATCAAGCTATACCTAACTGATGAGTCTTATCAGGACAAGAATGCACCTGGGTTGCTTGTTTTCTGGTTCAGGGATGACTTGGTCTGGCGGTTTGGACTCAACTTAGGTTAAAATTGGGGGGGTTATTAATTCTCACAGGTAGATAAGATGGCGCTAAACCTAAAAACGTGATTAATCAAAACCAAATTTAAAATTCTAACGGTGCTATAGGTGGGGGAAATAACCCCATAAACCCCCAAACCAGGACAAGGGTCCAAAGCAATATATGACACCAATCCTATGCACACGAAAAACAATATGCAGGGTAGTGATAAAACACTGTCCCAAGGGTACAAAAAACAATGGAGTCCTTAGCCGGTGTAGTTCATTTTAATGTTCAGAGTATTTTTTTCCCCAAGCCAGCCAACACGTTTCGTCAGTGGGTAATAACCCTTGACTTCTTCAGGGCTTAATTATGGTCTGGAAAACCAATCAGACCTCTTAGCCGGTGATAATTCCAACCCGGCGGTAACGTCTTCAAAGTTGTATCCTCCGTCTATTGATGTTTATAAGGCACTCGGATGAGGAGCGCCGCAATTGAGGAATATATTGGTTGTCAATGAGATGCTCGGACCATATGCGACACACTGGATCCGAGAACTTGAATGATTTGTCGTTATAAAGGATGCAACTTTGAAGACGTTACCGCCGGGTTGGAATTATCACCGGCTAAGAGGTCTGATTGGTTTTCCAGACCATAATTAAGCCCTGAAGAAGTCAAGGGTTATTACCCACTGACGAAACACGTGTTGGCTGGCTTGGGGAAAAAAATACTCTGAACATTAAAATGAACTACACCGGCTAAGGACTCCATTGTTTTTTGTACCCTTGGGACAGTGTTTTATCACTACCCTGCATATTGTTTTTCGTGTGCATAGGATTGGTGTCATGTTTGGACTCAACTGTTGCCATTGGAGCAGGATCAACACTGATTTGCATATGGCTGAGTCCAAAGTGAGGTAGCATGGTGGATGAAAATGATAGACTGGGTGTTTCCCCACACACAAAGGCTGACATCAGGTATAAATATTGGACCCTGAGAACAACTCTTCAGTACACTACTAGACATGTGGATATCTCCAGAGTGCTGCCCTGCTACTACCAAGGGACTGCCCTGCTGCTTGATGACTGCCTTGACCCCAGAGGGATGCCCTGCTGCTTGAGGACTACTTTGCTCTCTGAGAAGGAAGACTGGAACTGCTCACTTCATCTCAGGCCACATGAGTGACTACAAGGGTCAGTTGTCTGACCACCTGTCTGAACTTCAGGGACACAACAAGCTCCAGAGGCCCCCCTGCAACTGCCTAGCTCACCTGCTGCACTGGACCTGGCTGGACCTGTAACTGGACCTCCCTGAGCCTGCAACTGAACCTGCCTGATCCCTGCTGGCCTCTGCTGCAGTGGGTCCCTGATCCACAAGAGGAGCCTTCCCATGTCCTAGCCTTGTGGATGGCATCAGTTGAGTTTCTCCTGTTCCTCCTGTGAAGAAAGGAAACATCCTGAAGTTTTGGGCTCTTTGAGTCTGTTAACGGGCCCATTCGCGGCGATACTCTGCCGCCTGTGATGAGTTCCAAACCGAAGCTCCAGTAAGACCCACTCTTCATGCTATAACACCCGCCAGCGACGACTGGCAAAGCGAGATCTGCACTTCGCGCAACAGCAACTACAGCATGCAGTGCCCGCAAACGTGAAGGTCCAGCAATGACCATACTCAATGCCCGATCAAATCTTCGCGCAACAGCGACAACCACCTGTGACGCTCTCCATGCTCCTCGCAGCCCCTTCCACTGCGAACAGAACTGCGCTGGACTTCGCAACAGTAACTTTTTCCCTATATCTGGTCCATGCTCCATTTTAGTCGACATAATGTTCTAACTTTCCCCCAGTCTAGAACGACCAGATGACCGTGAGTGGTGCCTTGTGCTTTTAGGAGCTAAACTTACCAAAACCTTTGACATTGCATAGCTTCAGTTCTATCGATTGCATTTTTGTCGTTCTAGTCTCATTGTATATTAAAAATCTACTCTATTTTTCTAAATTGGTTTGGGATTTTTCTTATGTTGTGTTTTCACTGAATTACTGTTTGTGTGCTGCATAAATACTACAGGCATTGCCTCTAATTTAATCCTGACTGCTTTGTTCCAAACTCCAAGAGGCTTAAGCACATGTTAATTTAGTGACTTTTGTGGTTCACCCGGACAAGAGTGTGGTTGTTTTCCTGAGTGGGGCTTCCACTCCCCTCAGCCAATAACTCAATTTCTTACATGATCCATACTGAATCACAATATGGAATTGGCGTGTAAGAAACGTTCTTTCCAAACTGCCATTTGGTATGTAATATATAATGGTTGGAGAAGAAATACAAGTCACAAACCATTGATCAGTTACTGATTCCCAAGTTGAGGTAGTACTGACTTACACAGGGCAGGGGTCCCCTGTGCACCCTTTCCCCTTTTGAAATTGGGTGGCAGTTTCAGGGAAGTAGGAATTGGTCCAGGGACCACTGGCTACTCTGACTGACGTTTTCAAGCCCCTGTTCCTTTAAGGAACCCGGGCTGCTTTAAACAAATGTTTTCCGTTTTTTAACGCTATCACAGTGATGGTGGTCTGTTGTCCCTTGCAGACCACTATCCCTGTGATTGTAGACAATCGCAGCTGGTCATAAATTGCAACCTGTCTAATGAATACTAATTAGGCAATTTCCCTGCTATAGCTTATTTCAAGAACTAATGTTTTAGTACATAGGTCAGTTCGCCCCAAAAAATAATAATGGCCACAAAAGTCAGTGTGCAGCTTGTGACTGCTTTTTGCCACCAGGAGGTTAGTACATCTGATCGTGGGTCTTTTATTTCATGTTAGGCCCTTATGCCTCACCTGCCCAGAATTGCTTCAGATCAAGGCTCCAGAATTAATTTGAATTAGAAATGTTATTAATAATGCCACTGACAGTATAAAACCTGCGGATCCTTGATCCCTGCACCAAGCTAGCATTTTGGCCCCTCATCACATAGCTACATTGATGAGTACACACACTAGGCACAGTGTCCCTGTGGAGAAACTGCATCTCTTGCTCGAACCTTCCAGGACCTCAGTCATGTTACTCCTCAAATAATATTTGCTCTCAGTTCCAAGCTGTTGAAATAAGTTAAATCAAAAGTGAAGACCCTTGATGAAAGCACAGCTGTCAAGTTACCACTCATGTGTGTCTCTGTGTGGCTTGGAGGTCACTTTAACTTTGGTTCTGCGGGCTATTACGGCACCCAAGTTTTCCAAAAATGTCAGACACATTTACCACACCAATTAAACCGTCTACCATCTGTGAGCGATTTTGCCGCAAGCTAAATGATATATTTCAGGAGGAAAAATATAGTCTTCGTATTTTTTGGCTTCTCACGTCGCTCAAGTCACTATTCATTTTGCTGTAAGCAATGATCAGCCCTCACATGCATGGTCCAGCGGGGATTATAATATTTGTCGGAATTAACGACGTCATCCATTTTAGACTAAGGGGATGAAATTAAAAATCCATAAGGAAGCCCTCTCCTTTTAACATCAATTAGAGAGTCCAGAGGTATGTCACGCCATGACCAGTTTTATTAAAATGTTCTTTATTAATCATAAAAGGATACTGATCGGAAAAAAGGATATACCGTTGTCTTTGTATTGTAACTGTTTCCGTATATGTTATTTTAAGACATTTCACTATTTAGGATTGATTAATTGTTTTTAAAAATGTATTGTATTTGTCGTGCACTTTTATGGCTCATTGTAGCCGAATAAAGTGTTAATGACTGACTGACAAGAGGAATGCACCGCAGAAGTCACATTATACACATAGTAGTTCATGCAGAAAGTTGTGAAATAACTAATTATTTTGTGCACGACTGATATAAAATATTTTTTAAGGTACAAAATAATCTAATCAATTAATTACTTGATCAAAGTTTTTATGTCTTTGACTCAGTTAATGCAAACTTTGAAACATGCCCATCAAGTCAAATTCTTAATGCATACTATGATCACTTTTTATTTTACGAAGGTATCTGCATAATTCGTAAAATTATATACGCTAGTTATATTGCATTACCCCCTCATAGGACCTCCTAGTCTTTTTTTTTAATCTCCACCCTTCGCAATTCCTGTGTTTTTCTCCTGTCCTTAACGGGCTATCGCAACAACGTGCTGTGCAGTTTTTTGTAACTACGGAACTTTCCTTTATACTGTGCATCACTGTTATTTTACATATGTTTCTGATATTGCGGCCGTTTGCGGCCTACTCGCGTTGACCTTACCGTGTTTTCGGTAGGTCGCGTCCTTGCTCTGCTCGCACCGTGCTGCATGTGCTTGGATGGGGTGGGGAGCTTCTCTGGGCAGTCGTGGGCAGGCCGTTCGGGTGTGAGGTCTTCTGGCAGCACCTGGCCCCCGTGGCTGTTTTTTCATCGTATTTCGCTGCAGGGGAGGCAGCAAGGCTGTTTTTCAGCTGCCGAAGTCTCGTGGAGTGTGAGACTTGGTTGCTGGGAGACAGTGATAAATAGGAAGTTGTACACGGTCACTTCCTGCTTGACTCTTTGCAATCATGGAGATGAAGAGTTGGTGCCTGTTTGGGAAGTCTGTTTCTAAGTGGAAACATGTTCAGCAGCTGCAGGAAGATGGCCTTTTGCAAATTTCCATGGCAGACTTACACAACTTGATTAATTCTGTAGTGCAGTCTGCTTTGAGTGACCCTTCTGCAAAGCTCCATCAGGGGGATGAGGATGAGGAACTGCACAATTCCCCAAAAGGCAAACATGTCTAGGGTAAAGTTTTTCGGACACATTGGCGCATATCCGGGAGGTACTGGGGTTTGATCCTAAAGCTTTGGTGAAAGATGGCTTCTATTCCCTTTAGAGTCCCTCGGTGGTGGATGATTTGCCCGTGCATGATATCATCAAGCATATCCTGGCTAAGGAATGGCACGACATCAATAAACAGGGGATTCTGGCCTTTCTGGGCAAGAGATATCAACTGGCACAGTTTGATGAACAATTTCCTCAAGTGCCTAAGGTCAATTCCATTTTGTCATCCATGGCTTCTTCCTCTTCCTTGTCTTCGGAGGAGGCTTCCCTCTCTGATCTTGTTGAGAGGAAGGTGGAGACTGCTTTGAAGAGGGTGTATGCTGCCTCTTATTTTGGAATTAAAGTAAGTACTTTTTTCGCATATGCCTCACAAGTCCTAACTAAGGATTTAGAGAAAATATTCGAATATTCGGAATGTCTCCCGGATCAAGGGAATCCCACTCCTATTTTGGCACAGATGGAGGTGTTGGCTCAAATATTGTCTGATGTTACATTTGATACCCTATGGGCTTTCTTCTCTTCGGCTGGGGCTGCAGTGGCTGGTAGATGGTCTTTGTGGACAAAGCTATGGCGTCTGGACGCAGCACAAAAGACCTTAATTCATTAACTTCCCTTCATGGGGCCAAAACTTTTTGGGGACGAGTTGAACATGATGGTGCAGCGTTCTGCTGAGGAGAAGAAATTGCTGAAGCCTTTCCAGTCTGTGCAGAAGAAAAAGTCCTTCTTCCATAAACAGAACTTTCAGGGGGGTTCTCCCATCTTCTCAGCCCTTTCGTGGACGGGCCGGGGGTCGGGGGACTGCATTCACCAATAAGTCCTGATCCCAGAAGTGACAATGCCGGGGTGGAACCTGACTCAGGTTTTTCCAGGACCGATGGTCCAGCTTCATTTTTGATCAGTGAGTTCTGTCAGTCGTCAGTCAGGGGTACCGGATTCAGTTTGAGGTCTACAGGGGCGGCTCCTTCATTAGGGCGGAGGAGCACCGCCCAAACATAAAATGGTATTTTAAATAGCATTTTATGTTTCTGCTTCCCGCGCTGCGAGAAAGCAGAAAGCAGGGGTATGCCTGGTTGGGGCGGGCGGGAGGGTATGCCTGGTTGGGGGCGGGTGGGTGGTCGGGGAGGAGTGGCTTGCACCACTCTGAGTACCCTGACTGTTTGAACCAAAGCAGTCATGCACACTCTACATTTTCTATAGATCAAATGAATACAAGGTGACGGACCAATCGGTTAGCACTTCACTCTCTTAGTACTGCTTTATCAGGATTGTTGTGCACAAGACTCCAGCACCTGTCACCCTTTGGTGCCACTGGTTCCAGATTCTTACAATATTTTAAACAAAAGGAGGTGCACTAAACATAATACAAAAGTCCAAACTGTTTTCTTTCTTTTCGTCTTTTATTTCAAACTTGACAAAGGTGCACAAAGACAGCCAACGCGTTTCGTTCCTCAAAACCACAACAGTTTTTGGAACTTCATCAGGGCTTCAGTAATGCAATGCCTGGTTGGAAAGCAATTACTCCATATTCTGTTCCAATTTCATAGATCAGGATTAAGTCTGCATCAAATAATGCGGCCACCTTCAGTAATGCAATGCCTGGTTGGAAAGCAATTACTCCATATTCTGTTCCAATTTCATAGATCAGGATTAAGTCTGCATCAAATAATGCGACCACCATGATACGTGGTCACGCCGTCATTCTCGGACATCAGGGCTGATGAGAGACTCCCCAGTTTTTTCATCCCACTTAAAGCCCTGAGCATACCGTTATTCATAATTTCTGAGCTGTCCTGTGGTTAAATTAAGCCGAAAGGAAGGCAGCACACATGCAGCGCACCCCTTGTGCTTAAGCCACGTACAAGCAGCGCGCTGCGCTCAACTTAGAACCAAGGCCTGAGCCATGGGCATAGGAAGTGTGGGGGACGCAGGGATATATCCCCCCCCCAGATTTTGGAGTGGGGGGGACACGGGGGACAAGGGTGGGGGGGATGAGGGGACAAAAGAATTTCCCCTCTCCCTTCAGTTATTCGCAAGGCCATTAGCGCGCAAAAGCACTACCTAATGGCCCTGCACTTGACCTGTGACCTGCCTGCAGTCAAAGAGGCCACCCGCCATCTGCCCTTTGTTATGCTGCAGTGAGGCTCGGCCGTTCTGGGACGGGCAGAGAAGGAAAAAAAACTCTGTCTCTTTTCCTTCATGCCCAGAGATGGCAAGGACAGTGTCCACTTCTCCTGCTCTGCTTCTGGCAGCTGCCCTCCTCCCCTCTCTCTCTCTTTATTCCTCCATCTCTTTCTGTCTCTGTCTCGCTCCTCCTTAAGTGCTGATTTCAAGAGACAGCTCTTACTTACTCTCTCTTGCCTCTCCTTTTCTTTATTTGTTCCCCTGTGAAATGGATTAAAAAAAGACCGGAACACTTTGGCTGGAAATGTCCTAATTTTCTGACCGTTTTCTATTCCAAAGTACAACCTCGGGACGGAGAGAAAAAAGTATCAAAATACTAAAAATAATTAAATAACTAAATAAAGCAATACAGAGTGGTCAGCAGACCGGCCAGATTGTTATTTACACCCATGCACATTAGCGCCGCTTTACAGAGTTTGCCAGTGAAGAGCTACTTTCTTTTTATCTTCTTTCTTTGAACAACATTGTTTTCCCAGGGTGGGGAAGTGCACCATTCCGAAAGGGACTGCAATACCTGGTTGATGGGTGGAGTGGAAAACGTTTAATATGATCGTTTAACTGTTTTAATTATTTTAGCTTATAAAATGTGTACCGCGGCTCTGTGTTTAGGGATGTGGTCTTTTTTAAACCAAACTGCTTACATTTTGTAAGGATATAAGCAATGGACATTGAAACGGGTCCCTTTTTGGTCCTGTAGTCATGTCCTGAACTTTTCAGGCAAAATCACTTACTGATTTCTGAATAATGAGTTTAAAACAGTTAAGGTAACCATGTTGTTCCTGCTTACATTTCACATGCTTTGCTTATCCTTGCATTCCCTATGAGTGTTTGCTTTTTCCAGGGTGTTATTACTTTTTTTCAGGCAGCATTTTACTCTTGTCTAGTGCATTATTTGAATTGAGTCGCAGCACAATTGGGTTGTAGCTGAAGGGAGTGAGAGTTTCTTCCAGTGGGGCAGTATGATGTTCAGTGTGGGAGAGGATGCGGCACTCTGGCCAGAGCTGCCGAATTTGGAACTGGAGAACCATGTTCAGCCTTCATGACCAGACCACTCTCCTGACAGAGCACATTCTGATGCTATACCTTAGAAGGCCCGATAGACCTTAGAAGCCCTGGTGTCTTAGCACCAGCAGGTTTACCCTAACGGTGGCAAGTGTGAGTTAACCTTGAAGGCCTGTCCACCACTATCCATGCAGTACACCTCCAGTCTTGCGGGCAGGCATACGAAGAAGCACACCCTAGAGCGACAGTGACTCTGTCACTGAGGTCACAAGACCCTTGAGGCCAGTCCACCTCACCCATTGGTACCTCCATTGGCCTTTTTCAGCACTAGTAGTGCAACTACCAAGGGTTGGCAATGTAGGATTTGCATGCACACCAAACTTAGGGGGTGATTATAATGGCGGTGGGACCGGCACATCACCCCGTCAGTGACAGTCCCACCGCCATCGGTGACTGCACCACCCCCGCCATATTACAATGGCGGGCGGTTCCCTGGCAGTCGGAAATACCGATCGCCACGCACCCAACGGGCTCCTCGAGCCCGCCTGTGCGGCAGAGGGGCTCATAGTCCCTACAATGCTGGTGGTGCCTACCAGGCACCGCAGTATGGATTACGATGCCCCTTACCCGCCAGCCTATCCATGGCGGTTCACCCGCCATAGAAAAGCTGGCGGAAAGGGACACTGGGGGCTCATAGCGGGCCCCTTTACCCCCGGCCCCCAGACATGGGACCCCCTACATATCACTGCACCATGTGGCACTGCCACCTAGTGCAGTGACATTTGTAACATGTCCCTTTTTAGGTCTCGCGCCTAGCGTTGCAGTGCGAGACCTCTTGTACGGGCTTTAGAAAGCTAACCACACTCTCGTGCTTGTGGTTTTGCTTTCGCCTGCTGTTATTGGCTTTTGCGTGTTTTTTTTTAATAAATACAGCACGCGATTGGGCAAAGGCGGGCGCATGTCCCGCCTTTGCTCCTCCCTTTCCCACTGGTGGCTTGCACGCGCAGCAGCGCGCGTTCGCCTCGCTGCCGCGCTCCCTCCCCCCGCTCCTCTATGGTGCGCGCGCACCACTGGTTTTTTCCAGATAGTATCTGAAATAAGTTTCGCAGCTGCTTTTAAAAGTGTTGAAGTATTATGCATTGCACTATGTTCACTAGGTTCACACAGTATAAAAATGTCTGCCCCATCTTTAGGCCGCTCCTCGGACTTCTGTGAGGCAGAACTCCCGTGTTTTCTGCTGACTGTCTTTGGCGTGGTTGTACGGAGGAATGTTTGATTACAGTGTAACAGGTTTGGTGGCGAACTCCAGATAAATGTACACCACGCACGCAAAATGTTCCTTTGGGCATTCAGTTCAGCTACTTGCAGCGGTGGAGGGCTCTGCTCTTCGATGTACTTCCTGACAGACTGCTAAGTTTGAAGTGCCTGTCGGGCACAGGTTGCTCTTTTGAAACTTTCTTAGATTTTTCACTGAGGAACAGTGCCGATGCCAACAATGAGAATAGCACTGATGATCCCAATGGGACTTGTGCCGATGCCAACAATGAGAATAGCACTGATAACCATGGGACTAGTGCCTATGAAAACAATGAGAATAGCGCTGATGATACCAATGGGACTAGTGCCGATGCCAACAATGAGAATAGCACTGATGATACCAATGGGACTAGTGCCGATGCCAACAATGAGAATAGCACTGATGATACCAATGGGACTAGTGCCCATGCCAACAATGAGAATAGCGCTGATGATACCAATGGGACTAGTGCCGATGCCAACAATGAGAATAGCACTGATAACCATGGGACTAGTGCCCATGACAACAATGAGAATAGCGCTGATGATACCAATGGGACTAGTGCCCATGACAACAATGAGAATAGCACTGATGATACCAATGGGACTAGTGCCGATGCCAACAATGAGAATAGCACTGATGATAACAATGGGACTAGTGCCGATGCCAACAATGAGAATAGCACTGATAACCATGGGACTAGTGCCGATGACAACAATGAGAATAGCGCTGATGATACCAATGGGACTAGTGCTCCTGACAACAATGAGAATAGCACTGATGATAACAATGGGACTAGTGCCGATGCCAACAATGAGAATAGCGCTGATGATAACAATGGGACTAGTGCCGATGCCAACAATGAGAATAGCGCTGATGATACCAATGGGACTAGTGCCGATGCCAACAATGAGAATAGCACTGATGATAACAATGGGACTAGTGCCGATGCCAACAATGAGAATAGCACTGATGATAACAATGGGACTAGTGCCCATGACAACAATGAGAATAGCACTGATGATAACAATGGGAATAGTGCCCATGACAACAATGAGAATAGCACTGATAACCATGGGACTAGTGCCCATGACAACAATGAGAATAGCGCTGATGATACCAATGGGACTAGTGCTCCTGACAACAATGAGGATAGCACTGATGATAACAATGGGACTAGTGCCGATGCCAACAATGAGAATAGCACTGATGATAACAATGGGACTAGTGCCGATGTGAACAATGAGAATAGCACTGATGATAACAATGGAACTAGTGCCGATGCCAACAATGAGAATAGCACTGATGATAACAATGAGAATAGCACTGATGATAACAATGGGACTAGTGCCGATGCCAACAATGAGAATAGCACTGATGATAACAATGGGACTAGTGCCGATGCCAACAATGAGAATAGCACTGATGATAACAATGGGACAAGTGCTCATGACAGCAATGAGAATAGCACTGATAACCATAGGACTAGTGCTCATGACAACAATGAGAATAGCACTGATGATAACAATGGGACTAGTGCCGATGCCTACAATGAGAATAGCACTGATGATAACAATGGGACTAGTGCCGATGCCAACAATGAGAATAGCACTGATAACCACGGGACTAGTGCCCATGACAACAATGAGAATAGCGCTGATGATACCAATGGGACTAGTGCCGATGCCAACAATGAGAATAGCACTGATGATACCAATGGGACTAGTGCTGATGCCAACAATGAGAATAGCGCTGATGATACCAATGGGACTAGTGCCCATGCCAATAATGAGAATAGCGCTGTTGATACCAATGGGACTAGTGCCCATGACAACAATGAGAATAGCACTGATGATACCAATGGGACTAGTGCCCATGACAACAATGAGAATAGCACTGATGATAACAATGGGACTAGTGCCGATGCCAACAATGAGAATAGCACTGATGATAACAATGGGACTAGTGCCGATGCCAACAATGAGAATAGCACTGATGATAACAATGGGACTAGTGCCGATGCCAACAATGAGAATAGCACTGATGATAACAATGGGACTAGTGCCGATGACAACAATGAGAATAGCACTGATAACCATGGGACTAGTGCCCATGACAACAATGAGAATAGCGCTGATGATACCAATGGGACTAGTGCTCCTGACAACAATGAGAATAGCACTGATAATAACAATGGGACTAGTGCCGATGCCAACAATGAGAATAGCACTGATGATAACAATGGGACTAGTGCCGATGCGAACAATGAGAATAGCACTGATGATAACAATGGGACTAGTGCCAATGCCAACAATGAGAATAGCACTGATGATAACAATGGGACTAGTGCCGATGCCAACAATGAGAATAGCACTGATGATAACAATGGGACTAGTGCCGATGCCAACAATGAGAATAGCACTGATGATAACAATGGGACTATTGCTCATGACAGCAATGAGAATAGCACTGATAACCATGGGACTAGTGCCCATGACAACAATGAGAATAGCCCTGATAACAACAGGACTAGTGGTGATGATAACAATGAAAATAGCTCTGATGATAACAATGGGACTAGTGCTCATGACAACAATGAGAATAGCACTGATGATAACAATGACTATAGCTCTGATGATAACAGTGGGACTAGTGCTAACGAGAACAGTGAGAATAGCGCTGATGACAACAATGAGACTAGTGCTGATGACAACACTAATGACAACAACGAAAATAGCGCTGATGATAACAATGAGACTAGTGCCGATGACAACGAGACTAGTGCCGATGACAACGAGACTAGTGCCGATGACAACAATAAGAATAGCGCTAATGATAACAGGACTAGTGCAGATGGCAAAACTGCATGATTAAGAGACTGTTACTCAGGGTCCGCACTGCTCATTCATAGGAGACACTGTCGTGGACTCACATGCCTCTCATCAGTGTGCACACTGGTCTTTAACCATATTCCTCCAACAGATTCTAGCACATTATTACAGGTTAATATGTTCCTTGGGAGGCCTCCTGACTCCTGCCATTGGGATTTAAGTTCTGCCACTATGTTGATTATAGTTCCAGTGCTGGAGCATTGTGCTTTTGGTTACACGAAGCCATCTCGTGCTTTACCTGTACTTGTTTGTTTTTGTGAGTAACGTTAAAGGAGCCAGTATGCGCTGTGGAAAGGGCTTTTCGGTAACAACAAGCATTTGCAATGCAATAGGTCTCGCATTTACGCGAGTTTGACCTATTGGCATTGTAAATGACAATGGCTTTTATTTATGTTTCAAAAACCAAAACATAAATAAAAGGCAATGTCATTTACAATAAAAATAGCTCAAACTCTCGCAAATGCGAGACCTATTGCATTGCAAATGCTTGTTTACATTGCGGTGGGTGATGCAGCCAGCAGCACCTGCCGCAATGTAAAAGATAGGCATTGCGAACGCCGTAGTGGCTGTCGCATTGTAATGCCTATCGCGGGGCGGTCGCTTTGTAGGCGAGCGGTCCCATTCCCCAATTCGATGGCGAACGGACTGAAGTCCGTCTGCCATCGTAATCAGCCCCTAAGTTCGAAAACTTCATGGTCTCTGCTTCGTGCACAAATACTTTTAACATGTGCAGCCTGCTTTTGGGCCACTGGAGTTATGCAGCAATGGAGGCCAAAATTATGTCGCAGTGTTGACTAAATTATGCAGCAAAAAAAGGCTGCAGCGTAATGCGGAACATTTTATGATACTTTATTATTTTGACATATTTATACATACTAACAGCCTCTGCAAAGCCTTTGCCTCATTAGTACCTGTGTAACATACAAATGCAGCAGTGAGAAAGGTGACCAGTCAACCTTTGCAAAGGGCCCTACACTTCACAGCAACATAAGTCCCATTTCTTTTAGTAAATTCTGATCCGTTTGATCTACAAAATTGTTTTGGGTGAAATCGTTAGATTATGCAGTAGATGATGTATTATGTGGCAAATATGGTACAGCCATAATTAAGTGGAAAACATTTTTTAAACTAGGATATTTTACCATTCATGTTTGAACTGCACTTGTGGAATAAGTGAGTAGAAGTGCTGATGACAGAAACTGCATGGCTCGGAGACAAATGGCTTGTGATTCCACTTTTAAGCGTATTAGGCACATTCTGTGATTGAAAACATATCCCTCCTTGTGAATGTATTTTAATGTCAATAACGCATACTAAACCTTAAATAAACATGTGTATCTATTGGTTGAATTAACTGGTCAGTGAAATACCAAATAAATACTAAAAATAGGGAAGTTTTTCTCTTTCTGGCCACACCTCGGACTCCGCCCAGACCCAAATCTCAGGTTATTCTCGCCCTCTGATTCTCCGCTCACAGTTCTCCTACTTTTGTTCTCCACTTCGACCACTGCTTCCTGCCTATTGTGTTTTGAATGTCGAGCCCTTTCGAACTGAAGTATTATCGGAGCCTGACTGTGGGGTTAAACTCGGCAGTTGTAGATCACAGTTGGCTCATGTGGGAGCTGGGGCTTGAAATTAGGAATCACAGACTGCATATGGCACTTTTCCTGTGCGTTCCCACTTCACTAAGAAGCCTAGTAAAGGTACCAGATGACACTGTATCAGGAAAAACGCTATTTTGCAGTCCCCGACTTTCCTTAAACACAATAATGCATTCTGGGATAGATAGTCTTGCATTACATCAGCTTAACCAAGTGGATTAATACACTGAGAGCAATGTCAGGAAAAGGGAAAGCCCATGACTTGACCACTGTGTCTCTGATGATATTATGGAGTCCTCTGGTAACATTAAAGGTAAGCCACACTTATTCAGGCAGTACCACTCTGAACACGGATAGAAATATGAGGGCCCATTTTGCAGGCACACAAAGTGTAAACCAAGTTGCCCCATTATCGAGTCTGTACCATTAATGGCCTGACAATGTTACCAATTTAAAACTTAATTTTCCCACTTAGGCCTGTTGTGCTTGTGTTTGTGATTCATAAAAAGTGCAAGAGATTTACTCAGTATTGCACCAACAATCGAAATGTGAGTAGCCATTATGACCTTACTTTGCCAGTTGGCGCCCCGTCTACCTTTAGAATTTCCAGGCCTGCTAGGGCATGTTCTTGAAATACTCAATAAAACATGTGCCAAGTGCTTTAGCACCACATGCCCTCTATGCTGTCTCTTTGTGTTTGTCTGTGACATCTGTGGGTCTTCTTGAATTAGGGACACTCAAGTGGGCTTTCATTAAGAAACTATGCGTTTGAATACTGTACAAATTAGATTTTCAGCAGAGTAACTTTAAATTTTAAAGCTCCAAGTGGACAAGAATCACAGATGAGGTCATCAGCCAGTCATGGCTCTTTAGCCAGCAGCCCTTTGCATACTGGTACTTGTAGTTTTACATTTTCTACTATAGGCATGGACTTTGAAATCCAGGCATGCAAAGTACAGTGGGACAAAAATCCAGAATGGCCTGAAGGGCCTACATTTGACATGTGGCCAATTCACAGCTAGGAGCGTAACAGCTCTAGGTATGAATCTGGGTCCAGGATAACAGAGGGATGATGGCTCTCAAAGAATGCAATCTGTGGAATTCACTTGTCAACAACGTGGGGCCAGTATGAATACTTCTGGATTGGATATCGGGGTGCAAACTCAGCAGACAGTTGTAAGTTCTGTACACATCACTGGTGAGGCCTCATCTGCAGTATTAGGCCCAGTCAGGCAGGTCATATCTAACAAACAATGCAAAATTATCAACGGGCCAGTCAGGGACATATTCAGACACCCTCATTCAGGGGGGGACAGACGTTCAAGAACCAATAAAACAACGAGGAAACAGGCCTACCCCATCCACACCCTCAGGATCTGTAATTACATCCCTGTATCCATTAGGACCACCCCAAGTATGCTTCAAGTTAGGAAGGAGCTGAAGATGCATATCTTTAAAGAACACTACATCACAACACAGTAAAGAGTCCACCTCCCGTCACAGGACCCAAGACCTCCCACCCAAATTCACTTTCTGGTTGGATCTCTGCCTTTGACCATGTAAAGCACTCCATTGCCTTTCAACTACGTGTGCACTTTACAAATGCAGTTAATGAGAACAGCCGCTGCCTGTACAGGTAAGAGCAGAGGGGCCGGTTAGGAGGGGGCGATTTAGACAGACGACGATGAGGCAAAATGAATTATTTATTTAATTTTCCCTCGTGGATGTCTGTCAAATCACCCCCCCCCCCAACCCGGCCCCACCACTCTTACCTGCATGCGCCGTGGCTGAATGTGAATATGATGGCACGGGGTTCAAGCAACAAGTCCTGCCTGTGGAGGCTCTATATTCTTACATACCTTGGGAGGGTACGTGGGGGAGGCATGAATGAGAAATAGCAGAAGCTGTGCACAGTGCAGTTGGCAAGCATTCTTTAGTAGTGGAACCCTCCGACAATTACATACAAGAGACTGGTAGCTGGTGATGCTCTGAAGCAGCATTCACTCTGATGGAAATAGTAATGTAAGTACCCCAGCAGAAGTAACAAGGATTGGAAAAGATACATTAAAATGGACTCGGATTTACGCCAGAGTCAGTTGTGCTGAGTAAGAACAGTTAACTTGGGAGACTATTTTGGGTAGAAAGGGGGCAGGGAATTTGAGATGAGGTTGACCATGTGGCCCTTATTTTTGGTCATATGTAATGTTTCTGTGCTACGTCATGGGGAAGGGAGAAGGCTGGGGTCCTTGTGTCTTGCAGAAAGGAGAGAAAAGGGTGTATCTGCTCTTCAGGCAGGATATACAATGCAGAAAGGGCCAGACTAGCCACTCTGGCATTTCCTTTGTGGGCTGCAAGCTAATGATGCTTAATTTAAGCTGGTGTCTGCATGTGAGGACCAACTGTATTCTTTTTTAGAGACTGGTACATTTTTTAAACCATCAGACTGTAAAACCGAACAAGAGAGAGAAATGCATCAAGGGGTGTGGGCAGAAGGAGGAAGGGAAATATGGAAAACAGAGAAAAGGGAGAAAGCACAGATGAGAAAGAACCTGGAAGAGTGAAATAATGTGGAGGGAGAGTATGTTGGTGGATGAAGGAGGCAGGAGCTGAAATCAAATATATTCCCAACCCAGCTCCGCCACGGATTCCCTCACTACCACCCTATAATAGTGCTGCTCAAGTCTCCATAACCACTCTCTCAGATGCATTTAATTAGTTATATAGCGCCACTCATACCAGTGCAGGGTGTCAGCACTTTACATCACACACACTACACAGAGGCAGTCGATCATAGGTGTGTAAATCTGTGTATAGCAAATGTTACATAAAACTACAGGGTGTAGGAGTCACATGTCATCCATACTTGTAGACAGTATTGTTTAAGAGTGCTTGGTCTGGATGTTGGAAAGTGGGTTATTAGTAGGGGCAAATGTATATCTGTCCCGGGCAATAAGGCCACTACCTCAATATATGGCTCAGTACCGGTCTTAGAAAATTATTCCCATGCTCAACCCTTGGTAGCATGGCTGTGAGCAGGCCGGCTTAACTTCAAAGACAGGTATGTAAAGCATTTAAAAACACCAATTCAGTAAATAATTAAGACACAACACACAATAAAAATCCAACACTAATTTATAAAAATAGGAAATATTTTTCTCTTTAAAATGAAAAAAATCCAATGTAGGGAACCGGGGATATGACTTTTTAAAGATTTAGCACTATATAGCACATAGAAACGTATAGCGCCTATTGGTACATCTGGTTACGCTAGACCTGCTCAAAGTCAAAGTTTCAGGCCGACCACGATGAAGCCCTGCGGGGCTACTCCTTGCTGTAGGACTCGGTCAAAGTTTTTACCTTCTGACTTAGAAACTTTTCTGGAGCTTTTCTTCCCGGGGTCCCTCAAAGCTCTCAGCCAGCCCTGATTCGGTGAGGGTTCGCCGGCTTGCCTTGCGACGAGCTCCCGGTCAAACTTATGGAAGTCCAACCTCCGGAGCTTTCCAGCGGGACGAGCCAGGGATCCAGGCCGGCACAGTTGATGGTGGGTGGCTTGGCTCTCGTGGTTGGTCCCGGTCACCTTTACTACGTTCGGAATTAGAAACTTTTACAGAGCTTTTTCTTGCGGGGTCCCTCGATGCTCTTCACTAGGCCGGATTCGGTGAGGGTTGGCCGGTTTGGGTTTCCGCCTACGCCCGATCAAACTCTGGAAGTCGGACCCCTGGAGCTTTTCAGCGGGAGGAACCTGGACGGCAGGCCAACTCATGGATGAGGGTTGCCGGCTTGACTGGCCAGGGCGAGTTGGTCCACTTATGGAGCTTTTTTCCAAAGTTGCTCCAAACCTCTGGAACTTCTTCCTGAAGTGTCCCAAAGGGTCTCAAAGTGCCCAAAACTTACTCCAAGGGTCTGGAATCTCCAAGGTGGTCCTTGAAAGGGGCTTCAGTTCCTACAATCCACTTGGACAAAACCCTTACAAATTCACTGGTAGTTCTCCAGGCTGGGGATTCTTGGTGGCGGTGGTCCAGGTGAGCTCTGTTTACCTTCAGCTTGCAGGGAGTCCACTCTTTAGTCCTTTTGAAGCAAGGTAGTCCACAGGGCTGTAATTCCAGATTGTGCAACTGGCACAATCTTCAGAGTCCAGGGCCTGGTTGGTGCAAATCAAACTCCTCAGCAGGGACCCTTCTTCTCCCAAGTTTGAAGCAGCATCATCTGAGAGGCTCTGTCCCTCTCAGATACTTATTCCAAGTTCTCTGGGTCAAGAAGGAGGTCACTCCTGTCCAATGAGGTGCAGGGCAACGCTCCAGGGTATGACCACATCCTCTAAAGTGTGGCATTATTTTCTCACAGAGAGCACAATTTCTCCAATATTCATCATGGCTGATTTTCCAGCAGAGGGAGCAGAACTAACTAAACCAGCCTACAGGATGGCTTCATCTACATAGGTCCACTCCCCTTACATCTGGGAATTCCTCCTTAATCCCCCCAACCGGCTGTGGGGCAGGGGGGAGAGGTGTAAATGAAAGTGATTTCTTCAGCTTGTCTCCTCCTTCCCCTGAAGAGCATTATTTACTACCCCTCCCCCTGCCTCTGGCATTCCTATGCCCAGCAACCTCTCCTCCCAGAAAGGCTTCCTAACCCCAGGGGTCATTTATCACCTCTTCAAACAGCCAGGCTAATCCACTTATCTCTGACCAATCAAGGCAGAGCACTAGAGGGCTGAATTGTGGCTTGCAGACAAGAAAGTCTTATAACTTCTTGCCTGTACATTTTAGAGATAAATTCAACAATACCACATTGTTGCATTTATCATTAACATTCTTCTGAGTCCTTTAATCCTAGTTTTATGGCTTTCCTATCTCCAGTTATTAATTAATAACCTCTTGCAATGTTAACCTATGGGCTGGGGATCTGCAATGGGAAAATGAACTGGCCAATTTCTCCAATACCAGGGCCTATATAAGGATCCTGCTTATACCTACAGGACCCCCCACCCCTGGAATACCTAGGAAAGACTTTAGGGGTTCTGATTATATCAAAATATTGCAGATCCTCACTTCACAGTGCTCCTAGCACAAACGCCAATTTTGGGAAGCACTTTACTACAATGTAGGCAGTGAAATGTGCAATTTCACTAAACCCAGGGCATATAAAACTCCTTTTATAAGGGTCCTCCTTGTAGATACCTGACCCCCCCCCCACCCCTGGGACACCTAGGGGAAACCCTGGGGATACCTAATATGCCCCAACGTTGTAGTTTATCAATTTGGAAGCGCCACAAACCCAAAAGTCGAGTTTGGGCACAATTTGCATTTTAAAAGCAGTCCTGCAACACAGGGCTGCTTTTAAACTGACCTCAAGCTTCAGCAGTGCACACATGCAAGCGCAAGAAGGGCTGCTGGCCTCTAAACTGCCATGCCCTATTATATACTAGAGACTTAAAGGTAGTTCTAATCCCCCTGCCCTATTATGTACTAGGGCCATATAGGAGAGGTCATGCCAATCATAGGGGTACCCTAACCCATAGTGCACCCTAGTGTATGTAGGTGGTTTCACTGTATTTTTAAGTGTCTCTTTCAGCATAGCACTGGCCCTGGGCCTAGTTAAGCAGAGCCCAGGGTCAGTCAGAGTCAGGTACCACCAGTACCAGTCAGCAAAAAGTTGGGGAGTGCCCAGGGCACAGGATGGCTTTGCAACACTAGAGAAGCACAAACTCAGAATTTAAAACATAACACCATGGTTGGGGGGTTCTCTTTAGTAATCAGAATTGATTTCCATCCTAATTAACCCATTTTCCAACATTAGGATAATGAAAGACTGGGTAAAAATCATAACGTTCTAATCTATAGCTTGCAGTTTTCATGCAGCTCTTTGATGACGGTTAATAGCTCACTGTTCAATGTTAGAATTTTAACTTATAAACTGCAAATAGCAAAAGAATCTCTCAGACAAAAAGCAGTAACTCACTGACCTATTTACATTATATGCATTTTGTCATCTGCATGGTACACGTTCTTTGCAGCAGGCATATTAACCCACTGTGGCTACCTTACCATGAGTCAAAACTTCCACTAGACAAACCTCCGATCTCTCTCAATAAAGAACATTAATCACCGAAGTTATCTTCACATTTTTATTGTTGTCTGAAAATTGCTGGAGACCAGGAATGCAGCAGCAGGTACTTTTCAAAGCATAATGCACTTGCAAACACGACGCCCCCACCCGAAGTCAGTGACCTTTGTTTGCTTGGTGCATGAAGATGCAAGATTCATATACATTTTTTTTAAACATTTGGTCTGATTACTATGTGAATGTAAATAACAATAAAGCATACATGCAAACTGTGACTACATGCCTGCTTTTCTCAATATTTCACTTCAAAACTATGCAATTGTATTTATTTAACGGGCGGTGATTTGTATAGGGTCACTGGAAAGTCCACAAGGACGTCCCTGTCCCCCCCCCCCCGAATTTTAGTGTCTCCTACGCCCCTGGCCTGAGCCTTCGCCTAACTGAACTAGCCTCCCCCCTCTCCTGTCCACCCTTTCTGGACGGCAAACGGGCGCCACAGCTTCTCTGATGGTCGTGGGTGTAAAGAAGGAGTGAAGTGCTGCCCTGGCCTTATGGGTTTACTCAGGAAAGGTGGAGCCACTGGAAGACATGGCAGTAGAAGAGAAAAGGGATTAATGGGAACAGAAACTCTTTATTCAGGCCAAGGAGACTTCAAACGCTAAGGGCCATGGAGGCGACAACATGGTGTAATGAGAATTACCATCCAAAATCAAAGCCGCACGAGGCACCAGTGGCTTTTGCTGGAATTGGTCCCCCGAAGTACACAGAGACACTCGCCAAGGAGCCAGAGTTTGGTGCCAGCGGACCATCACTCAGCACAGTTTAACTCCCAACCTAGAAATGTAATTTGCATTCCAGTCTCCTTAATACCAAGGTGAGAATCAAAACACGTTATTTCAGGGATCCTTCTGTTTCATCCTGGATAAACAGGAGTGTGAAAAGTAAACATTACAAGACTGTAGGCTGTTGGCATTTCGTCTTCATTTTTGCAGACTCACTAGTTTTACGACGTATGGTAGCTTGAAAAAGCAGGTCTGAATTGCAGACACTGAGACTGTTTATCCCAAGAAAAAAACAGAGAAGAAAATAACTTCATAGAATTATTAATACATAGATTTCAAAGGATGCACAGTTATTTTTGTTACTTAAACACGTGTTTCGTATGTAGATTTTTTTTGTTCATTCGGGAACATATTCAGAATTGTGTGCCCTATATTTCACCGTGTTTTGTGTCCGAGACTGCCTTACCAACCCTGCACCTCCTTTAGGCCCACGAGCCGGGCCTTGACTATGCCTCTTGTCTGGGACGTCGCTTCAGGGGGTGTGTTTGTGACATGGAACCCGCCCCAAAGAAATGCATTCTTGGCTTGGTAGTTGGGTCTGTGGGCCTTGAGGCTGGTCTGCCTTGTCAGTTTTTCCTATCCTGCGCCCAGAATAAAAGACAACACCGTGACCTTTTCGTGACCTTTGATGTAAACAGGAGAAAGAGAGAGACAGAGATACCCATCTGGTGGCTGAGTTTCAAAATGTGTAACCAGATAACCTGGAACCAATACGGTCTTCCCTGCTTGTCTAAATTATGTGGTCCTAGGCAAACATTTTATTTCACAGAGCCTCCTGTTTCTTAATTATCACATAAGGGCATTTTTAAATACTTGATTGAGTTCAGGATGTGTGCTGTACAAACACCGCTTATATACATGCCAAACGTGTTCATGGCTTGGCTCTTGCACAGACTCTTAGAACCAAGCCAGACCTGTGGTTCGGCTCTGACTTGGCACGCCCTATTCATTTACTGGCGCGCCCACCTCTGTTTCCAACTCTGGCTTAGAACATGGGGTCGTCAGTCTCTTGATATAGGCAAGGTCTGGAAACATGGAACCCTGCCTACATGCACTGATTTGACGACTCTATCATCAAGGCTTGTCATGGCAGTGACGAAAAACAGTGCACGCAGTGAAAATACATTTAAAATAAGTGATCCCATGGCAGGGACTGCAGGCCGTTATGTTGTACCTGACCATAGTCATGAGTACCCAGGAAGAACTACCTGGCCTAGGTAGGACGGGCAGGGGCATACCTTTGGGGGGATGGGGGGGTATGTGTTTAGTGTGTGACTCGCCCCAAATGCATTCTTGGCCTGATAGTTGGATCGGAGGGGGCTGAGTCAGGTCTGCTATGTCTGTGTCAGTTTTTCTCATCATTCTCATTTCACTAAGCGTTTTCAACTTGTTTATTTTTTGGAGCAGAGACTAAAATATCAATAGTAAATCTGCACCCATAGAAATACTTTGAATAGGTGCAAATGTTCTACTTTTTAAAATTAACAAAAATTGGCAGTAGTGGGCTTGGAAAGCTGCACCAGTCTCAGGTTTCCAGGTATACTGCTGGCAATCAAACACCCAAAAGGTGATGGGAAGAATGCTTGTAAATAGTCTAACCAGTGGTAATCGCTCAGGGTAGCATTCCAACCCATCATTTTTCACCCTCTGTGCCACTCTAGACAGAGGCCCCCCTAAAGCAGATCACTACTGACCCTGTTCCTCAAGGAAAGAGTCCATCCAGACCTTGGCAATCACACCCCTCCACCATGCAGCCCACTGCTTTTTAGTTGAGAAATGTGAGATTCACACCCACCAAATGTAACTGACTAAGCTACATCCATGCTCCTCATCTTCCACCTACCTTCAGTATCTGCTCTTCCGGCCCCACCATCTTTGGAGGGTGGCATCTCGTCTTCCTGAAGCAACCCCACTAAATCTCCCCTCCCAGATCATCTCGCCAAGTTGTTCAGGAAAATGGCGGGTAGTGGTTAAAGGTGGCCTCCTATTGTGTGTTCTTAGTTTGGGATTAATGTCTGAATAGGGCTTAGGGCCAGAAATCCTGCAATTGTGCATCTAATCTTCCCTTAAAAGCCCCTTCTCTTTCTAGTTAATCCAAATACGTTGCTTCAACAGGTCTCCCAAACCTCACCTACACTGATGGGTGGCACGTTCACCACTTCTTGGTGAACCCTTCTACGCTGTAGACGTTCAGAGGTTTGCTCCTAAGCTGCCTCTGGATTGACCCCACAGGCATGTTACTGAGGTGCTGGTGGTAATCCCTGTCTCCCTTTTCCTCTGCAGCTGGGTGGACTCTATAAAACCACCATTGTAGCACCTATGGTATTCCTTGCATCTTGCACCAGCACAGCTGTTTGATGGCCTCCGTAGAGGTGAAATTTATTTGCACTATGAAGTGTGCAAGCTCATTGTCATTCAATAAGTGCTGAGCAGTTTCTATAGATCATTGACTCTGGCTGCTTGCCTGTAAGTTACTCTTCAACACACTTGGCCAGACTCTACATCATGTAGGGCCGCCAATGGTATCCAGTGCATTCCAAGGGGTGCTCTCTGCTCTCTCCCTGGTGGACCCCTCAGACCATTTACACCGGCTACCTATAGCCAGGGTATACATGTGGCTGCTCCTCAACTCATGGATGGCTTCTATAGGTTATTTACTCTGTTGATAAACAAAGCACGTCAGAGGATGGTCACTTATCCGCCTCTTCTAGGGAGCCCCTAGAGAGCATTACTATGGCCGCGTTTCTGTGGCGTACCGCCTGCCGGCCCTCAATGGACTCAAAACATTGACCATGGCATACTGCAGGATGCTCAACTGTTGCTCCAGTGGAATATGTAGTGTGTCTGCCAACACACCCCACACAGACCACAGTGTAATTCAACTCTCTACCTATCAAGCACACTCTCCCACAGTGTAGCTTGCCACAAGTCCACAACAAGATAAAACAAATAAAAGCAATGACAATAAAACACAACAAATATTCAAAAAACATTTATACAACAGAACTGGAAAATTCAACCACTCATGTGTCAGCCATTTTTCATCCTGTTTGTTTCTTTACTGTTTCCATTGGGAAGTACTACTTCATTGTCCATATTTGCGTGTAAATGTATGAACTTGTATAGGAACATTTTCAGGAATCACAGGGCAGAGAGGAGTTGCTGGGTTCAAACTGCAACAATGAGAGCCTTTTACCCCTCTTGTCCTGGGGCTTTTTCCTTAATATTGAGCCCAAAGCTGAGCACCAAGTACACCCCCTACCACTTGACCTTCAGCGTAGAGAGAGCGAGCAGCTCAAAGCTTACAAAGGGAGGCGGAAAGAGGTAGAAGCTCAGAACTCAGTGAAACATATACTAATGATCAATAATTCATAGTCAAGCCAATGCTTTAATCTAAAGAAAAAGTACTATTTTTGGCAAAGAATGCAAAACTAGACATAAAAATTAAAGGGCTTCGATACTGAATGCACTTAGTAACGTTCCTATTACTTATAAGCGGGATACAGCCAATGCTAGATGCAGGCTGTCCAATCTGTGCCATTTTTACGTTCCACTTTAAGTTCGACTTCTCCATCCTCCTGCCATTGCTGACTGAGGGGCAGAGGATTCCTTGCTCCTTCACCAGCCCAGCCAACTGTGCTGCAGTCTCTGGTGCACATGAGCCTCTGATTGCAAGGAGGTGGGCGCAGCAACTGCCGGGCGAGTGGGGGACCACACTGGTCAGAACAGTGCTTAATTTGAAAAAAAATAAGCGCCAGGGCCCTCGTCAGGAGGCCACCGCAGATTGCACCACCCGTTGACCCTGCCAGCATGGTGAACTACAATATGTCCACAACTACTAACCATCACATTACTATAAATGTGATAATTCTGACTATTCTAGCCCCCCAAAGCTATAAGAATGGCTTGGGAGGCAGGTATTAGTCGTTTTTAATGTATATTGAATTAATGAACAACTGTTGTTCTGCTCATCTCTAAATTACTCAAACAGCACCACCATGTGCCAGACTGTCATAAGTGCCGGTGTTAACAATTAAGTGCCGGTGCCGAACACCGGAAACCACCAGCACAAATTAAGCACTGGGTCAGAGTAACTTCTTTAGGCCCAACAAAATCCAGCACTGAAGAAGTGAAGAGCCCATCCTAGGTTGTAGTTTTGATCTGGACAAAAGCCGCAGTCACTCTGATCGCAGTGGGTTATCTTGATTCTGGCACCTAAGTCCTTGAAGCCCTTTCATTCCATTGCTGTGACCGCCAACTACATTTGTGAAGTTCTCTGCGCCAAGATGTCACAAGTGCTAAAGACCGCAAGATCCATTTGGGGTCTTTGTGAGTGCCCCATCATCACAAACACTTTGGCTTGTAAGCATGCCCCAAAGGCAACAGGGTATAAAGACCTCTCCACATGGTCTGGCAGTGCAGATCATTACGTGGGCTGCAGCAAACAGTTTCCAGTACTTCCTGCCTCGGCTCCTCGCAGTCCTATTTTTCTACGCAGCATCTTCCTAATGCAAGCGTGCCCCAGCGTTCTTCTTCAGCAGTCAACTTTTTCCCTCAAGGAAAACTCAAGGCAGCTTTTCTTCTAGCAGGTTGCAGAACTGTTTACATGTTTTTGGTCCTAAACCTGACAAAGGGAAGTTGGCAGTCATTGACTCCAACCCTGGCACACAAAAGAGTTTCTGTACTGCTGTGGGGCCCCAACCTCATGTAGATGAACACTGGCACACTGGCAGACAGTTCCAGCCCCATACTTATACTACGTTTGCAGACAGAGGGGCTTATTTACAAGCCTCTTGCGCCGCCGCTGCGTCATATTTTATCACTAAAAAGTAACGCACCAGCGGCACAAGGGACTTGTAAATAAACCCCAGAGTTTTTGTATTCCACAGGTCCAGCTTTGGGACCGGTTGCAGGTGGTTCCTGCCTTTTGCGTATTCTTCCCTGACTGGTGGAGGCATAGTCATTAAGAAGGAAGGTGGAGTTGGGAGTCTTCTATCAGGCAGACCTAAAGCAAAGGTCCGAAAGAAGAAGAGGCTTCCCAGTTTAACAACCACTTAACCTGTTGGGATTAACATTTCTAAGAAACTATGAGCCAGGAGGGGGCAGGGTGTTTTTTTTCCCTACTTTCCAAAGGGCTCTCTTCTCTCTCTCCTTTCCTCTGCAGGACAGACTATGGTCCGCTACAATGGCCCTCAGGAAAGGTTGGAGCCGTCGTGCAATTCATGCTGCTGTCTGGGGCTCTCTCCAATCTCCATCTTATGGACCTGAATTCCTGCACTGCCAGAGTCACATGCAGCACACGTGCTCCACACATTCTACTCTACAGGTATACATTCCACAAACGTGTCATGCATGTCCTGAATGAATGGAGTAAAGGACTCTGTTGCAGAAGACTGACAGACCAATTTAATATAGAAGAGGCCAGTAGGTGACTCCTAAAGGCAGGCGACATGTAAATTGGGTTGTCCTACTACTAGAATCTGTTGCTACCCCCTACCCACTGTTGGTCTTCTGTAGCCCAGTCAGCTCATGGGTTTTCAGGCTTAGAAAAGGGTGGTGCACATGTTGTTCCCCTGCAGACCACAGAGCCCAGCTCTGGGTCTCATTCCATGCGACCGAAAACCCTAAAGGCTCAAGCATGATTGTCATGTATGTTGGGGTAAAAATCAAAAACACTGGAAACTTTCAATGAGAAACTCAAGGTAGAGGTGCACGCTCTCCCGAGCCATGCAGGGACCTTTTCCGCTCTAACACATTGGATATTTTGCAATTTTTGAACGTTTGATCTTTTTACATGTACATTGTACACATTTGTGTGATCTTTTATTTCAACACTATTTTGTACAGAGAACGTGTGCGCATACGTGAGTGGTTATATGTTTGGACTATTTTGTAGATTATAGGTTTACTCATGATCTCCACTCCTCCTGTGTATTGCCATTATTAACGTTTGCATCTCCTGCTATGCACAGCTGTACTTGGAAAGCCCTCTGAAATGTGTGGGCCACTACATAAAAAAATCTCAATAAATAAATAAGCCTGCGTGTTCACGCTTCAGGCTGGCTGCGGTTACCCCCTTCGGTGGAAACGGCGACTGAGGTTGTCCGTCGGTCCCTGCACTGAAGAGACATTGTAACTTCTATGCATGGACCAAGGTTTCTAATGCACTAAATTAATGGCACACACAGGGCAGCCTAACTACAAACTCAGGTCGATACCCAAAGTCCTCTCACTGCTCTACTGTCCAGTTTGGAACAGAAACTGCCCTGTTTCACTGCCTTGACACCTCTATTTCCAAACCAAGGTCAAGTCCTATGAGAGGAATATGCCATCTAGAGCAATACTCAAATAAATATGCATCGTTGCTTTATTTAGGGGTCCTGGTACAAGGGCTTGGGATTGCTGTCTGTGCCATGCGCCCCCTCGCAGTTCTGGTCGCAGATCATGTGTCGGCTCCCAATGAACCTCCACCCGCTGGTTGTGCAGGTGAGGGATGCTGACAGGTGACTGTTGCCCCTGCCCCCTGATGTCATTGGATTGGGGGGGCAGGAGTGCTGTCAGCTGCTGCAGTCAAGTTCCACATGTGTAAACAGAGGACGGATTAGGGTCAGGGTACCCTGATAACTATAAGGGTCTCTGTGGCAGAACAAAATGTGCTGTGACAGCCAACCCTCTCCTGCTAAGCAAATACTCCAGCATCCATAGAAGCCTTTCGGGAGAAAACAAACCATCTATGGCGACCAAACACCCCCTCAAAGAAAATAATTTAGAAAAAGCTGCAGAAGATTGCTCTTTCCTACATCTGTTTGCTGACAGCTATATTTTTCTGTCTTGAACCCACTGCCGGGTTATGTGAGTTGAGAGCAGTGCAGTAACCTTTCAATTACAAATAACGTCTTTAAGGATATGTTTAGCACTGCATGGAATTGTAGAAGCCTCTATGATCATCAGAAATGACATCATCGGGTACATACGGTGACATTACATCTCACATTACTGTTGACATCTTCAATGATGTAACTGAAGTCACATGCAGCAACAATTGCTGTTGCCTCCATCATTGTCTCCATTACGAAGGCATCACGGGGGCGCTGTATCCTTCTAACTACAGATGCTCTGTATGAGGACGTGTACTGCAAGTGGATGGAATTGCAGCCGTCTTTATTTCATCATTAGGCTGATGCTACCAGAAATGACATCAGTGATGACATCACTGGTGATGCTACATATCGCAACACCATTACAAAGAAAGAGGACTCGACACAGGGCGTGGCCTGTAACCAAAGACTACATAGGCTGTATTCTTTCAGCTATGCCCTCTGCCTAGAGTCAGCTGACCATGTCCAAAGGTCTTGGCTCATGGGTTCAGTAACTGGTGGCAATGGGCAATGGGGCATGGCTGAAGACCACTCTTTCCACACAGCAGTCTCTGGCAGCAGGTGGACTGAGTATAGGGCATGGCCAAAGGCAACACCTTGCACCCACAGACGACTGTGTACGGCCAAAATTCATTATCCTTCTTTATTTAAACTTTTAAAAATACAGTCAAATATAACTTTATTTCGGCACGTGCCATAAAAGTCCCCAATATACAGTCGTCTTTGACTATCAAGCGCGCCTCTCCCCTCGAAATCAATGAACAGGCAAAAATAAGAACATGTAGAAAATGCCAATGCTTCTTATGCGAAAAAGACGACAAGGGACACCATTCTTGCCCCAGACTGCGAACATGATGTCAACATTAAAAACATTAATGAGACACGTATGGGAAAGCCATCATGGCCTCGATATCGGTCTTGCATTAAAAAGGCATGAAGTTGCACAGAAAATTGCTGCCCCCAGAGTGAACTGACGGTCATGGGTGAGACGTAAGTAAAATAACATGTGCAGAAACTCTGATGACAAAGCCAGGAAGAATGGTTAATCTCCCTGTACCTAAAAAAAAAATGAATGTGACCTTGTGTAATGCAACTGGTGCTCATGTAAAGCGCTCTAATACTTTTGGGTCGAGTCCTCGCTACATAAAACTGCAATAAAAATAGTAGCAGAAGTTGAAGAATGAGCACAGAAATAAGTGGGATTCCTGAGATAGGGCGTCAGATCCACCATCCATCGGATCGGAAGACGGAACAATCTGCCAACTTGCCCTGAAGAAGTTTTAAAGGTGACTATGGAGGTCTTTTTTGTCAAGTGATGTGAATTCAAACGAGGGAGTCACGAAATTGGGCCAATAATGAGTTGCTACCTTCTAAATCACCAAGTTGGTGCGAATTACCGGGAGCCTATTTACAGGATTGCAGCGATAAAAAAAGGAGAAGAAATAATTGATGTTGGTATTGTGGGTAGAAATAAAGAACATCTAGGTATATTGGGAAGTCTGGCTTTTAGTTTTTATTTTACTTAACAATACATACTACCAAGATTAAAACTAAAAAAATAACTCGTTCACTCGAAGGGAGGCATTTACATTGTGAGGATTCATTAAATTATTCAATTTATCAACAATTTTTTAAATGTACATTTTTAACAATAATGGTAAAATCAATAGCTTTCTCCTAGAAATCATCTTTTTCACACATAAACAGAATATGTCTAATTCATCCTCTCTCCACATGACAGGTCTGGCAGTCAAAGGCAGGCATTTATATTTTTAGGATTCATTAAATGATCCAAATTCATCATCCATTTTTGTAAATATGTAAAATGTAAAAAATAATGGTAAAATTAATTGCTTTCTCACAGAAATCTCATTTATCACACATAAATAGAACATGACTAATTGATTCTCCCTCCACATTACAAGTCTCGAGCCATATAAAGATGCCTTTCAGTACGGAGTGCAGATGCAGATGGAGTTTGTAGGTCCGTTTTTCCCAAAATTGCACTGTCTACAGTGCAGATATTAATTTGGAAAACTAACGAGCTCGTTAATGAGCTGCAAACAGCACTGCTCGAAACACAGAGCAGTAACTGTCTCTGCCCTGATTTAGAGTTTGGCGCAGAGGGTACTCCGTCACAACAGAGTAAACTCTCCACCAAACGGAAGTTCTACCCACCTCATTTAGAGTCGGGGGGAACTTTAGTATGTCAGGGACGGAGACTACTCCGTTTCCACCGCTGACATACACTTCCAATGGCCCGACGGAGTAAGGGCCACAGAGGTTTGGCCATTTGATTGCCCAACCGATTTAGAGTGGACAGTTAAAGGCCAGTTTTCAGTATCTGTCATCGGCAGATAAAACCTGACGGTAAGGGGCAGTGAAAACTAGAAAATGAGCACCACACCATTGGAGACAACTCTCTGCAGGGCCGGACTGGCTACCGGGCGTTTTGGCATGCTGCCGAGCTGGGGGCTGATTTCGTTGATGGGGACCTGCGTGTGCTGAACGAAATTCGTTTTGCTTTGTTTATTTCGTAGCACACGCAGGTCTCCATCAACGAAATTAGCCCCCACCGCAGTGACATCAGCCCCCAGCTCGGCAGCATGCCAAAACGCCCGGTAGCCAGTCCGGCCCTGACTTTCTGGTGCAGAGGTCATTCGTTTTTTTTTATATTTAAAAACAAAATCCTGCTTTGGGACTTTGTTTTTGAAAATAAAAAACACAAGTTAAAAGTTTGACAGCCGGTTTTGTCTAGTTGATGGAGCCGTTTGTCAAACTTTTAATACACGACAGGACCCGCAGTGACAATGGTAACTGCCAATGTAAGAGATATCTGCTGGGCAATACAACATCTCTAAATTCAAAGTGCGGTTTCTAAGTCATGGCAGTTAAATAGCCGAATGGAGACTACGAGTTGTGTGGTAAATCCACCTGCAGTCATGACTGAAGGTACAGAGTGAGCAGTTTTGCCAAAAGGAAATTTATTCTTTAAGCCTAAGAGAATTGAGCCATTCCAGCCAAGACAGGAGACCAACTTTGCAACCACTCCCTACACAATCTTCCTCACAGGCTCTAAACTATGGGGCACATTACGATAGCGGGCGGACAAAGTCCGCCCGCCACCGTAACGGTGAATGGGACCGTCCGCCATAGGAGGGGCGGTCCCGCCGTGAGTATTAGGATGCCACCGCCACGGTGGCGGTGGCATCCCCTATTCCCAACATTGTGGCGGGCGGTGTTCACAGCACCGCCCGCCACAATGCTGGAAATACACGTTGGGCATTCACATGCACAAGGTGACAGGCACCGTGCGGTGCCTGCCACCTAGTCCATGCCAATGCAGGGGGGTACCATAGGTACCCCCATGTGCATCCCCCACCCCCAACATCCTGGGGCCCGCTACGGGCTCCCAACAGCGAAGATCAGTATGCCTTTCCATGGCGGCAATGCCGCCATGGAAAGGCTGCTCTCCGCGATCATCATAATATGGACGGCGGTGTCTTGCAGACACCGCCGCCATATAATGTATGTTTTCCGCCCGGTCGACGAGTCGACCGGCGGAAAAGCGGCGGACGGTCTTTCCGTCCTCCGCGGACCCCCCAGCCATCGTAATATGGCGGGGGGGAAATGGCATGCGGGCGGTGTGAAATGGCGGGCAGATCGCCACCGCCATACAGGCGGTGGAGATCCGCCCGTCATCGTAATGACCCCCTTAGTTCTAGGTGGAAAACTGAGGCTGAGAATTCCAAACTAAGGAAGCCTGGAGGGGAAACCAACACTTTAGAACTACACAGAGAAATGAAACAGCAATAATAATATACAACACCAACTCTTAGAGAGTTCCCCAGCCACATTCCACCTGTTCAAACCAGGCAGAATTTACCTGGGGAAAAGTTCCTGAATGTAGAAAAAGAATGTCAATTTTTATGCCAACACCAAATTTCCCCTTCCAGGCGCCAAAATTGTTCTAATGCTGTGATACTGAGAATGTGGATTGTTTAAAAATTCAAAATTCCAAAGTTTAGTATGTAGGTATTTCATATTTGTTTAACTTAGGACAACTTAGTCCTCATGGTCCATCTTTTCATTACGTTGCTGTTTAACACATGATCTGAACTGCTGTTTATTCTGTGCCATAATGAAGACCCATAAGACTTTCACTAGCTGAGAAATTATTCCCTGTGACTACCTAAGCAGAGTGTACCTTCTCAAAGATGAGGCAACTGTCCCAGCCTGAATAACATACTATGTAACATTTCATGCACTGAGAGCAGATGCTATCAACACAAGTGAGAAATGAGCAACACAGCACTCATCCAGCATGTGACAAAAAGTGATCTATCAACATTGTGCATGTTGTAGAGCTATTGGCAAATGCACAAAACAATATAAGTACCCACTTTATTTAGGGAGTACCTTGCTATGGACCCTAGTGCACATGTATTGTGCGTTATGGATGTCCCTTTCTTAAAATCACTTTAGATCTTTGGAACAACATTTTTAAAATCTGCTCATGAAGTGAGATTTTTGATCAGCCCCCAGCATAAATCTTCCCAGCTGGATTCTGCGTGGCTTTCAAAAGAAAAATACTTGGGTCTTCACCACCACTTACTGAAAGACACTAGTATGTTCTCCTCTATCAGGTTGGAAGTTTACAATGTTTCCCAACTGCTGCAAATAATCGGGTTAGTAGGACTGATGACCACCTAGCGTAGACCTTCGTAGCAACATGGGCCCACTATTCTGGATGAAGCCAGAACCACTGGATAGCAGATCGCACGGTTCATCAACGGGTACACCCCGGTACACGGTTGTTACATCACCTGAAACAACAAAAGGTGATGTGTGGAATGCTTGCCTTGGAAGTCTCAACCACTACCAATTGGTCAAGCCGCATTCCAGTCGATTGCTTTTTTGTGCACTGTGCTACTCCAGTCTCAGAGAGCAACCACATATTGGTCCTTCTCCAATGTGAGCAATCCAGCCATCAAGTCCACTCTGAAAGGTAACCCCAGACATTCAAACAAGTTCCATTCTTGCTGGGCCTCATCAGTGAGATGCAGCTTGGATCCTCTGGCAAAGCGAGCATGGGACCCAGGCCTGGGCATATCCATGCCCCACGAGGCATCACATTAAACAACAATGGTGATCGGTGGCAGGCGCGCAACACCCATAGGGATAAAAGGGCTCCAGTCCCTCCCCGTCGTGAGTCTCAGCCCGGGCTGCTGCAGCTCGAGCTGCTGTGGGCTCAGCAGGGCAGTGTCTGGAGTCTAATCTCCGGCACACCCAAGTTTTTCACGGGTCTTTACAGACCATTTGCATATTTACATACCTGTGTAAACTGGTTACAAAGGCTTAGTTTTTTTTCTGGTTCCAGTACCCCCTGGGCCCCCACTCTGCCTATTCCTTACATTTGTATTTTACATTTACTGCTGTAGTGTGAGAATGCATTTTATGAAAAGGAATATAAAGTAGGGTTGCCAAAAGAAAAATGCCAGCCATGTGTTGTTTAAAGAGCCTGCAAAGACCTCGTCCTAATACTAAATTGGGTTATAAATAAAAAGTATGTATTCATTTGTATTTTTTTTTAACACAGATTTTATTAAGTTTTTCAGTTTTGATGAAAATCACATTGCATTACAGTTGTGTATACGTTAGTCTGTTGAGTCACAGAAAAAATAGCTGGTAATGACAAGGTGTCATGACATATAATAGGACTATAATGATTATATCTTCAAGGTATCCATTCACATATATAGGTTGTAGAAATGAACAAAGCTGAGTAGTACTAATAAAATCAAATATGCAACATACATGTACAATCGATATATTGATCACAATCCTGACTGTACTGTCTACTATCTCATTCTTAAGCAACCAATCTGTGTAAAGGGAAAAAAACAACAATAAAGAACTGTGCTACTAAGAACTAAGGGGCATATTAGCAAGACCGGCGATAAAATTATCGCCGCTTTAGCGGCAGGAAACTGCCGCTAAAACGGCGATAATGGGCTTGCTAATATGCGTTATAGAATTCCAATAGAAGCCCAGGTTAGATGTCCTGCACATCTAACCTTGGCTTCTATTGGAATTCTATAACGCATATTAGCAAGCCCATTATCGCCGCTTTAGCGGCAGTTTCCTGCCGCTAAAGCGGCGATAATTTTATCGCCGGTCTTGCTAATATGCCCCACAGTGTCTGTTCCAATTTCCATCAGGGGGCAGGTCATGGCAGGAGCACCAATATCGGGGGGGAATAAGGGAGAGGAGGAGGGAGAGAGAGGGGGGAGGGGAGGAAGGGAGGAAGGGGAGGGAAAAAAGAGGGAGGAGGAGCAGGTTGCGATTTCAGTATCACATCAGTCATCAGTGACATCTACATTTTGTATTTTGAAATGTTCTATCATTTGAGTCCATTCTAAAGATATAGGTTTCTTCCTCAACCCTCTGTATTCTTCGCGGTGCAATGCCTCCCTCTCAGCAGTGGCCCATTTTATAACTTCCTCCCGCCACTTCCCTTTGCGTGGCGCCCTGTGTGATTTCCATCGCTGTGTGATAAGTCTCTTGGCCAGCATTAAGATGAGACTCGTGAAGCGGCACAATACTTTTGCCTTCTTGGGAAGAGGAAGGAGCCCTAGGAGACAGGCCTCCGGGGTGTTCCAAGAGGAAAGCTCAGAGAGGTATGTGAGGCCCTGTAGAACCTCCGTCCAAAATTCCACAAGGGAGGGGCAGGTCCAAAACATGTGCATAAAATCTGCCTCCAGGCTACGACACCTGGGACACTCAGATGAGGAATTGGGGTACATATGCTGTATCACCCGAGGTGTGAGATAGGCCCTATGCAGTACAAACAGCTGTATTGTTTTTAGTCGGGCATTTCGGCAAACGCGCCTGGGATATTTAAGGACCTGTACCCATTCCCTGTCAGTAAATTCTCTAGACACCTCCGCTTCCCATCTTTGACGAAGAGTCAACAAGGAAACTCCCAAATGGGGCCGTAGGCCTCGATACAACCACCTAACCAGGTGACTGCCATGTCCCATTATGTGCAGTGCCTGCAACAGTCCAATGGTCGGGGGCTCTTTCTGATCCACTAACCAGTACCTACGCACGTATTGTGTAATCGCAGCGTGTGTTAAGAACAGTGTCGGAGGGGCAGAATAGGTCTGCACGAATTCTTCATGAGGCATTAAGTTTCCATCCAAAAATAAGTCTCCTACAGTTTTAGCACCAGACTCCACCCAGCCGCGTAATCTAGTGGAAGACAATATTCCCCGTAACGTGGGTAAGCCGCACAGGGGTACATTTGGGGCATATGGTACAGGTGCGCTAGCATATTTCATCGCCAGTTTCCAATAGTAGAGTGCAATATGTAAAAGAAATGGAGGGTCTTTCACCCGAGTTGCTCCAGGGCATAATAAGGATTGTAGTGTCCCAGCCCGTAAGCGTTCGGGCGAATAACCTATCTCAAATAGATTATGGCCAGCCAACCAATAAGCCAACCATTATAGTTGGGCCACTATGGAATAGGCTTTAAAATCTGGTGCTCCCATACCACCCTCAGTACTTGTTAACTGCATTTTGGCAAGAGCCAATCTGTGACGGCCCTGCCCCCAAAGTAATGATGTCAATAACGTATCTAGTGCTCTGTAAATCCAGGCAGGAAGGACCACGGGAAGATTCGCAAATTGATACAGTAGTCTAGGGAGCATAACCATCTTAGAAACGGCTACACGGCCTGCAGTAGTTAAAGGTAAGGTATTCCAAAACGCTACCTGGGTTCTGAGGTAATTAAGTGACCGGACAACATTTCCATCTACGGTGTCCGAAGTAGTTCTGTAAATATGGATCCCTAAATATTTAAAGGTAGTGGGTTCCACCCTGAACTGCATTAGACCAAATTGAAGCGTGGGGAGAGTGTATGTATCATAAAAAGAAAAAGCCACTGATTTGGAGGCATTAAGGCGCAATCGAGATATCGCCCCAAATTGCTCAAACAGCAATGCGAAGGTGCCATATCTACATGCAGATCTGCAAAATAAAGCAACATGTCGTCTGCATATGCTGAAACAGAATGACGTAGCTGACCTACCGGGATGCTATATGGGGCCATCGTGCAACGTAGCTGTTGTGCCAGGGGCTCTAAAGCAAGCACAAACAGCAAGGGCGACAATGGGCAACCCTGCCGTGTACGCCGAAACACATTATATGCTGGGGAGATATTGGTGCCGGTTTTAGCCCTTGCTGTAGGTCTAGTATAAAGTAACTTCACCCATTCAATAAATGCTGAGGGAATCCCATATTTAATCAATGCAGCTAGCATATACGACCAACTTAAAGAGTCAAATGCTTGACGGATATCTAAGGAGAGGCAACCCGCGTGGGGGGAATCGATTCGGGCAGAATGCATGAGGGCATAGAAGCGACGTATGTTCAAGGAGGTGCTGCGTTTGGGTATAAAGCTGCATTGGTCCGTGTGAATCAGAGTGGGGAGTAAGGGGAGCAGTCTCGATGCCAAGAGCTTACTAAGAATTTTGTATTCTGTATTAAGGATCGATAGGGGCCTATACGCTGTGAGATCTATTGGAGACTTATCTGGTTTCAACAAAGAGGTCACTATCGCCTCCCTGGTCGTAGGGGGTAAGGCACCCTCTGCCAAGGCAGTAGTGTACAATTGGAGCAGTTTAGGGATCATGGGTGCTGCGAAGGTAGAGTAAAACTCAATGGGGAGCCCATCGGAGCCTGGGGGTCTTGTTGCGAGCAATTCCTCGTATAGCACCCCGGATTTCGGGCGCGGTCAGGGGGGCCACCAAGTCCGCAGCTTGAGCTGCCGTGATAGTGGGAAGCACTACTGAATCCAAGAATGTAGCGGTTGCGTCCATCGTGTCATGAGAGGGGGCGGCGTAAAGGGCTGCATAATAATCATGGAATGTTTTATTAATGTCCACCTGTGTGGTGAGCAACTCATGGTGGTTATTACGTTTGGCCAGAATAGGTGTAGGGGAGGGCTGTGGTCTAATCAATCTGGCCAGCAGTGTGCCCGACCTGTCCGAATCTGCGTGTGTGCGCAGCGTGTATGCACGTAAATCTATCACCCTCAAGTGTTCTAACAGCTCGGCATATCTAATCCTGGCTTCATGGAGGTCCGGCTCTTTCCTGTTATCAGTCTGAGCAGCTATTTCTAGCGCTTGTAACAAATCCTCTTGGTCTGTAAGATTCCGTATGGCTTCTCGTCGAATCCCCACCAGTGTCCCCATAGAGACCCCTCGGATTATCACCTTGAACGCCTCCCATTCAATAATCCTAGACGTTGCCGTACCCTCGTTGTCAGTAAAGTATGTGTTAATGGTAGTGGCTAATTTATCCCGGTAAATCGGGTCTTCCAGCTGTAGCGGTTGTAGGCGCCACGTGGGAATCGGTGTAGGGGCCTGACCCCAGTTAAGTACCAACTCCAAGGGATTGTGGTCTGAAATAGTTTTACCCAAATATGTGGTGCGCACTATCATAGGAAACAGGTCTGAGGAACAGAGGAAATGGTCTAGACGTGTATGCAAGGAGTGCAGGTAGGAATAGAATGAGTATTCCCGCATACCAATGTGTTGCATCCTTCATATGTCCAACAGTCCCCACCCCTTCGTCCAGTTAGCCAAGTTGGCCGCTTGTACAGTGGCGGCCACGTTGGTTAAGGGAGGGTGTGATCGGTCAAGGTGAGTATCAAACACAGCATTAAAATCCCCTCCTAATATCCACGGATATTGTGTCCAGTCTGATAGGGCCTGTGAAAGGCGAGAAAGGAAGGCATCTTGGTCAGTATTAGGCACATAAATCGACCCTAAGACCACCCGTGCACCATCTAGTGTCCCCAGTAATAGTACATATCTCCCTTGATCGTCAATTCTACTGTCTGTCAGTGAAAAAGGGACTCCCGTTCGCAACCAAATCGCCGCTCCCCGGGAGAAGGCAGAGTAGACAGTACCATACAATTGGCCCCTCCAACGTCTCTGCACCTTATTAAGTTCAGAAGAGATCAAGTGTGTTTCTTGGAGATATACGATCTGTGCCCGGCGACGGTGTAATTGGGCAACTATCCTATGCCGCTTCTGTATCGACCCCATCCTCCGTATATTCCAGGAGATGACAGTATATTTATTTATTTATTTAAAAGTTTTGTAGAGCGCCTGAATCACCCCCGAAGGGGTATCTCTGCGCTAAGCGGACCAATGAGCGAGCAAAGACAGACTAAAATAGGGAGGCTTTAAGCAGTTTCCTGAAACGTAAATAGTCCGGGCATTGTCTAAGTTGTAAGGGGAGCTCATTCCAGTAAGATGGGGCAAGGAGGGAAAAAGATTTCCCACCAAGTCTAGCTTTCCTTACCCTTGGAACCTGTAAAAGAAATTTACAGCTGGATCTCAGTGTCCTGTGCGGAGAATATGGCTTCAGTTTGCACGAGATGTAAGAAGGGCCCTTGTTATGGATGGCTCTATAGACTATGCAGCCGGTCTTAAACTTTATCCGCTTACGGACTGGTAGCCAGTGAAGTCTGCGAAGCAGCGGCAAAGAAGGGGTTCCAGGCAAGGAATTCGTGAGAAGCCGAGCCGCAGTATTCTGGACCACCTGAAGTCTATCAAGGGAAGACTCGTTTGCGGAGAGCAGAAGAGCATTACAATAATCAAGGCGGCCCAAAATCATGGTCTGAATAAGAGGTTTCCGTGTATAATCCGGCAGAAAAGGGAAAACTCGGCGTAGCATGCCCAACACATGGAAGCAATTGCTAACAGTTCGGGAGACATGCTCCTTCAGAGTAAGAGTCTGATCAAGATGGATGCCCAGATTCTTAACAGAAGTTTTGGGAGTAGGGGTGGCCCGAGAGCGGGTGGCCACCAATTCGGGGACCAGAGTAGAGGGGCTTCTCCGAATAACATTACCTCGGTTTTCCCTGCATTCAATTGGAGGAAATTTTTTCTCATCCAAACTGAAATGGCAGTCATTCCTTCGGCGAATGATGACAGGGCATATGTTGAGGTTTTATCAAAAGTGAAGAGAAGCTGAGTGTCATCTGCGTAAGAGATGGGCAAAAACCATGACTCCTGAGTAAGTGGGCCAAGGGGGCAATATAGATGTTAAAAAGCGTAGGGCTTAAACATGAGCCTTGTGGAACACCCTTGGTCAGTTCCGAGGTCTTAGAACGGAATGGGCCCAGGTTGACGGTCTGAGTTCGAGATGACAGAAAGCTAATCATCCACTGTAGGGCCGAACCCTGGAGTCCGATCTCCCTCAGTCTCATGAGCATAATCTGGTGGGATATAGTGTCGAATGCCGCAGAGAGATCCAATAGCACAAGTATGGTGGACTGGCCACTATCCAGAGTCATTCTGATGTTATCCGTGACTTCCAGTAGGGCCAGTTCTGTGCTATGATTAGGCCTAAAACCAGATTGCGAAGAGTCCAGGCAATTATTGGTTTCGACAAAGGTAGAAAGATGTAAATTAATATATTTTTCCAAGACCTTGCTCATATGAGGCAAGAGGGAGATGGGCCGAAGATTAGACAAGTCAGTCATAGAGGCCTTGGAATTTTTCCGAATTGGAATGACCTGTGCCGCCTTCCAGGTTTGAGGGAGATAGCCCTCTATCAGGGAGAGATTAAGGATGGTACTGACATAAGGGGAAAGTACATTTGCCAGGAGGGCGGCTACTTTTGCGGGGATGACATCTAATGGGGAGCCTGATTTGACTGATCGAAGTAAATCAGCCACCGTTTCATTGGTCATAAGAGGAAATTACTTAACATTTGTGAATCTGATACTGGGGAAACCTCAGAAAAAAGGGGGAGAAGTAATGGGTATTTCCTCAGTGGGAGCCATTTTATCGTATATTAGATCAATTTTATTAGTGAAATGCAGAGCAATACTATCACATAAAGATTGTGAGAAAGTCTCTGGCTTTTCACACGCCCTCGGATTGGTAAAGGACTTTAGTATCTGAAATAGGGCTTTAGGCCTATTTTCAGCAGAGTTGAGTTGCTGGGCTATAAACTTTTTACGTGCTCCTTTTATACTACTATGGTAGGAGGAGATGGCAGCCTTAAAAATTCCTTTATCTTTTAAATTGTTATGTCACTACAGACATAACATCAAAGCATGTATCTCATCCCCTCCCCCCCACCCGCCCCCCACCACCCCACAGGCCCCCGCCCCCCACACCCTCCAGGAACATCGGGAAACAGATCAGTAGCTTAAACAAAATAACAAAAACCCAATACGGGGTCAAACGACTAAACTTCGGTCGACCAAACTGTGTGCGAGCAAGACCCATAACACACTGATTAACAAGAAGGCTTCTCGCCTGTGGGGCAGGCTGCTTACTTTAAATACGTAAGTATCGACTATGAAAAGTGGAGTAACCCAGGACAGGCCGGGCCACAGGACCATAATATCTGAGCTTACCCTGCAGTTTCCTGTGGAGACGTCCATGTTTGGATCATGATACAACAGATGAGACATGGCATGCAATGAAGAGATAAGCGTTCCCACTCGGGGATGGACAATTATCAGAGAACCTGAGAACAATATCACAGAACACAATACTGTCACATTGCTTATTCAACCAGTGGATCGTTGCTAAGTTGTGTGGACACAGAGGGAAATAATGCCATACTGCCCCCAGAGTCTGAGTCCAATGAGACCTCCGCTGATGGGCTAGAGCTGATAGGCCCACGAGGAGTCCGCAATGCTGAGGCCGAACGGAGGGCCGCACATCTACTCTTCAGTACTGATTGCTGCGATGGAGTATTAGTCACAGTGCTCTGTGTAGTGAGTCCCCTCCTTCTTCGGCACGGAGGGCGCCGTGGCTTCGGCTGTAGTTGTGTAGAGTGTATGGCACGTGCAGTGTCAGGAAAGTTTCTGTCCAGCCATTTCCATGCGCTTTCGGGCGTGTCAAAGATACAGGCACGTTGATTGTAAATGATCTTGAGTTTGGCAGGGAATAAAAGGGCAAATGTCAATCCTGCAGCGCGGGCTCGGGCCTTGACCTCCATGAACGAGTGACGTAGGCGTTGAACTGTCAGTGTATAATCCGGGAAGATGGAGATTTTGGTATTATCAAAAAGATAGGGCCAGATTCTCGTGCTATTTGCAGAATGTGGTCACGATTCCTGTAGTTTAGGATTCTGGCCAATAGTGGTCTAGGATTAGCGCCAGGAATAGGTTTTCACATAGGAACTCGGTGGGCCCGTTCTACTGTAAAATGCGCCGATAGGCCAGTGGGGGCCACCTTGGCCCTCAGCCATTCCTCAATGAAGGTCGTGGGGTGCTGCCCCTCCGCACCCTCTGGAAGCCCAACAATACGAAGGTTGTTGCGTCGGGCCCTACCTTCAGCATCATCAGCCCGGGCCTGCAAGGCTTCAACCTGCTGCTGTAGCAGGTGAATGTGTACATCATGCTCCTTCACTTGTGGTTGTAGTGTTGAAATCGAATGGTCAAAGTCCTTTACTTTATCCGCCAGCTTTTTATGGTCATCCTTAAGTAAATTCAGTTCGGTAGATATAGTGCCTATTTGTTGCGCTATAGCAGAGCGCGATTCACGGATCTCCTGAAGTATCATATCCAGCTATGGGAGGAAGAGGTGTGGTTCCATCATCAGTCCGATGAGATTGTATTGAGGAGGTCTCGGAAGGCGGGGAGCCAGCCCGACCTGAGTCCGCCGCCACCTTCGTCTTGTTTCTACCCATTGCTATCAGCAGTGTGGTCGTGTCACAGTGTATGCTGTGGGCAGTAGTATGCTACGAGATCAGGTGACTTACAGCACAGGCCCAGTAGTAAGCACAGCTGTGTTTAGTATTACTTGCAGACCGCCCTCACCGGAATCAAATGAGGCGCACCCCAACAAGTGCAGACGTCAAAGGCGGCAAGATAGTTCCGGGCACACGGTTGATAATTGAGTGGGGGGTGGGGGGGCTCCTGTAGGCCACTACGAAACAAAAGCAGCACCCGCCAGTACCATCAGTCAGGAGCTGGGCCCCCAATGCACCCCAGCCCTCCTCAGCACCACAAGCTCACAGGTAAAGAACCCCAACTGCAGGAACGATGTGCACCCTCACTGCGCCACTCAAACACAGTTCACCGCACCTCCGCAGGTGGAGCGCATCAGGCTACAGGGGGGAGGAGAGGGGAGAGGTCCCAGGTGAAGAGAAGCAGCAGGCGGCCCCGCCAGTCGTGTATGGAGCTCTTCCAGGCGCCTCAGGCCGGCACAGATCCAGTCAGGACACCCGCTGGGCCCCTTCCGATCCCGACCACTGAGGCCCAGCGGGGCGGGAACTGCCTCACACACTCCACAGTCCCCGGATCCAGGAGGGGGGAGGGGCTGCATTCACCACAGGCAGTGGAGTGGAGGGTAAAATTCAAACATTAAAGGCGCCCCCCCATGTATCAATCAGGTACCTCTACGGGAGAAGATCCCTACCGATGCGACCTCAGTCACTGCGGAGTAAGTCCGGTTGAGGTTGAGGAGGGGGGGGCCCAGGCGTAGGGAAGCAGCAGGCGGCCCCACCCGTCGTTTATGGAGTGTTTCCAGGCGTTTCAAGCCGGCACAGATCCACTCAGGACACCCGCTGGGCCTCCTCCGATTCCGATTACCGAGGCCTAGCGTGGCAGGAACCGCTTCACATACATCGCAATCCTCAGATCCAGGAGGGGGAGGAGCCGCATTCACCACTGGCAGCAGAGTGGGGGGGGAAATTCAATCATTAAAGGTGGCCCTTTCCCTGCATCAATCGGGCACCTCTGCGGAAGTAGATCCCTGTCGTTGCGACCCCAGGCACTGCGCAGCAAGTCCCGTTGAGGAAGCAGCCAGCCCTACGCCCCTCCGAGAGGCCTTCTCCCTCGCTTATGAGGGAATTCACAGCATCGCTGCAAATAACCAACACTCGCCTGTATAAGTGCTGTAGATAGTCCGATGACGACCAGATCCTCCGACAGCCACCGCCGGGTGTGCACCGCAGGCCCAGATCCGGGGCCTCGCATGCACACGCACGTCGCCCCCGAGCTCTCCGACGCCGAACTGGAACCGGGCAAGACCGCCGCGTCCCCATGCCACTCCCAGAATTTAGGCCCTCCGAGTCCCCGAAACTTCTCTCTGATCAAACTCTGGATGCTGCCCTTCGTATCTTCTCAGCAACTCGTTATAGCTTTCCTCACATATTCCGCCATGTCCGGTGACTCCGCCAGTCATCCGACCATGAATGGGTGACGGATAATTTCCAGGATTAAGTGCCCCGGGCCCGGAGCTCGTCGTCTAAGTGACCTCCATCTTGGGCTGCAAGCCACGCCCCCGTATGTATTCATTTGTAATGTGACTTTTCCGTCTTTGTTACCTTTAATTATCAGTCATGGATCATTCAGGCAGCCCTAGAACACAATTAAAAGTGCTTTCTATTTATATTTGCTGTTCAAAGTATGCACAGATAAGTGCTGAAAATACGCCTTTAGGTGACTGTTTAATTTTGTACCGTCTGGGACATCAAAATAATGAGCTGGAAACCTAATCATAAGACTGGAAGTTTGTTGCAGGATCAGCACATTATTTATTTCCTCCACCCTCGATCCCTGATTAATGCCATAATAGCAATAGTTTAACTTATATCTGAAACCCTACACCGCCGTCAATAACATGCTGAGTTAGTTCAAGTGTCTGGGAATGCACCCTGCATTCAGACAACTCACTCCTCATTCTCACCCTTCATCACTTTCACGCTCACCCTGCACTCACAGCGATCACAATGCACTCACACTGATCACCAACACTCACACCATTCACCCGCTCACCCTACACTCACAGTGATCACTCTGCACTCACAATGCACTTGTGCTGTTCACCCTGTACCTCACCCTGCAGTCACACGAGCACACTACTCACCCTGCACTCATGCGACACTTCACTCACCTGTCCCCCTCACTGCTCAATATGCAATCTCACTCAAACAAGCCCATCACTAACCATGCATTCATTTGACCTACTAAACACTTACATCCGCACCCAAATTCATATGGTCACCTCACTCACCCTGCAGTCACTCCTCTTACCCTACTCTCACCCTGTCGCATCGCTCACAGTGCACTCACATGGGCACTCCTGCCACCCACACGGCTCAGAGAGGGTTAATGTGCCTACTACAAAGTACGTGTACCATGCAGATCACAGAACTGAGTGTGAGTAAACTATGAGTAGCGCTATAAAAAAATGAAATGTTTGTCAGAAAGGTGCTATAGAGAGATGAGTTGCATTGTTGGTGAGTGGTAGTGAGGAAATTCATGGAGTAGGAGGAAATGGAGGAGGGGGCGCCAAAAAAGACTGTTGCACCATGTGCGACCAGTGCTAGGGCCAGCCCTGGCTGGGATTGTTAGCCCCCCCTCAAAGTTGGGGTCTAGTTGCGCCCCTGATGGGTGGCATGCTTGCAAAAGTCTCGACCTCTGTTATGTAGCCCCTATATAGGAACTTACCAATAAATTATATTATGCTCATTTTCACTTTGCACTTCAAATATATTTCCTGCCGAAATTCCAAAGGGCAAAATCATATTTGTTTTTTAACTGCATTAATCATTAGATCATAGTCTCACATTGTTTCTTATTTTTAAAGGGATTTTTAAAGGTCTCGCGTAGGGCCTTGGTAGCTCTCTTTTCCTCACAAGTTGCACACTTATTCAGCACTTTCAGGCTTTCCCTGCTTATGTTCTGCACCACTGCATCAAACCAGTCTCAGGACTCTGTCTCCACTTTCAAATTCCCTTTACTACTTTTCAACACATCAGATAGAATCAGACCATCCTTTCTTGACAAGAATCCGATCTATGCTCACCTAAGCACACCTGTCACATAGGATGGGAAAATTCCTACATTTACTCAAATCAATGCTTCAAGGAAGTTTGTGAAAAATATAGAGGAGTATGTATGCTTCCTTAGGTACTCTCCGAGAGGGCTAGGATTACTCTTCTGTCTGCTGACACCTTACTGTAAGTAAGTATCTTAGCAAGGAAAACCTTTCTTTTTACTATATTTAAGAGAATTCTGCAAATATTCTTTGTAAATGTATCCCAATGACAGATCACAGGGTATAGGTGCTTTCATATTATTAGCAACCCATCATAATGTCTTATTGTTACAATCATATAGTGCAAGTCTAAATCCATAGTCACATGTTTAAGTCCTAAACAATACAGAAAACTTATTTTGAAAAAAATTGAAATAATTTTTGAGGCACACAAATACAATATTTTTTTTAATTTCTATAGCACACTATGTTAAATGAAAGCAGTTAGTTTCAACTTGTTCACAGTATTCAGCATCTGCAAAAGGCTCTAATTCGTTTCTCCGCTGTATTCAGTATGTGTAGCAGTTGTCAGGACAGAGCTAGTAGAATTCAAATGAGTCTCGAGTGACGAAAGCAGTGGCATCAATATGCAGTGAGCTTTATTTCTTAACTATGGCTCCAGTATGACCCCCAGTATGACTCCAGTCTCCATTTTAGGCCATGTCAGCTCGAAAATACTAAATTCTACTGAGGGAAATTAGGGGCATTTTAATGTCATATATTTTTTTAATTATGCATATCATTATGAAACGTGCACATTGATCAACTAACTCACTTAGGGGCCTATTGGCAATAACCGGCGATAATTATCGCTAAGCGCAGTTAGCGCTAGGATAATTATCGCCGGCTATCGCAGGTTTCTATCGCGGAGATAGCGTGCTATCAGCAACGCTTATCTCCAAAGTGATAGAAACCCTGAGAACAGTGTGAATATCGCTTGAAAACAAGCGATATTCACACTGTGACCAGTGTTAGCTTGGCGATAGGGCGAGGGGGATTTAGCCATGTAATCCACCTCCCATTAGATTACATGGCTAAGTCAGGGTGAGACCAGGCGTTAACAAACCAGCGCTAAACGTGTTTAGCGCTGGTTCGTTAATCACCTCCCCTGCCTCGCTAATAGGCGAAAGCGACCTTAGCGACTGTTTCCAGTCGCTTTTAGGTTGGGAACGCCTACTTTGCATGCCATTAGCGATAAATATCGCTGGCATGCAAAGCGGCACCCAACCCGGTCGCTATCGCCTAGAAGCTGTCGCTAACAGCAGTTAGCGACAGCTTGCTAATAGGACGTTTGCATTATCGCCGCTTTAGCGGGAAAAAGTCCCGCTAAAGCGGCGATCGAGCCCTTGATAATATGCCCCTTAGTTTTATTTAAGAACCAAGTTGTGCACAAATTGCTCAGTAAATTCCGGATCAAGCTTAGTTACTAAAAACCCATCCTTGTCACAAGGTTTCGCTAACATTTTTGAGATGTCACTCTATTATCCCAAAGCAAAAATGGTCAGAATTCATCTAAAGACGTATTTTAGAAACAAAATGCAAAATAGTATCAAAGCAACCCAAGAGCTATCTGTGACTCCACTTTTAAACTTTAATGCATCCATTTGGGATCCTACTGATACTAACTTTTATCATACGCAGGGGCATATTTGCAATAAACTGGCGGAGCGCGGTGTTACTCCAAAATTGGTAACGCTGCGCTTTGAGAGTTTTAAAATGCAGGGATGAACCGTATTTTCAAAAATACGGCGCATCCCTGCTTTTTCCCTAGTGCTGGCGCTAAACAAGCTGCCTAGTGCTAGCGCAGGCCCCCTAGTGCCATTTTGCTAGGGTGCCTGTGCTGAAGGGGTGATTGTTTAGTTGCAGGAAGGGACACCTTCCTGCACATAAACAATCTTTAAAGGTGATTTGCTCTTTCTATGTGTGCTGAAGAATGCAGAACACGTGGAAAGAGCAATATACTAGGAGAAATAAAACATTTCTCCTCGTATCGCCTGTTTAAGACAAGGTATTTCCTGGAGAAATAAAACATTTCTCCTCGTATCGCCTGTTTAAGACCAGGTATTTCCAGGTCTTATTTTTAGCGCTGCCTCATACCTTGTAAATATGGGCCAGCGTCAAAAAGCAATGGGTGTTGCGGCGGAACGCCCACTGCAACACCATTGCACACCCCTTTCACGCTAAGTGCTGAGTGAATAGGGGCATTATTTACAACGCGTGTTAAACCACAATATGTGGCTTAACACCGCCTTGTAAACAAGGCGGAGTTAACGTCACCAGAACATCAAAATAAGAGACGTTCTGGTGGCGTGAACTCCTTGTACATATGCCCCACGGCCTATTTTACTTCCTGGTTAATCTAGAAGTTTGTATGTACACACAAAATGAGGGCCGGAGGAGATTTAAAGACCAGCGAGGGAACGCTCCCCAATTTCTATAACACAAGACACAAAGAAACCCTTGGGTCTGTACAAAGTTAACTGGGAGACGACAAGTGCTGGCTATGAAAAAGGCGTCCCTTTAAAGGACGGTTTCCCTCACCCACCAGAGGTGGCATGCTTCATCATTGGAAATTCTCCTCGCATCATGAAGCATAGTCATGATGCGGGATACAACCCCCTCGCTGCGAGGGAGGAGCTCAGGGATGTTTTTCGTAAGAGGGGTTATTGCTAAAACCCAATGTGAGCTAACCTGGCGTAGTGAGAGGTGCAGTGCAGGGAGTGATGTGATGTTAAAACTAGCTACTGGGTTTACCACATTATTTTATTCTGGCTACCATGTGCTAGGATTAAAAACAAGAGAGTACGACAGAAAACATTAGATCCTATCGTAGTGTTGTTAGATCGACATGTTTCAGCCCGTGACCCATAAAGTGTTGTGGCCTTCTTCAGGATCTTATTTAGCTACTACTGTGGAAGTGAAATGTACCAAATAAAAAGAAATAATTAATACAACACCAGTGATCCGTGTAGAAACAGGTATTGGATTCACCGGTGATACTTGTAGGGGAACATAAAAGACAAGTCAAACAATAATGAAAAATTTCCTAGCTTTCGTAATGGAAAGTTTCAATTCTATTAAGGACACGGAGGTGAGGATTAGGCTTTTCTTTCTTTGTTTATTTTCACAGCTGCCATTTTAAAAACCGATAATAAACAAAGACTTAATTTCCCATGAAGCCTGAAGAAAAACATTGAGTCTCCAACAGAGTCTGTTCAACCAATCAGGCGTCTCCTGGCTCCATAACTGCTGATGACCCCTGCTGTACTTTCTTTTTCTTCCTGCGACAAAGCCGACTGTGGAAGTTTCTTAATCCTGCTTAGATGTCTCAGTACCTATGGATAGAAAAAAGGAGTCGTAACCTCCTGCGAGCAGAGAAGCTATTTCGCACAACATTATTGCCATAAATGAAACCAGGAAAACGCTTTACTTACATTCTGACGTGCGTCTCATAACCCGGGTGGGTTCAGATTCATCCTGTGGGTGGGCTAATCCTCGCCTCCGTGTCCTTAATAGAATTGAAACTTTCCGTTACGAAAGCTAGGACATTTTTCATTCTATGTCAGGACACGGAGGCGAGGATTAGGCTAGTTCAAAGCTTATCCACCACTAGGGTCGCAATGGAGGAGACTGGTTTAAAGTAAAACCTCTTAAAGGTTGAATCTGACGACCAGTCAGCTGCATTCAGAATGTCCTCCAAGCGGGCTCCTAGCACGAAAGCTTTTGAGGCCATCGCGCCTCTAGTGGAGTGCTCACCGAAGACTTTTGTGTCAATGCCGGCCTCAAGCATAACCCAGCGTACCCATCTTGCAATGGTTGGGGAAGAGACCGCCTTAAACGGCTTCCTCAGAGCAATGAGAAGCTGACGCTCCCCGTGTGGGCGCAGCTCTTCCGTCATGGCCTCATAAGCCTTTATACATCTCACCACGCAAAGTTTGGGAACTCCTGGGAAGGCTGGGTAAGAAATGACTCGCGAATGGCACTGGGTACGTCTCGACACATGGAAAGTAACCCCTTCAGGGGTAAAAGATCTTCCCGAAATATCAAGAGCTCTGACATCCGAGACACGCCAAGCACAACAACATGGCCAATTTGGCCGACACTTTCGCAACAGATATTTATTGCTAGGCCAATCGGAAAGCAGGTTCAGGACCTTGTTGACATCCCAGAGGACTGAGTATCACGGTTCCGGTGGAAGGGAAAGCCGGATGCCATGCAGCAGCTTCTTCACTAGGGGGTGTTCCCCCACCGGTTGATCAGCTACAGAAGCGTGACCGGCTGAGATTGCGGACCGGAAAGTATTGACTGTCCTGCAAGCTAGGCCCTCAGAAGCCAGCTGGGCCAGAAAGTTCAGAATATGGACAACTTTTGCCCCCACAGGATCTAGACTCTGTTGCAAACACCAACCCATCCACCAAGACCAGGCCGATCGATACCGTTTAACGGTGCCGTATGCCCAGGCTCGGGAGAGGAGCTCCGCAGCTTCTCTCGAAATTCCCGGGACTGTCCATCGAGTCCAGTAATCCTCCAGGCCATTAAGGGAGAGAGTCGCTCGTTATCAGAGGGTGAGGATTGCCCGATGGATCGCTCAGGAGATGAGGGAGCGGGAGTAGATGGATTGGAGAAACCCAAGAAAGTTCCATCAGAACTGGAAACCATGCTTGCGCTCTCTGAACCGGGGTGATAACTACCAACTCCGCCCTCTGCCGGCGGACTTGAGTCGTGAGCCGCATGATCATGGCGAAGGGAGGAAAGGCGTAGCCCCGTTCCAACGCCCAATCCTGAAGGAACGCATCCGTGGCCGTCGCCCCCGGGTCCTGTCTCCAACTGAAGTACCGGGGAAGCTGGTGGTCTAGGCAAGACGCACACAGATCGATGGAAAAAGGACCCCACAGATCCTGAAGGGCCCGGAACATCAGAGGGAAAGGTTTCCATAAACTCGAGTCCTTGGAGATGGCGGGATTGCCAGTCTGCCACCTGGTTGGACACCCCCGGAAGATGCTCTGCTGTCACCGAAACCTGGTGTGACAGACAGTACTCCCAGAACTCCTTGGCGAGATCCACCAGAGCTTTGGACTGGGTCCCACCCAGGTGATTTATGTAGCGTACTGCTGCAACATTGTCCATTTTCAGGAGGACGCAAGACTGGGCTCTGTCTTTGGTCCAACATCGGACCGCGAAGGACCCTGCCATCAACTTAAGGCAGTTGATGTGTAGCGACCGCTCCTCGGCGGACCACCCTCCGCCAGTGGTGAACTCTGCACAGCTTGCCCCTCAACCTGAACGGCTGGCATCAGACTCGATTACCAGGTCCGGAAGGGATCCGAAGATGGCACGACCATTCCACGCTTCCATGTGAGAAAGCCACCAATGCAGCTCCTCCTTTGCTTCCTCGGAAAGAGGAGCCTGCTGGGCGTAGGTTAAACTCCTGCGCAGGTGAGATGCTTTGAGTCTCTGTAGGGCCCGAAAGTGCAGAGGACCCAGGAAGATGGCCTGGATGGAGGCCTCCGTAAAATCTGCCGAATCTCGTGGCGGATCTTCGCCATTTTCCTGGATGGGAGGCTCAAGGTCACCTCTACGGAGTTGATCACAAACCCAAGGAAGGTGGCTGATTGAGAGGGAAGAAGACAAGACTTTGTCTGGTTGATAACAAATCCCAAAGACTGGAGGAGATCTACTGCAGATTGCAACTGCTGGGACAAGACCTGAGGACATTGGTTCATGGATAACATGTCGTCCAGGTATACAATCATTCTGACCCCTTGCGATTTTAATCTTTCCACCACCGGGTGCAAGATCTTGGTGAAACACCACAGTGCTGAAGATAGGCCAAAGGGAAGAGAGGTGAATTCGAAAGTTTGGCCTTGCCACTGGAATTGTAGGAATCGATGGTGGGGAGGAAAAATAGGCACCGTCGGGTAAGCATCCTTGAGGTCCAAGCGGACCATCCAATCGTTGGGGCGCAAGAGGTCGCAGAGCAGGTGAATACCCTCCATTTTGAAGTGGCGGTACACCAACCACTTGTTGAACTCTCGGAGATTCATCACTGGCAGGTGACCCCCCTCCTGCTTTTGAACCAAGAACAGGTTGCTCAGAAAACCCCTGGGATGCGGGGAAGAGCAGCGGATCGCCCGTTTGTCCAGGGGGTCCTGGACTTCCTGCTGAACCAGAGCGGATTCCCTGCCAGAAAACCATATTGTGGCCGGGGGGAAAACTGAACCGAGGAGCCGTAAAACTCCACGTGAAAACCCTGTACCGATTGTAGCACCAAGACGTCAGTCGTAAGGGTCCGCCAGTTGTCCAGGAACTGTGCCAGTCTGCCCCCCCAAAGCCAGACAAGAGATAAGACCAGAACTTACCGTGGGCTGGGGGAGCTCCACCACCGCGGGCTCCGTTACGCTGGCCTCTGCGCCGGGAGCGGCCCCTGGTGGGGTAGAAGCCGCCAAAGCACGAGGAATCCTGCCACTGTCCTCTCTGCGACTGCTGGCCCCTGCCGGAGGCTGTCTGCTAAGAGTGGCCAGCCAAGCACTCGCTACCACGGCCGGCCCCGCCGAAAACCCGAGCGTTGAAGATGCGTTTGACTGTGGACTGGGCCTTGTCCAGAGAATTAAAGGTGGAGACAAACTTGCTGAGCTCCTTCACAAACTGGTCCCCAAAGAGACCACCCTGGGTCACCTGGCCCACTTCAGAAGTGGCTAATTCCCCCAACTTGGGGTCCAACTTAATGAGTAGCGACCTGCGCCTCTCGGTGGAGATGGCGCAGTTAGCGTTGCCAAGGAAAATGATTGCTCGTTGAGCCCAACTGGAAAGAACCTCAGGCGGGATAAGGGCTCCATACGCCTTAGCGTCCTCCGCCATATCGAAGATTTTAACCAAGGGGCCGGTGACATCCAAAGGTTTGTCCTGGCATGCCCGCCAGGACCTATCAATGCCCTTCTTGTGGTCCTTGATATACTTCGTCAGGAACGTCGCCATCCTGGCGTCAATCTCCGGGGTAACTGCCACTTTACCTTTGAGGGAAGGGCGAGGGCATTCCGCTCTGAGGCGGGAGCGGACCTCCTGTCCAGGGGTTTCCTCAGCCGACTCACCACATACTTGGCTACCTTATCACAGGGGACCCACTCCGATGATCGGGGGTGGAAGAGTTCCTCCGGGTCCAAGAGATCCGATTGGGTATTAGCTAGGACTTCTGAGGGCCCCCCGATAGGGAAGGAGATGGGCGCCAGGACCGACTATGTTAGGACTCCCCGTCCGAACCGTCTTGGGATTCGTCTGAGGGCTGAGGTGAGGCAGCTGCTACCTGCCCCTCTGGTGGTGGGACATCTAGTGGAGCTGTGCCCGAAGGCGTGAAAGGAGCTTTGGTGTCCAGGAACGCCTGCTTCAGCCTGGCAAATGCATCCAAGTCCACCCCTTCTGGGTGAGGGTTTTTATGTGGTTTCTCAGAGGGGGGAGCGGCGGCCTGCTCTGGAGGTGGCGGGTCCGAGGGCCCTGGAAGCTCTTCCCTCAGAGGGAGGGGTTGCAGGCACTTCTGGGCCAGATCTATCAATTTCTTCTCTAGGGGAGCCACCGCCTCTGAGACCGCCCTGACGATGGAGGCATCCACCGTGTCACAAAACACATCATTGACCGGGAAATATTGCGCCTCCTCCTCCTCATAGTAATCGTCAAATTCCTCCATGATCTGCAAGACCCGGGAGGAACTGAGGACCAGAGGTAGGTGTCAGGTAAGTTACTTGGTGGCCACCCACCAGGTGAGAGGGCTAATGTGAATAGGGGGGTACCCCAGGATAACAGAACCCTGAACAGGGAGCCCACAGGGCAGGGAAGGGAGTTGAGGTCAAGGCCCCCACCCAACTACACCAAATCCCAGAAATACACTTGCTCTTGGGCAATGGGAGGAGGCAGCCACCGGTATGGGGCCAAATGCAGACAAGAAACGCCCTTCAATCACACGGGCGGGACTGAATAGAGCCTGGGCCGGTCTGCACTAAATACAGGTCGGAAAGAACTTGCCACCTTACCCCCGAGCGGCGTTTATGCTCCAGGCTGGCCGGGCGGCTTAACTAACACGGACGGAGGCGCTCGGCAGAGGCCGTGAATGACGCAACCTCCGTCCCGCGCAAGCTAAGCAAAGAGCGTCCCGAGGGACAAGGGAGGTGCGCCCTCTGGCAGCCGGCGGACTGCCGCGCACTCCCGCACTGAGCACAATAAAAGCACACATTAAATACAAGGCCACAATACAATCCCAACGGCAGGCTCAGGGAAAGTAAAGCACTTAACTGACACGGTGGTTGCAGCAGCGAAGAAAGAGGAAGTACAGCAGGGGTCATCGCCAGTTATGGAGCCAGGAGACGCCTAATTGGTTGAACAGACTCTGTTGGAGACTTGATGTTTTTCTTCAGGCTTCATGGGAAATGAAGTCTTTGTTTGTTTATTATCGGTTTTTAAAATGGCTGCTGTGAAAATAAATGAAGAAAGAAAAGCCTAATCCTCGCCTCCGTGTCCTGACATAGAATTAAATTTAAAGATGACTTGAAACAGGCCGACCCTTGTATGATTTGTTATGTCACCCAAAGAAAGATTTATATCGACGATATACTGGTGATTTGGCGTGGTGACGCCACTCTCATCACTAAATTCCATACTTGGCTCAATTCTCAGAACCCCTTTCTACGCTTTACCTGTGAGCACAGTAAAAACCACTTACCATTCCTTCACTTGCTGATCGTTCCAAGTGCTGGCCGCCTAGAAACTGAACTATACCAGAAGCCATTGGCCCATAACGCGCTCCTCTGGTGGGTGAGGGAAACCGTCCTTTAAAGGGAAGTCTTTTTCATAGCCAGCCCTCGTCGTCTCCCAGTTAACTTTGTACAGACCCAAGCGTTTCTTTGTGTCTTGTAATCTAGAAGTTTGCCTGGGGTCGCAGGATGAAGCGAGTGGCAAAACCTTTTCACTGCAGGAGACCCTTTCATCGCATATTGTATTAACCATATGTTTCTGAAAGGACCTTCATGGCGTCTTTACAAGTGCGTTCCAATGTGGTAATTCTGCAGTTCCACATCTGAATTACTTATGCTGGGAGCATCAGTAATTCCTTGATGCGGAAATACAGGGCCAGATAAATAGGGGGTAACCATGGAAATCTGGGTTACTACACCAATTTTAGCTGGTTAGTGCTTATATAGGCTCATTTCCCACCTGATCATCTTGGCTGCTTTTTGCTTCTGAAATATCCAGGAATGGTGGGACTGGACAAGGTGGGATTATCAGACCACTGGTGATGAGAACTTTAAAGGTGTTAAAAGTGGAGCTAGGCCTAGATAAAGTTTGTTATGGAAACACACACATGGATGTGACCCAGAGGCGTCCCACCCTTACTCCGGCAGTGGCACCAAAGTATTACCTCTTAAAAATATACAAACAACATGCTTTATGTACTAAGTATCAGTGAAAGGTGAACATTGGCACGTGCTACCCAAGGGAACTTTCCATTGCTTTGACAATGTTTACACTTTCAGTAAAAATGATATCAAAGTGTATGTCTCCCTTTATATGTGAAAAGGATATATGTGATTACATTATGTGAAAACGTCGTCAAACTGGTCTAGATATGATTGATAATGTTTGCTCAGTTTGTTGAATTTATATACTGCTCCCGCAGGTGTGAGGCTGCTTCTCGGCATCAATAGAATTATAACACGATCACAGATATCATATGGCATTGTATACGTGTTTTTAATGTGTTCCAATATCAGTTTTTATGAGATTGAAATATAAATGCTAACAAGAGAGTGTATAGCGCCCTAAATCACTCTCTTGATTCTTTAACTAGTTCTGTGGCTGACCCACAGATATGGGGGTGGCGGTTGTCCCGACTGCTGACTTTACTTATAAAGAGTTTTGACGTCTCCATGGACCTTGACTACCGTATTACTGCTGATAGATCTATATAGATGTCTGATATATCATATATGTATGGTAAATAATTAAAGTGACAGCCCCAATAATCTCATTGCAAGGCTGCAAAGATTCCAAAATCAGACTGCCACAATGTAGCTTAACCTTAGTAAGGAGAGAAGATGTGGACAGGGGCGTGGTCTGGCCACGCAACAAGATGGCCGCTTAATCTCGGAACTCCGCGCTGTGGGGAGCCCTGGAAGGCAGCGTGAGGACTTCCGTGCAACCATTTACCGACTCGAGCCCTGACTTCTAACGGCGAGCCTGCCGGGGATCGATTGATTACTCTTCCGCCGGCTACGGACTCTAAGCGCCATTTTCATGAAGAAGAGTTCGGAGCATGGAATGAGGGTAAAACGGCGGCCAACGTCGCATGCACGAAGCAACTTTGCTCAATCTTTTATAAAATGTGCACCGCAAATCTATAATCACCGGCAGCGCTGATGCGGAGTCCTTTTCCTCTGGGTTCATACTGAGGTGTGGTCTCCCGGTCAGACTTTCACTTCTGAAGTCTACCTCAAGTTCTTAGCTCGTCTGCAACGCTCCTCAGGTAAATTAAGATGGCGGATTATGTACTGAGAATTTAATGAGGTATGTGCGCTCCTACATCTGGCATTCCTACAAATCTGAATCAGAGTACTGTTATCTCCTGCTCTGTGATGACGGTGATATAAAGCAATATGAATTGACTTTTCCCCAGGGTGCAACGGTTTGTACTGTTCTTGGACCTCGGAAGCCCTCTTGATTACCTGTGTTTACCGTTGTGCTTAGAGCAGCCTCAACGATTTGAAATTTATTTATCTTGCCATAGTCACTTGCCAGACCCATGTCAGATGCCTTTTACACCATTAACAAGGTTTAAAGTCTGTGTTTCATCTCAGGAGAGATAGCCCTGACCTGTACTACAGCGAAAAATTCATGTACAATAAACAAAAATACTGGCTCTGGATACTCACCTACCTACAGTGATTGATTGAGCTAGTAAGGGTGTTATTTACCGCTTCCTTTAAAGGTTGACTTATCAGAAGTCTTCTAATAAGGATTTAACCTGGTTGGAAGCATATAAGAAGTCTAATCATTATAAGATTATCTTACACCCTCAGAGGGCAGTTTTCATCATTACTGTCTCATATACTGACCACTCTTTACTACTGCCTTCATAGAAAGACTGATACTAGTTGACAAACATATAGTGGGAGGAAAAAAAAGAAGATAGTCATATCAGGAATCTGGAAGTACAGCAAGGATTTGGATCTTCCACTTATCGGGGCTGAAGAGTCCACTACATCAATACTCTCTCTTTTGCCCTTCTTGAGTGCATCTACGCTTATTGGTTATCACTCAGAGGACATTAACTGGTCATAAATACTTACGCAACAGAAGACGGATACAGAAGAACCAGTGATGCCTTCTGGTAAGGTGTCTGGTAAGCCTGCCAAACAACTCCTCTTTTCGTAAGTTTTAAACCAGGGGCGTCCCACCTCAGAAACAAGTGGAACCATCCTCTTGACTCAGAAACCATCTAACCCTACGATGACAACCTCGACAGATTCTACCATGGATCGAATACTCCAGAAATTACTGCAGTGGGCCATCAATTAGAAGGCATGGAAATCTCTATATCTACCCTCACGACTGAGACTAAATCTATCCGCACAGACATCGCTGAATTTCAGAACCAGATGGATGGCTTAGCTGCACGGGTGGCAGCGGTTGAGAATCACCTTGATATTATACCAAACCGCGACCAAGAACTTCTCTTCCTTAGGAGTAAAATTGTAGATTTGGAAGATAGAAACCGTCGTGATAACATCCGTGGCTTTCCGGAGAAGATAGAAGGCCTAGACACTAAATCCCTTCTTAGAGATGTCCTTCCAAAGCTCACAGGTCTGACCTTTGACCCACCATTGGAAATGCAGATAGCCCATCGTATCGGATCGTACAACATAGGTAAAAACACATGGCCACGCCCGCTTATTGTCTGTTTCCTACGCCATGAACAAACCCGCCAGCTAATTATAGCAGCTCGTACTTATGGCCCATACACATTCAAAGGCCACGAGATCAGAATGACAGCGGATTTCTCGAAAGAAACTCATGAACGTCGCAAAGCCTTCCTTTCTCTTAGACCCCGCTTACGACAGCATGATATTAAGTATGGCCTCTTTGAACCTGCATGTCTACGGATCACCAAAGATGGAGTATCCAAAGCATTCTTTAATCCAGAGGACCTTCGTAATTTCTTAGACACTCTTTCTTCTCAAGATATGGAATGTACTGCATCCCTACAAGAACTTGGACCCCAAAACTTATCATCGAATTCTACGATATCGTCTGGTGGGATCCGCAATAAACCAAACCGGTCTCAGAGTAGAGGACGAGACTCGATCGACCTGTTCGCTCCCTGGGAGATAGAGCACAGGCCCTTCAGGCAGTGGCTGCCCTCACACATGAAAGAGACAGGGACAAATCAAGATCTCAGATAAAACCCTCTTCGTCTGAGGAGGGTGTTCCTTGAACTATGGATGATCAATCTTCCTAAACCTATGAGAAAATAGATGTATGATTACTGCCTTTTCATCCGTTGCAGAAGATGATTGGATGAGTACCTGCATATTTGCCTAATTGTTATGCATTACTTACTTTATAATGTTCCTCTTTTTCCTGATTCCTTCTCTCACAATCCCTCTTCCTTCATTTCTTATCATATTACTATGATGATATCTCATTGTTTTTAATATGCCTTACAAAGCTTGTTTTATTTTATTTTCCATGTTGTAAATTTCATATTACACAGATTAGGATATCTGGTTATATATATGAACACCTGCTTACCTGTTCTGCATTATTTACCTCAAAATATTTTTCTGCCCCTGATGGTAATTAACTGTTATTAATAGGGTATGCATAGCTTGATTGTTATACATTGCATATGTTAAACTTTATATAACATTGATCCCTTCTTCCCTTCCCTTCCTTTCCTTTCCTTCCCTTCCCCTCTCTTTTCCTTCCCCTGGATTCCCCTCTTCTCCATCAATACTACACTCTTATAATGTTTATACTCTCCTCATCTTCCCTCGAGTTTTAAATCCGACACATGTTTCAATGACCGGATGTTCTCAACCTCGATCCTGACAATATTATTCCATGGAGGAGTTTCTAGGTTGACTTTGCCGCCAGATGGGGCTCCCCAGATGCGTATCGCCTGAGAGCCTAGACCCGCAGAGAACAGTTCTATTCCTCTAGTGCTGCGCCTTCTCTGCGTAGTGCATTTGCTCCTTTCCAATTCCCCATTCCTTTTCTCCTGCTTTTCAAGAATACACTTACTTTTAACAATTCTCAATTTTTTTAGGAAATACATGAAAGAGTCATTGCCCTTATTTTTGGTCTCTCCCCTTGTCCGGAGCTTCCCCCTTCCCCCCCCCCTCCTTCTTCTTTTCTCTTTTCTTTTCTTTCTCCTTTTGTTCACTCCGTTTCCCTTGTACAGGCTTCCCCCTCATTTTGATTTACATTTCCTTTTGGACATTACTTCATCTGCGCAGTTTTCACTGCCTTTACCTCTTTATTCTATTTTCTTCCCCTATTCTTCCTCCCATAATCCAATAACTATCTTCTCCTCTACTAGTTTATTTTTAATAACCAACATCTTTCGATGTCTGTTGGACTTGGCCCTTTTTGCAGGGTCATCCCTAAACTTTTTGCCTTTCCCCTAGCCTTTTTTCTGACATGGTGTTGGTGTTTTTAGGACTCTGGGCACTTTAGCACTGCTGTCCAGTGTAAAGTGCGTGTGCTCTCTGTGTTAAATATGGTAAGATTGGTCTACACCTGTTTGGCCTATTTAATTTACCTGCCAGTCCCTTGTAAAGTGGTATCTCATATACCCAGGGCTGGTAAATTAAATGCTACTGGTGGGCTTGCAGCGCTGATTGCGCCACCCACCAAAGTAGCCTTTCAAACCTATCTCAGGCCTCTGCCATTGCAGGGCCTGTGCGCGCAGTGTTACTGCCGCTGTGACGTGGCACCTAAAGTGTGTGCCATGTCTGTGACCCCCCTTTTACTGCATGTCAGTCACCCCTAAGGTAGGCCCTAGCTAGCCCTATGGGCAGGGTGCATTGTAGGTAAAAGATAGGACATGTATCTTAAGTGTGTGACATGTGCTGGTAGTGTCAAACAGCAATTTGGTTTCTCACTACTGTGGGGCTGCCCTCCCATAGGAATGTATTGGGGATTCCCTGATAAGTGTTTCAGTGGTAATTCCTGATATGAGAGGCGCAGCGTGGTCAAGTTTGGTATGTTTGGAATAGTGATAATAAATGCTACGCAATGGTGTGCGCAGATTTATTATAACTATTTTAGAAATGCCACTTTTAGAAGTTGGCATTTCTGTGTGCTATGTGTCTGCCTGCCTGATGTGAATTGCATGCCTGACTTTTGAGTGACAGGGGCTGGGGAGGTGTGTGTGGCTCCAGGAGGGGCAGGGTGAGTCAGCGCTAGGCTGAATGGGACATCTGCATTTGGAGTAGTGGGAGGAGAAGTCCCTGGTCCCTGAATAGGATTGTGCCTGCCCTAGTGAATGCTGGCTCCTCTCCCCTGTGGTGTGTCTGATGGCCGAGCCCCCATCTCCCAAAGAAGGGTGTGAGCACTGTAAACAGAGTGCTCCAGAACCAGTTCTAGCTGGTCCCCCCAAGCCCTGTGCTCTGCAGACAAAGGGAAATGTAGTATAAATGTAGGGGCTGTGACCCCATGAATGGTGTGCTGTTCCTGGACTTGCTGGGGGCTTGCTGCTGCTGGGGGCCCAGGAGGATCTGCCACGAGGGCTTGCCTCCCTGCTGGAGGGCCCTGTGTGCTGGCTTCCCTGGGCCCAGCTGTGCCCCTTGGACTTTTGCTACTAGCGCCTCGTGAGCGCTATACTTTAATGGCCCTGAAAGAGGAGCGCTGCATCTTTATTTTTAAGGCTCCAGGATTAGGGGAGCGTTTCACTTTTACAGCCCTGGGCTGTGACAATTCTGGTGGGGATTCCCCCACAATTTGGGCATTTTTGCAGCAGAGCGGGAGCCCAACCCGCACTGCCGCTGCTGGTAAAGGCGGGAGCCCACCCCGCGTTTTTGCATCTTGGGGGAGCGGGTGCCTACCCCGCCTTTATGCTTCTTTTGCGGGTGCCCACCCCGCTTGTATGCCGGATTGAGTGGCAGATGCCCACCCCGCGTTTCAGGTGAAGAGCGGGTGCCCACCCCGCAATTCTTTTTATGTGAGGCGGGTGCCCACCCCGCACTTGTGGAGAAGAGAAATCACTGCCGAGAAGAGGAGAAGCCGCCCGGAAGCCAGGCGGCCGTGCCTGGTTGCAGGCGGGGCTAAGCTGGCCGGCCAATTACAGCGCGGCCAGAGAGGAAGTCAGGCAACACGGTGCCTGACGTGGGGCGGGGCTCCACGGAGTCCCGAAGTCAGCACGTACCTGAACGGGGCTCCCGCATCGGTGGAGAGAGCCCCGCATGCTGCCCAGCCTGCCCGCTAACGAGGAGAAGAACCCGGTGAGCGGAGGCTCTTTGTAGGTATGGTGGGAGTCGGGAGCGGCCCAGAGGAGACCAGCGAGTCCCCAAAAGAAGCTCCGGTGAGTGGTGAAGTTGAAGAGAGGTCCCCGGAGCGGACCTATCAGGGCACATTGTCGGTGCCCGGAGATTGTCCTGCAGAGTCCCACCAGAGAGCCCGGTGAGTGGGGCTCAGTTGTAACCCTGTTGGGGGGGGGCGTGTCGGGGCACATTGTCGGTGCCCGCCCTCCGTGGCCACTCTGAGGGCCCCGTGAGTGCCTGTGTGGCTTTCACAGCTGCCCCGCCTGACAGTGGGTAGCTGCAACATTTGGGGGCACTTTTGGTTATTCAGAGTCCCAGAGGGGCCTAAGGGGCACAGTTGTGCCAGGCCTCATTTCCACAGCTGCCCCGCTGGACAGTGGGCAGCTGCAACGTTTGGGGGCATTTTGTTGATGAGGAGGGGGGTGAGTTACACTTCCCCAAGCCCCAGTGCATTGCGCACTTTTTGTTTGCTGCATTGGCAGCCAGAGGGCTAGTTGACGGTCCTGTAGGAGCCCTGACTTTATGGACATAGGTCATTTGAGCCCCGGTGTAAGGCCAGTTGGCCTGGGGGCAGGTGGTACCTGTGTGTTGGTAGGGCGCAAGGCCCTAAGATAATGCCCGCAGAGGTGGCATCATGTGGTTAGGCTTATATGGGTGTTTCATAATGTGTTTACGCCTAATATGATGATGGCATAATATGCTTTACGCCTAATGTGATTACGTAATGTGATTTATGCTTGTGATGCCTATGACATAATGTGTTTATGTTTAGGATGTTTATGCATAATGTGTTTATGCTGGTGAGGCCTAATGCGTAATGTGTTTATGCTAATAAGGTGTGGGCCTAAGGTGATTTATTGCCTAATGTCATGCTATGATATTTTAGGATGGTGTCTAATGCTAATGTGATGATGCTTAGGTCATTATGGTACCAGTAGTTACTGGTTGTGTTCTGCATTTACTTACCTGTTCTGATGGTTCTGACCGTGGCCAGATTGGCCTGGTCCTGTATATAATCCCCTATGAATATTGCCTAGTGCCAGTTGGCACAGTGTAAATGTGTGATTATGTTTCTAATGTGTTTATGATAATACAAAGGCTATTTTTGATATAACCTTCTGTGGAGTTACTTTTGTGGTGCGCCTTGTGTGTTGCTGCTGTGTGTTTGTGTGTTGCGCAAACGCTTTACACATTGCCTCTGGGATAAGCCTGACTGCTCGTGCCAAGCTACCAAGGGGGTGAGCAGGGGTTATCTTCAGCGTGTAACTCCCTTGCCCTGACTAGAATGGTGGTTTCTGCCTGGCTTTGGCGCAAGCCTTAGCCAACCAGAAATCCCATTTCTAACAATGTCCAAAGCACACATGACAGCAAACGCCTCCCCTTCCTCACATCCACTACGCATAGTCTCATGGAATGTCAATGGTCTCACACATTATATTAAGCGTAAGAAAATACTCTCTTATTTACAAACGAAAAGAGTTGATATTGCCCTTCTACAGGAGATGCGTCTGGATGCATTGGAATCATCTAATCTATGTCGAGATGAAAATGAAAAGTTATTCATTGTGGATTAACGACTCAGTCTTCCACTAATGAGAGTCAACCAAGGAAATGCGGAATGGCTATTCTCTTATGCAAATCCTTGCCCGTCACAACTATCAAAACCTGGATTGATTCAGATGGCAGATATGTCTTTGCTAAGTTTTAAATAGGAGATAAGACCCTATGTGTTGGCTCAATATACGCTCCAACAGGAATTAAACGCTCCTATCGCCTTAATCTAAAACGCTTACTTGTAGAAATTGGAGCATCTAACTATGTCATTGGTGGAGACTGGAATCTTTCCTGTGATGCAGTCTTAGATAGGACGGGCCCCTTGGACAGGTGTAACGAGGGAGACAGAGCTTTATTGGGTGATATAACATCGGATCATGGATTGGTAGATCATTGGCGTCTTTGTCATCCTACAGATCAGGAATATACCTTTCTCTCCTCTGCTCATGGCACTCAGTCTAGGATAGACTATTTTCTTATATCCCACTCGGTAGTTGCAATTACTAGTGAATCGCATATATTAGAAGCTGCTCTCTCTGATCATTCTCCAGTTCTCCTTGCTCTTGATGTAGGTTTAGTTACCCCTGGCCATAAACCATGGCGAATGAACATTCAGAGGTATCGTTCTCCCCAGGGTAAGGTCCAACTGCGCTCTCATCTCTCTGACTATTTAACTAATAATAAAGCCTCAGTTATTTCTTGCAGAACTGTATGGGCTGCCGCAAAGGCAACTATTCGAGGACAGTTGATGAGAGATGCAGCAGAAGCCAATAAGATGACAGCCCTTCGTCGCACTGAACTTGAAGATCAAATTATTTCTTTCACACGTCTGTATTCCTCACATCCCACAGTGCCCAATCGCCGACGCCTAGAACTAGCCGAAATGGCGCTCAATAATTTATATACCTCTAAAGCTGAGTATGCACTCCAGCGTCTAAAAGGTAGACACTATGAACAAGAGGAGAAAGCGGGTCGTTTACTTGCAGCACCGCTTAAACAGCGGGAGGCAGCCATGGCTATTCCAGCCATACGATCGGAAACCGACATTATTCTTAATAAACCCCAAGTTATAGCCAATACTTTTGCATCATTCTATGAGAGACTTTATACCTCTGACACCCCGGCAACTGAGGATCATCTAACCACCTACCTTGCGGATATTGACCTTCCATACCTCACAGACGAAGGTAGAGACTTACTTAATGGCGACATCACTAAAGCAGAAATTGCTGCAGCCATTGCTAAATTACCATACCATAAATCCCCGGGAGAAGATGGTTTCCGTGTGGAATATTATAAATGGTCCGGTGACGAAGTAATTGATACTTTACATGCCGCTTTTCATGAAGCTGTTCAGCCTGCCTCGCTAGGCCCTATTTCCAATAGAGCGATGACTGCGGCTATTCCTAAACTGGGCAGAGACCCACTTATCTGTGGTAGTTATCGCCCTATTTCTTTTATAAATGGCGACGTTAAGATCTTGGCAAGTATCCTGGCAGTAAGACTTCGCAAAATCATACCATCCCTCATACACCATACTCAGGTTGGCTTTGTCCCGGGCCGTTCCTCCAGGAACCACCTTCGAACGCTTGCCCACACTTTGTGGACTGCAAAAGAACTGATGGAAGATGCGGTGGCTCTCTCCTTTGATGCAGAAAAGGCATTTGACTGCATTGAATGGGGTTACATCTTTGGCACTTTGAATCGCTTTGGCCTAGGTGATCAATTTATCTCTAAAGTTTGCCCGTTATATGACAACCCTGTAGCCCAAGTCAATTGTGAAGGATTTATCTCAAATCATTTTCCAATCCGTAGGGGTACCCGTCAGGGCTGCCCCCTTTCCCCTCTTTTATTCCTGCTGGCGATGGAACCCCTTGCTTCCCTTATCCGCCAATCACCGTAGATCTGAGGTATACCTATAGCAGGAGGTATATCCAAACTTTACTTATATGCAGATGATATCCTTCTTACTTTAAAGGATCTTCCTCATTATTTGCCAGCCTTACTAGAGATTATTGATAAATTTGCGACTTTCTCTGGTTATAAGGTCAATTGGGATAAAAGTGAGGCCCTTCCGATCTCATCGGGCACTACAAAGGCTTCAATTGATGGCTATCCCTTTTGCTGGAAATCTTCACAGCTAAAATATCTAGGAATCTTGGTTAACCGTGGCATGGAGGAAATGGTCCTGGACAATCTGTCTTCCCTTATTGCACAAATGGAAACTGATTTTGCTAAATGGTCCCTTTTGGACTTCTCTATGTGGGGAAGGGTACAGGCTGTAAGGATGGTCACCTTACTTCGCTTTACTTGTATTCTGGGTATGCTACCGATTGTAATACCTCTATCCATGCTACGTCGTATAGATGCCCGTATACGGACCTTTGTTTGGGGATCCATGCGCCCTCGTCTAGCTGCTGCTAAATTAATGGCCCGCCGCTCCCATGGTGGTTTAGGTTTAATATCTCTGGAGTATTATTCTTTAGCTCTGCGCCTTTCGTAATTAGTCTATCTACTCCCAGGCTCGATTGACCCTCCACAATGGGTTACAACGGAACATTCAATACTTAATCATGACGACGGCCTTGAATTTCTTTACGGAGCTCGTAACCCAGGAATTTCCCCTCCACATCCAGTGATGCAAGCCACATATACAGCATGGCATCGAGCACACCGTCTTCTGGGAGTTACTCACCGTTTACATTCCAAAGCTCCACTTTGGGGTAATGAGAGTATCCGAATAAATAGTTGGGCACTCCACTGGCCCAGTTGGAGATTGAGAGGAATTCATACTTTAGACCAGGTTATATTAAATGGAGAGTTAAAATCCTTCGATTTGCTACGTGAGGAATTCGATCTCCCATTGCATCAAGCTGAACGACATCTACAATTACAGCACTGCTTGAGGCGATGCCTGGGTCCGCACCCCTGGATGTTGGAATCTTCCCCAATATTGGAATATCGCCTTATCTGGGGTCGACACATGGGAGTGATGTCGGGACTGTATGCTGTGCTAACTAACCACTTATATTCTCAACCACTTCTTAGACGTCTCCGTGAAAAGTGGCAAGATCGACTACAAATAACCATTGAAGAAGATGATTGGCTACTTATGCTAGAGGCCTTAGACAAGGGTACTCGAGAAGCGTGTTTGAAATTCTGTCTTTTTAAAACCTTACATGATTGGTATTGGACACCTTTGAAACTTCAACGAGCAAGATTATCACCACACTAAATGCTGGAGATGTTCGGGAGTTAACTGTGATCTTCCTCATATATTATGCGTCTGTCCTTCTGTACAGGATTTCTGGGTCTATGTAGGAGATATTTTACGTAAAACAATTCCTCTTCGAACCCCCATTACCCCTCCCATCATCTTGCCACACGATCTTAGGAATTTCCCTGATATTACGCGTCCACAACGTCGCCTTTTTCATACTGCTCTCTCCACAGCTAAAATTTGTATCTTAAGGCAGTGGAAATCACCCAACCCCCCTTCGCAGGAGGATTGGATGGTGGCAATGATTCAGACTGCGGCCCATGAACGAGTAATATATCAACTGCAAGACCATGAGGACGTATTCCAAAAAGTTTGGGCTCCTTTTCTCCGAGACTCTTAAATGCCTTTTTCTTCCTTCTTCCCCTCTACTTTGATTTTCCTTTTATTCTCCCCTTCTTCTCCCTCCTCCTTCATCCCCTTCTCTCCTTTATATTAATTTTTTTGGTCTCGCCTACGCAGCGCGCATGCGCTGCTTAGGAAAAGACCTTTAGAAATCGATTCAGGTTTGCTGCCAAAAACGTGCACGCATTGCATTGCTTTGCATGGCAACGCGTGCACGTTTGGCGATTCCCTTGCGGGAGCGAGCTTTCAAACCATCTGTTAATTACAAACAGATGGTTCCTGCTCGCTCCCGCAAGGGAAACCGGCGCAGGCCCCCTCCTCTCTCCCCTCCCCCTGCTGCCTCCTTTCAGCGCGAGGCGCGTGCGCTTGTTTTTTTTAACTTTGAGCGCGAGGCGCGCGCAGACGGCATCAAACTTCACATGACTTTAACAAACTTTCCTGTGGTATTTTTTTATTTTGTACTTTTTCCAGGTAGTCTGGAAGCGCCGCTTCAAAATCTCACCAGGATATCTACCGCACCGAAGGCTGATTAAATCCCAGCTTCAAAGGAGCTTTAAAAGCTCTATTTAGAAACACGTGGACTCGCTTTCAGGCAACCGGGCTCCATTGTCTACCGGCGCCGAGCCGAAGCAGCGCTGCTCAGAGCAGAAAGTATATTCATCTGAGAAGGTGAACTAGGACTGGCGGGCGAGATAAATGACAGAAAACATCATTATGATGTTAAGAGGAGGCTGCCAGCTTCTGCGGTCTTTGTAAAGAAAGGCAAGTAACGCACTGGCATACAATAATTGTAATTTAGTTTTTCGGTTAGTAGTTTCAGAAAGCTCCGCGCATTGCGTTTTGGTTACTTCGGAGCGCTGAAGAATGAAAGTGTTTCCTATGGAAAGGCATCTGAGGAAGAAGAGGTAGAACACATTTTTTTTTGTTGCATATTTATATAGCGCGAACTCGACCCGAAGGTACTGGAGCGCTTTACATGCTGAGCCAAGCAGACACTCGAACCCACTTCCTCAGTTCCAAAGTCGGCAGCCCTGGTTGTTACGCCACATCCTATGCTGCTGGCGTGGCTGTTACCTGCTCAAGAGGATAATTAGGTTGAATGTCTATCAGAGAGTATTGGATAATACCGGCCGGCGTGTAGAAGACTCGGCGTGGACGTATCGACGATAGCGTCTCATACCATGTTAATTAAGCCCATTTCTTATATTCTGTAAGCACAGGTCGATATCGCTCTGTATTCCGGTCAGCAAGCCCTTTAAGAGGAAGAACAAAGTGTTCTTCCTCGAGGCCTCCCGAGCACAATATGGGCGAATAATATTCAGCTTCTTGACAAAAATGAGAACTTGTACTGCAGCAGTAAATGGAGGTGGATAAAAGGTTAAACTCCGCCCCAACGGGGTCCCTAAATGTGGCTTCACAGTGCGGGTGGTACATCCCACATGTGTAACTAGGCTTCACCAGTGCCTTCAGTGCAGCCGCTACTGGCAACGAAGACTAGTGCCCTGCTTTGCACAACCCACAACTGCAACAGGGCTGAAACGTCCATCGACACACACGAGGTGGCCTGTGTGGCAAGCACCTGCCCTCTGTGGAGGTCGGACTGGACACAATATAGGCCAGCATCAAAATAAAAATGCCCCCGCTAGTGAATCAAATAACTAATAAAAGTGTCATCTTTGTAAATTGGGGACGTTTTGAACTTGTAAAGGCATGCCGTATGTGTGGTTTGCAAGGTACGAAAGACTGCATGGATTTGTGCTTGCTGCAAGCAATGTTTGTTTTGAAAATCAACTGTAAAAACCGGCCAGCAGACCATTTACCAGGACCACATACATCCCAAACAAGCATTGGCATAGCCAATAGGTCTCGCCTTTGGGACCTTATAAGTGTTTAGTTATCCAGAACAATATCCTTGGTGCAACAACATCAACTGTTGCATGGCTAAACACTTATAAGGTCCCAAAGGCGAGACCTATTGGCTATGCCAATGCTTGTCTTATTATACATACGCCTCTCCCCTCCCCTCCTTCTGGACAAGGGGACGATAACCTAACTCCGCTCTGACTCATTTATATCTTAAATGACCATCCCTCTTACATATCCATTATTATGAAGGTCTAACTTAGGAGTCTATTACGATGGCGGTCGGATGTCCACTGCCGGGCCGGCGGTGGCGCCCGCCGGACCGGCGGTGGACATCCGCCCGCGATCGCAACCAAGAAAACCGCTGGTCAAATTAGGATGGCGGTGGTGACCGCGGCGGTGAGAAATTCCGACCGCCGCTTTTCCGCCGGTTGCCATCCGCACTCCTGCCTGGCGGACGGAGCAGGACCGGGATAATGGTGGCGGTGCAGAGCAGGCTCTGCCGGCAGGATTATGATGCCGGTGGTAGCCAGCCTTTCCTCAGCGGTCAAACCGCCATGGAAAGGCATGCAGAGATTGTCTTCCGGGGGACCGTTGCGGGCCCCCAATGTTTTGGGGGGGCGTGGGTGCACTGGGGGGGTACCCATGGTCCCCCCCTACATTTCCCTGTACCAGGTGGCAGGCACTGTGAAGTGCCTGCCTCGCAGTGCAGGGAAATGCAGGACATGCTCCTTTGGACATCGCGGCGGTGCTGCGGGCAGCAGCAACCGCCGCAATGTTAAGGCCCGCGATCCGACCGCCGCGGTCGGATTTCAACCGCGGGTCATCGTAATTCGACCGGCGGTGATGTCGCGGTCCAGGCGGGCGGTCTTTTCCCGCTACCATGGCGGTCGGGGAGGTTTTCCGACCGCCATCGTAATAGGCCCCTTAGTTCCTTTTACCCATGATCTATTCTGTCTATATTGTCATGCGGCTATGAATAATGATTAACGGGGATAACTATACATAATATACACAACTTTCTTTTATTCCGTCTTTTGCTACGCGTTCTCTATATATAATCCCTCCTTTCCCCTTCCTCCCCTTTCTTTGTACTGTTTTTCCTTCTTATTAGCACGCTTACGCTTGTATTATAAATAAACTCCTGTGAGTCCATCACGTTTTGCATTATTTATATGTATATGTTTGACTTTAATCTTCAATAAAGAATTAGGAAACAAAAAAGGAGAGAGGATGTGGCGTGGCTACCAGAGGTGCTGCCTTTGGACCTGGGGAAGCAGGTTCGACATCCTGTAATTCATTTAATGTCCTTGCCACTAAAAATAATATATGACCTTGTGTAAAGCGCTCCAATGCCTTCGGGTCGCGTTCGTGCTACATAAAACTGCAAGAAAAAAAACATCAAACCCCCCTTCAATGTACTCTATTGGCAGTGGAAGCTAAATTTACTTTAAGGTCTTCTGCACCGACTGGGGCGAAGCTTTACGTATGTGCAGAAACCGGCGCACCCCGACCAGAGCCTTCGCTCAATGATTGCATGCCCGATTAGATTACCTAACGATCCCGGAAGAGGATGAAACACACAGGCGTAAAAAGGCCGGGATCCGGAAGTGTCCTTAATCCAAAATTGATATGTGTAGCAGACCATAAGACGTTCAGGACACTTTTGAAAACTGAGCCATTGAGATTTGCTAACAACTAAACCCAACACCAAACAGGGGTCGCTGTTGAAGACATGGTCATTTACCCAACAAATAGACTCTAACTTACCCTTCTAACCAATAGTTATTTTTTTTCCTGTGCCAGCGCTTTGAAGTAACCGAAAGGTATCGCACAGCGCTTTACAAAACTCCTCCATAAACAAATAAACTAAATGTATTGACCATGTGTGCCCACAGTGAAGGGGGAGGTGTGACAGGACTTATGTTGCCATTTTTCGCCTCCGAACAGGAGACACCCAAGGGCCAGCTCTACATAGAGTGATCCTACTATGTGAGGATTAACGTTTCACTAGTAATTGTGCAGATAAACACTACACCCAAGCGTTTTTCCACAGGGCCGGTTCTAGGATTTGTGGGGCCCTGGGCTGAATACAAACATGTGAGCCCCCCTTTAATTTGCATAAAATGTAATACCACAGGAACTGACATCATAGAAAGTGTCAATTCACCATTAATTTTCCTTCACTGTTGAAGCAGCTTTGCAAGGGGCTACTTTTCAAGTGTGGATATCACTGAAATGGCCACAAATACAAATAACACTAATAAAATAAGCTCAAATATTTTAAAGCTCTGCTATGTGAAAATACAATACATCAAACTGGGTTGAAAAGCTAGGCCTAGGTCTCTCCAAAACCGATATTTTTACTCCAATGTTTCTATATTAGTGCATGATTAAATTTCCAAGACAGATTGTCCCAGAGCTATACTCTCCTAGGTCTTCAGGGGACTCCCCAATCCTCCCGTTACGCCAGTGAAGTTCAAGGTTAAGGCATTTGGTTTTCAGCAGGCATGGGGCATCATGCTGTCTTGGGAGAGTGACCTGCAAGTGCTCCAACACACGCCAGAAAGCAACGATTGCAGAAGATATGAGGATGAGACGGCACAGATGGCATACACAGGTGGGTTGGCTAATATATTGGCAGGCAGGAGCACTAAAGGCTGGACAACACCCGTTAACCAAACTCCTACACATTAATTACTCTCCAACTCCATTTTTGACAGATGCAATGAGCTGAACTAACTTAAAGATAAAAAGATGAGATGGCTAAAAAGGGACAACAATTTGGGTCCATGGGAAAAAACTGCCAAAAGCAATACTGTGAGCCTAAACAGACAAGTAGTAAATTAAAGCAACAAAACACAAAGTATTAACTGTAGCAGGCTCAGTGCAGTTGTCTCTAATAAGGAAATGAAATCAAGCAACGTGGAATAGGTCGGGGGAGGTGGTGCTTGACTTTCAAAATAAAGCTGCCACAATCCCTGAGATTTACAGTTTTAAAATTTTTATATCACATGTCGTTAGTATCTGAGAAGACACTTGCCAAACTGCAAAGGGTCCAGACCCATGTTGCTCGAATCATATTTAGCCTAAGAAGTAATAACCAAATTGCACCTGCCCTCAGATAAATCCACTGGATCTTGGTTAAAGAGATAACTGAATGCAAAACCGTTGAAAGACCATTTCCATCATCCACAAGTTAATCCAGTCATGCCCCAGGCTACTTTTGGTCCTTCCAGTCGGCAGTACAAGATTTGCCACCCTGAACCTACTGGCTACCTACACACACAGCCTCAATTATTGGCGGATCATTCCATGTGCAATGATGTATTCTATGGAATGACCCCCTCCTCAGTCAGCTCCCCTCCGCAGCCCCCTTCGCTCGTACACTCTCCCTTCTCCTCACCCCCCAAGCAAGGCCAATTCTAACGGTGCTGCGGAAAAGCAGCAATATTCCCAGCTTTACTCTCACTACTTGAGGTTTGGGATAATTTGTTGTGGGAAGAGGCGCACATCATCCTGTGCTTGGCAAGGCGAGCCCATTGTCAGTGCAGCAGCCTGGTGTATTTTAATACACTTTGGGACAGTATAACTAGTGCTGAGCATATATGGCTTTAGTTTCTTGGACAGTTAGTGACAAATGATGCACTGTAAAACACACTGGGGCAGATACCTAATAGGGCTTCTTTTACAAGATATTTGGGCTTCTTCACTTTCCCCTTTCTCAGGGTGTTTTGTTGAATTACACCAAATGGTGCAGTTTATATACATTTCTTTAGTTATTGTTCTATTGAAAGAGATTAATGAAAATACCATACCAAGAGGGTATTTTGGTACTAAAGGGACTTCCAAAGGAATTGTGTAGACTGTACTAATGTAGGGAAAGGCCAGTTTTAAGTTTTTTTCCAAAAGATTTAAGAAGCACCATAGCTGAAGAGGGAGACATTTCCAGTCCTGTGCAGCCAGAAAGGAGAAGGATCTGCCTCTAATATATTCCCTCTTAATTTTAGGATGGCACAGGACCATGGGTGCTACAGAGCATGGAATTCTGGAATGTACGAAAGGAATAATATGGTGCTGAAGATAGACAGACTTTTTATGCACTGCATAATGGCAAATGGACGGATCATTTGGCAATGGGAACCAGCAAAAAGGTGAATAGAAATTATAAAGCTTCTGGGGAAGTCTCAGATGAGAATCCTAGCACTGTTCCTAATGATCTGAAGGGTACCAAATGCAAAAGGTGGGAAGTTCAATACAGGAAACATATGCGTAATTTGGTTGTGGGAAGATAATTGACTGTACAACAGTCTTGCAGCAGTGAGAGATGTAAAATGCATGATTTGTGTTGCATATGGATGTAGTGGAAGTAGGTAGATGACACAGTGTTAAGACAAGGAGAGACAATGTTGGAAAATGAATCAAAGATTCTAAACCAAGCTGACTAGACCAAGGTGGTTGACTGGCCCAGAAGGCCACTAAAGAGAACTGTATATGGTACCAGGATTCCTTAAAGATGAAACCCCTGATGTTTTGCTATGAGGTTTTAATTAATTTATCTTTATCCAGAAAGCAACTGATTGAATCCCAAAAAGATTCTTGGGTAGAGACCAGATGTCATGAATGAAATGAAGATTTGGGTATCAATATGCATAGAACATCAGCAAGAAATCAAAGGATTGTTTGAATAAGGCTAACTGGGTAAAATACAGAATAAACAGTGGATGCCCAAGGAATTCCACAAGTCAGAGGTTCAGTACATCATTGAAATTGCAGGGGAGGGGATGGATTGCTCAAGACCTCTTAGATAGGATAAAGGTAAGCCAAGCCAGGGAATACCTTCAATTACAGGTTGTTCCAGTTGATACATAAGCACTGGATGGGAAACTGACAAATGTGACACCATCACTTAATAATATCAAGGCTGTCCAACCTTCCTGATCAGGAATCGGAAACTAATCATCTGACACAGCAAGAAATGCTACTTCCAACTCATGGGGAGGTCAGAAGCCAATTGAAAAGCTGTCAGTAATTAAATGATTTTCTATGAAGAAGATTTATCAGTTGACTTCTTAATTAAGGAATTTTGAGAAAAAGGCAGCAAAGAGATGTCAGAAGACACTGAAGTTTTGAGCTGGATGAAGGATTGTTGAGCAGAGAAACGAACACAGCTTTTTAGTTTCTTTATTGGTACGAACCGATGATGAAGCAAGGGAGATATTGGAAAGGGAGGTCAGGGTAGGGGCTGTGATCTCTAGATGCCCATTCAATATATGAGCAGGAAAGGGTCTCAACTGGGAACTAGATTTAATAGAAAGATCAAGAGAAGGAAAGTACACAGAGAGCAGGCTGTAATTTCTCAGACATGTTGAGGATGTTCAAGATCACAAATTTTTGTGAAGGATGACACACATCACAAAACCAAGCCAGATTTTCTACATGGAAAACAAAGAGACAGGAAATTGAAACTTTGGCAGAAGGCTCAATGTACTTAGCAGCACATGCTAGCTCAAAGACATTTTTACCTCTCCTCCAGCCTCTTACATGTTTTGCTGATTCTGCCCACGTACATCCACCTCTATGCTTTACTTTTCACCTCACCTCTTGCCCAGCCAATTACCTTCTTTGCTGGTTCAGCCACTCTTACACCCACCTCACCCTGCATGCTCTCCTCTTAACGTCTCATCTCTCCCCAAGCCTCTTAACTTTTCTCTCTTGTTCTGCCCCCCTTACATCCATATTTCCCCTCCATCCCCCAATGTTCTACTCTTTATGTCTCATCTTTCCACCCAGCCTCTCACATTCTCTTGCTGGTTCTTCCCCTCTTACATCCACATCTCCCTTCCCTGTCCTACTCTTCACATCTCAAGTTTCCAACCAGCCTTTATTTTCTCTGCTGGTTCTGCAATCCGAAATCCAGCTATGCCTTTTCCTTCTCCCATTTCCTTTCATCTTCTCTTGCTGCTTCTGCCCGTTACATACACCTCTTCCCTTCTTCCTTCCCTCTTTCCTTTTGCTGATTCTGCCCTTTGTACACTGAACTCTGCCTCCCTGATCTACTCTTTATCTCTCATCTCTAAGCAAGCTTTTAACTTTCTCTTGCTAGTTTTCCACATCTAACATCCACCTTCCCTTCCTCTCTCCCTCTTCATCCAACCTCTTACTATCTCTTGGTGGTTCTTCATTCTCCCATCCACCTCTCTGTCTTGCCTCTTTTTCCACTCTGCGTATATGTTCTTGCTGGTAAGGCCTCTCTTTTAGGCATGACTCTCATCCATGCACCACCTTCACTGCTCATCTCTCCCCGCCTCAATCCTTTTCACCTGGTTCTGCCCCATTTACATCTTCTCTCCATTTTCATCAACCTGAACCCTCTAATCTTTTCCCACTGATTCTGACCCTCTCTCCTTCATTCTCTACTCTTTTTCTCATCTCTTTCCCAGCCTCCAACCTTATTATTTGGATTCAGCCCCTCTTACATCGATCTCTCCGCTATCCCCAGCTTCGCCGCTTCTCTTTCTGATTATGTTCCTCTTACATCCACCTGTCTTGCCCATACTGCACACTTCACCTCATCTCTCCCAGTGCCTCCTACTTTTTTCACTGATTCTGCCCTTCTATAGCCACCTCTCACAATTCCCTCTCTCTTCTCTGCGTAAGGTTTCTTGATTGTTCTGCCTCTCTTAAATCTACATCTCCCATCCATGTACTGCCCTCAAACTCATCTCTTTCTCCAGCCTCCTAACTTTTTTTGCTTGCCTGTCCCTTCTACATCCACCTGTCCTCTTTGACCCCCCTGCCTCTTACCTTGTCTCACTGTTTCTGCTTCTATTACATCCACCTCTTCTATCCATGCTCTACAGTTCACCTTATCTCTCCAACTGTTGCTTACCCTTCTCACTGATTCTTCCCCATTACATCTACCTCTCACCTACTTGCTGTGCCCAGCACTTCACTTCTCATCTCTCTCCAGCCTCTAACCCTCTCGCTGGTTCCACCTCTCTAAAATCTACCTCTTCCCTGCCTCTCCCACAGCCTCCTACCTGCTCTTAGTTGAACTGCCCTCTTACATCCACATCTCTTCAATCCCTCTTCATGCCGCATAACTTTTCCTGATGGTTCCGCCTCTCATATCTCCTATCCAAGAACCGCCTTTCACCTTCAATCTTTCTCTCTAGCCTCAACTTTGTTAACTGGTTCTGCCCACTTTATGTCCACCCCTTCATTTTCCCTAGCCTCTTCTCTCTGGTTCAGCCCCATACATCTACATTTCCCCTCCAAGCTATACTCTTTCATCTCTCTCTCATCTCTACCCTCCATTTGCTGGTTCTGGCCCCCTAGCTTCCACCTCTCCCCTACATGCACTGCTGTTCACCACTCTTCTCCTCTAGCCTCTAACCTTGCGTCACATCTTGTGCCAGAACGCAACACAGGCACCTGCAGCCAATGCAGCGCAGCTGAGCCCTCAACACTTCAAGGGGCACCCAGCCCTTCAGGATGCTCCATTTAGCCCAGGGTCAATGAATATGTATGAGATGTGGGAGACTCAGGGGCCTCGCATCACATTCTGCAGAGGGGTCTCCCTCATTTTGCATTACACCACTGCTCTTGTGTTACTTTACATCCATCTCTCCCCTTCCGCCCTCCCACTCTCCCCAAGCTCTTACATTTTAGTGTAGATTCAGCACCTTCTACATTCCCCTCTATTTCATGCTATTCCTTCTACCTTACCAGACTCTTTCCTTCTCTCACCAATTCTGCCAAAACCACACATCACTCATTCCCCCTTCTCCCTTTCCTCCAGCATCTTGCTATGTCTTGTAGTTCTGCCACTTATGTTCAGGTCTCAACTCATTGCTGTAGTTAATCATCTTCCTCACTTCTTACCTTCTTTTGTTTGTCCTACTCCTTTACATTTGCCTCACCCTCGATTCTTATATTAAAAGCAAAAGAGGACAGCAGACCTCTGGGTGCCCCCAGGAACACGGGAAGTAGGGCTAACAGATGTGATGCTGCGGATTAGTGCAACCTTTTTGGATGTTTGAAGCAATAATAGATGTGTGACTAGACGGGTTATATGAGTTGGGAGTATCCTGGAGGGTTCGTGGTGCTCCCCTCAGGGCGGTAATGATGGATGTGGAGTCATCCTCCCTTCCCTTTCCCCCAACTCAATTTTATCATCTCTACTTGCTCTGTTGCAGACCCAATCATTTATTATTTTTTTGTTTCATGTAAAGTAGCGTGCTGCTCACCGTAAAGCACTCTAACGCCTCGTCAGGGGTAGTAAGCGCTATATAAATACAATTACAATAAAGTACATGAAAGTAATAAGTCATAGAGATTTATTGAGTGCACAAATCACCAGTGGGTCTCAGAGTGCTAGCGAAAAACTCTGATGGAAGGCAGAAGAGACAACGGGCAAAAAAAGGAAGGCGTTCAAAAAAGCAATGTTTTTAGCCTCCTGCAGAACTGCTTATGATCCGTAAGCATGTGAAGCTGCAGTGGGAGTTCGTTCCAAAAAGCAGGAGCCAAATGAGAAAAGGATCTTTCGCCATTTCTAGCGGTACTCTCCAAGTAAAAGAAACTGCTCGCTTATAATCAACTAGTTACTATTCATGTTTAACTCTGTTTATGTCACTTTTGGATGCACATGCTTGTTTGAAAAAACAAATAAAATAGAATTGTTAAAAAAAGTATACTCACCTCTTTCTCCATTTTCTGCTCTCCTCTCTTTCCCTTCATTTGATGTGAGCATCGCCCGTTGTGATGCAAGGTCATTCTTTTTTTTTAGATATCGGCTAGACAGTGCATGCACTGGGTCTCGAAGAGACATGTGTTTAATTTGTGGGCTTCAGCCTGCCCACAGGCTTCCCATTTTCCCACCTCCATCATCTGGCTCCTATTCTATTCTTAGTCACTATTTGTTCCTAGCATGCATGGGCATGCCTCTTCTTGTGTTTAACCCTACCCCCAGAGCATTGACCAAGTACTTGTAAACATCCACTGCTCCCGTTTTTACGACTACTGTAAGACCTACAGTTTTCTTTCTTTTTCAGCATTCTACACAGTGCTTATGCTTTTACAAGCTCCGTGTCCTCCCACCCGCACTCATGCCCCATCCAGCGATTCCCCCTCCCTTTCACTGATTTTCCTATCATTGCTGCTTTTTATTTCCCCCACCTCTTCCCATTCGTCGCTGCTTGCTCCCCCGCACCTCTTGTTGCTTGCTCGCTCCACAGATCACCCCCCTGCCACTCCTTTTCCCTTCGTTGTTGCTTTCCATTTCCCCCCACCTCCTCCCTCCCATCTCTGCTTGCTCCTTCGCACCTCCCGGTGCTTGCCCCGTCCACAAATCACCGCCTCCCCCAACCCCGTCACTGCTTCAAACCCCCAATGAAGTCTATTTCATTCTAGTGAGTGGTAGTGTTCTGACTTTTAATGTCCTGCTAGTGTATATCTGATTGGAGCATGTGTGCACGGCTGCTATTAATTGGCACATGTGTATTCTCCGTTTATTTTCCATGCGTGTGAGTACAAGGTGTGTGTGCGTGTTTAGACCATATGTCATCATTCGGCAATAGTGTTTATAGCTGGAAAATCAGACCTCAAGTGAATCAGGTATGCGTTATCACAGGACATGGCAGAGCTTCTAAAGTACTTGTCTTTTGCTGTAATTGCATAGCCACGTTTCTCCTGTGTGAAATGATTGAACTATTTGTAACTCACCTTGTTGCTTCTCATTTCATAGGGTAGGACTCTATTTCTTCAAATTTCTCCCATCGGGACACTTTTTTACTGTTTCCGCATTCACAGGTAAGGTGTTTCCATGCACCATTGTTGCTTAACTTTTAATTCTCTTCAAAGGAGCCAGGGTGAGTCTTGATATCAACAAGGTTTGCCTGCCCCTCAGTGTACATGGCAAAAGTAGTCCTTTTAATGTGGTTGGCGATGCAATGTATTTCATCATGTTCACTGCTGTAAACCAGCCTAACATTGTGATTCTTTCTGTTTTTTTGTGCAGTTTTATATAGCGCCAACACCACGCGAACTTGGTCCCCAGTTCCCCTGTCAGCAGCTCTGGCCGTTACGCCACATCCTCGCTTCACTTCAAAGCTCCTCAACTGTTTCACACTATCACTCCACATTTGTTCTGCAAAGAGCGGAACAAGCAAAAGAAAGTAGATTAAAAAAAAATATATAAACATGTGCAGCTGAAAATGTCTTCAGAAGGGAGATTGAAATGCGCGCAACCGAACTGGAGCACCGCCCAGAAACCCAGCCCAGCCACCACCAGTCTGCGGGTGCTGACTAAGATGCGGGGGTCATTTTGCCCTTTCAGCCCATGGCTGCAGGTCCCAGGAGAAGGGGGGCTGTCCTTGGGTCTCGCACACTGCAAGTCTCAAGGGAGGGGGTTGCCCACTCGTGAGTGGGGTGCCAGACGAACCTGACTTGGGGCGCTCTCCTGTCTCCCCGGGCCTCCTTGCCGCTCCCTTGCAGGATCGGGCCCTCCGTGATCGAGCCCTCTGGGCGGGGACGTAGTGCTTCTGCAGTCGGCCTTGACTGGGGACGATCTCCGCATCGCTCTCTCGCCGCATCGCTGCTCCTCTCCAGGGCCGAGCTGAGCCTGGGGCGACTCGTGGTCGAGCCCTCTGAGCGGGGTCTTGGTGCTTCTGCTGTCGGCCTGACTGGGGGACGATCTCCGCAACGCCTCACCAGGGCCGAGCTGAACCAGGGACGACCCGTGATCGAGCCCTCTGTGCGGGGACGTGGTGCTTCTGCTGTCGGCCTTGGCTGGGGACGATCTCCGCAGCGCTCTCTCGCCGCATCGCCGCTCCTCACCGGGGCCGAGCTTAACCTGGGGAGACCTCCGGACTTTTGCCCCTGCAGGGTCAGTCCCTCCTGGTTCGGGCACGTCTGCTTGCATGGGTCACAGTCCGCCTGGTTCAGGCCCCCTATGCGGGGAAGGGGCGCTTCTCCAGCCGGCAGGACCGAGTGGCGACTTTCACGGTCCCGACGCCTACTCCCTCCTGGTGCAGGCCCTCTCTGCGGGAACGAGTCGCTGCGCCAGCCACCCGGACCGATGGCGACTCCTGCAGATCTGACACCTACTTTCTGCTCTTTTCTGGTGTGCGGGCCCTCCAGGACCGAGCCCCCTGGACCGGGACGTCGAGGACCTGTCTCCCCTTAGCTCACTTCAAGCATCGGGCTCGCCAAACCGACCAGGCCCTAGTCCCCTGGACTCAAGGTGGGCTACCATTGGGTCGGCCCGCAATTTCATCCGGCCTGGTCCCTCTCTCCCTCTCTTTGTCGAGGCTGTGAACCCCTTCTGGCTTCTCTCGCTGGGGGTCTCTCAGAGGCCCGTTCTACATCCGCGGCCTCTCTGGCTTTTCCAGCACACTCCTGACTCGACCTCACCGACCCCCAGGTTAGTCGTGTTGCAGCGCCCCCTCCCCCAGCGCTCTAACTCGGGAGCGATCAACCGACTGACTCTCCCCTTCCCTTGGGATCCGGCGCTCCTCTCCCCTGTTCTCCTCCTCTGGTGTTGCCACAGGGAAATCCTTTGATTGCGTTTGCCCTGGTCCCTCATTCCAGGAGCTCCTGGTCTCCTGTTCCATCCCCGCTCTCATTGTAGTTCCTCATTGAGCAGGGCGGTGAACCTTCCCCAGTTCCCCTGAGCCCGGATCTGCGCTCTATCTCTGCGCAGCCCACTCCTTCCCCGGACCTCCTGCTGCCTCCTCTGTCCGTCTTCCTGATCTCCCTACTGCCTCCCGATTCTCCGCCAGTTCATCCGGTCCAAAGATGCCTCCGTCCTGATCAACGGCGGCCATTTCCTACCCGATAGCTGCTTCCACTCCCCAAGATCAGCCGGGTCTGGTGGCTCAGTGGACTAATGCATCCACTGCAGGGACCTATGTTCGACCTCATGGTCACACGTTCAAATCCCGGCGGGTCCACTCAGCCTTTCATCCAACTGAGGTCGATAAAATGAGTACCATTGAGTTGGGTAACAATAAACATCTGTTATTCAGCGCTAAGATGCCCCATTAGGGGTGAACGTGCGCTTTACAAATACACATGTTATGTTATGTTAAGATGGTGATGGCACGCTCCACAAGATGGCGAACGACGTTCCTGGTGTACTGATATCAGGGTGAGTCGTCCCCTGCCTGGCCCACCCACGTTGGCCACATTCCGCCCCCCCAGTGAGACCGACCCCCCAAACGCCTCCCAATTTGGCCCAGCTGAACGTCATTTCTCCCGGGTTTTGAGACTTCTCTGAACTAACCCCTGGATACTCAGGGTTGAATCCTGTCCACCTGCCCTCCCGACCAGCCTGCCCAGGGAACTAATGAATTTCTTTGATTGTTCTTCCTCACTTACAATTCTTGGGCCCCCAGTAAGGCCGCCAGCGAACGCCTATATCTGTCATTTTGGGCCTCTGCTGAACGTTGTCGCACCTATGCTGTGCGACCTCTCTTGGCTTCTCTCGTTTCCCCTCCTGAGCAGTCACAGACTTTCTGATCTGAATCACCGCGTCCTCACCGGACCGGACTACCCAAAGAGTCCTCAGTTGAATGTATATTCTTTCCTGACTTTATCTTTTGCCCTTCGTAACCGCCTCGCAATAACCTTACTGTTTGATGTTTTAGATGATACCCTCTGTTTCATACTCTGAATGTGATTCCTCTAGAATCTGATATTAGGTTTGTGTAATTGACCAAAGATCGCACTAATGTTCTACCCCCACCGATACTCAAGTGTTCTAACACTTTGCTCAATGTGAATTTTTCTGGGTCTTCCAACTCTGCAACTTGTGCCTTGGCCTCTCCTGATAACCTATCCTCTTGTTTCTGCTCTAACTGGTAATCTTACCTTGTTCGTTTTATGGACCTCCCTCTCTCACCTTTTTCCCTCCAAGCGCTGCCCTCCCCTTCGCTTCATCTCTCTTTACTCCTACGCTGACCTTTTATTCATTTCCATATTGCCCTATCTTCTTTGATTTTCTTTATCTGTTCGTCCTCGCCACCTTCTACTTCATTGCGCTCAACTTTTTTCCTGGATCCCCCTGGTCCGTCAACTGCTCATCACTCCTCAACTACCTGTGTCTAAGCCTGTCTTGGTTTGACTATTTTTGTAATTCTTCGCTCAGGATAACCTACCCTCCTGTGTATGCCCTAATTTGGCAATTTTTCTTCCGTGTCCTACTGACCTCCCCGCTCACTTTTCCCCCAATTGCTGCTCGCCCCTTGCTTTTGCTCACTACTTCACCCCCTTAACACCGACCTCCCTCTCTCACCTTCTTTCCCCCTGATTCTCCACCTGCTTTACTACTCTTTATTCATCCCTCCCCCTTTCCCTCTTTCCCTCCACCACCTCAACTCAGTGACCTATCATGCACCCCCTCAACCACACCCTCACCCTCCAAGACTCAACCCTCATCAGACAAGGCCCCAACTCATGGACCATTACTTACGCTCCTAATCTCTCAAAAAATGCCAAGAAAAGTTTTAAACATAAATTACTAATTCGGCATCCTGAAACATTAATTGTCGACAACTACCTCAGCCTTTCCTCCCCTATAAAAACCAATTACATCTTCTACTCCAAACGCCCTTCCAAATGGAAAAGCATCTTCCTTCAGCACCTCCCAGTATCCAAATCAAGCAAAATTCCTTATGGATTTAAACTATCCACTACCCCTTCCCCAACTTTTCTCGGAGAAATTGACATCTCCATATTTAAAACTGGTAATATTCTCATACAATCCTCTGAACACCACCTCTCCATCTTCGAGCACCATTTCCAGACTCTGTCCTTCCTTCTATCCAAACCTTCGCCTAACCCCCCTTCTACCCAACCCCTCGACGCCCTTTGGCTCTCTCCATCTCCCTCGACTCTAATCCTCCCTCCCCTAGACGTCTCTACTGCTAATGCTGTCCCCCAATTCTCGACATCCAATCACTCAGTCCCTCCTGAGACCCTCCCTCCCCCCGGCCTCCAAACAACACCATCCGTCTCCCAAACTCACTCACTCTCCAATGACCATCTCCCTCCAACCCCTAATGCTGCCCCAGACCACACTCCTGCCGCCTTACCCCCCTCCCTGGAACCCCCAAATTCTCCCCACTCGGCCCCAACCCCTTTCTCACCCTCTCAGAACTGCAGTCTTCCCCCTACACCTGCTGTCGCCCATACCCACCCCCCTCACGGCCTCTTATCTCAAACCACATCTCCTGACTCTAGGAATGTCCCGTCCTTCTCATCAGCCCTCCATGCATCCTACAACCCGTGCACTCCTCTTATCCCCCTTCCCGAACTGTCTCCATCTCCTCACACCAGATTTTCTCCCCCGACCAACAATATACCCATCCTTCCCTCCACCTCTTTCCCAACCGCGTTCTCCCCTATTCCTTTAATCCAGACTCTGTCCAACATTGAACGCAATCTCTCAACCTTGATGACTGAACTCACACGGCTGAGAGACGATTTCAACTCCCTCTACTCCAAGTCCCTCTTTAACCGCTCTAACTCCGTCGGCCCTGGCTCACAACGCTTCTCTAATCCTAAACCATGGAACACTACACCCTTCGGCTGCCGTACCCATAGGCCCCACCGTACATCGAGTCATCTCACCTCTTCCGACCTCCATGACCTCTGCAACTCCTACCTTCCTAATTCCTCGATTAACGTTCCTCCCCCCCGCACTCCAACATTCCCGTTATTGTGGGGACCAGCAGATTCCCCTCTTCTCCCTTCTCCCCCAGACCCCCACCCCAACGTACCACCATCCATTCACGCTCTCCCCCCATAGACTTCCCTAAACCCCTCACCTGCATTCTCCCTAGCTCCAACATTCCCGTTATTATGGGGACCAACAGATCCCCCTCCTCTCCCGTCTCCCCCAGACCCCCACCGCAATGTTCCACCATCCATTTATGCTCTCCCCCCAAAGACTTCCCTAAACCCCTCGCCTGCATGCTCGTGAACTGCCGTTCGGCCGTCCGACATGCAATTGAAATATCAGAAACTATCCTTAGCTAAGCTATCGACATCGCCTTCTTCACGGAAACCTGGCTCAATGACCACTCTACTTCTAGCCTTGACATACTTTCCCCCCCGGGTTATTCTATCATCAGAAAAGACAGAACTGAGAGAATAGGGGGTGGATTAGCGATTATCTTTAAAAATGAACTTCAACTTTCCCTTGTCAAGAACCCCGACCGCAATACCTTTGAATACCTTGAAGCCGAACTTAAGTCTCAAGGTTCTCCCCCGATTCGACTGCATAATATCTACCACCCTCCTGGTGACCCACTTCCCTTCGTTGAGGAACTATCCGAACTTCTTACTCAATCGTCTCTCTCTAACTCAAAAAATCTCTTCCTTGGAGATTTCCATCTCCACTGGAATGTGACTGATGGCCCCTCAGTCAACCTCCTCACCAATCTTCTTGAGATCAGTGAACTCAAACAACTCTGCCATTCTCCCACCCACTCCAAAGGGGCCACTCTTGACGCCATCATTGCCAACAACGACTTGGCTTCTCTCTCCAACATCATCCCCATCGACTGGTCTGACCATCACCTCATTCTGTTCTCTATCGCCACCTCGGCTCCACCACCCCCCCCCCACCAATAACATTAAAGCCACAAAATGGACCAGAAATCTTAATCGCATTCCCCCTGGTGAACTTGAGTCTAAACTCCAAACACAACTTCTTCTCACCCCTCTCTCCCTAAATGCGAATGAACTCACCGAGCATTTTAACAAAACTGTCATCGATGTCTTAGACCAAATTGCCCCGTCCAAACTTAAAACCCTAAGAAACATTCCATCTAAATCGTGGTTCAATTCCAACCTCAATGACGAAAGACGTGCACTTAGACTTACAGAAAGAACATGGAGACAACACCCTTCCCCCGCCCATCTTACTCTCCTCAGATCCGCCAGAGCCACGTACAAGAAACACATTTTCACGGAAAAGGCCTCCTTCTTCCGTACACAACTCGATCGTGCGAAAAATAGACCCAGAGAGCTGTTCAACATAGTTCAAAACCAAACTTCCTCTGCCTCTCCAACCCCGACGGCCACAACTGACAGATGCGAAGAAATTGCTAACTTCTTCTCCGACAAAATAGCCATAATAGACCAATCCTTCCTTGCATCTCAGATCCCTCCTTATCCCCTATCTATCGCTGACTCTACCTCTCAACCTCCCTCCCTATTAACTCCCCTCCCCCCCCCGGACTCCTCCTTCCTCCTTACTGCCACTACCCCTCCGGATACCAGCCTTTCTAACTCACAGCCTAAAAATAATGCCTCCTGGCACAATTTCCACCCCGTAACGGAGCTTAAAGTCTCTAACATCATCTCCAAACTGAAACCGTCCTCACACACCAAAGACCCTCTCCCTGCTAACCTTGTCCAGGAGCTTAAGCACATCATTGCTCCTTATTGGACCTCTATCATCAATTCCTCCCTTACCTCAGGATGTGTCCCTCCCTCCCTCCAACTCGGACAAATCACTCCCATTCTTAAAAATCCCAATGCTGACCCCAAAGACCTTAATAATCTCCGCCCCATCTCCAACCTCCCCTTCCTTTCCAAAGCACTTGAAAAATGTGCCCTTCTTCAACTGGACAAACACATTGACACCTTTAACCTACTCGACTCCTTATAATCCAGCTTCCGAAAAGGCTGCAGTACAGAAACTGCCATACTAAATATTGTAGACGACATCCATCACTCTCTAGATAATGGCGAGACCTGACTACTCATTCTCCTCGACCTCTCTGCAGCATTTGATACTGTTAACCACTCTGCCTTACTTAATGCGCTCAAAGTTCGATTTGGCCTTAATGGCCCAGTACTTAAATGGTTCTCCTCCTTCCTCCAACACAGAACACAACAAATCAAAATCTACAACTGCCTCTCTAACCCCACACCCGTCTCCCTCGGTGTCCCCCAGGGTTCTATTCTCTCTCCCTCTCTCTTTAACCTCTTTATGGAACCCCTTACCCTCATTCTAAAACAAGCTGGAATCAACTACCACCTCTACGCTGACGACACCCAACTTTACTATAAGATCAGATCCGACTCCGATGTTCTACACCTTAACAACACCCTGTCTAAAATCCAATCCTGGTTCCACTCCAACCATCTCAAACTCAACCCTAAAAAAAGGAAATCATTCTCTTCTCTCCAAAAAACAACCCTCTTCCTATCCAAACATGGATCTCTGACCTTAATGCCCTCAACTGTCCGCTCACCTTATCAAACTCAGTAAAATCACTTGGCATCACCATTGACAATAGCCTAACCCTCCAGGCCCACATAAAAAACTTGGCCAAAGGAGCGCTCTTCACTCTACGCCATCTCAAGAAAATCAAACCATTCATCCCAGCTGACGACTTTAAATCGGTCGTCCAATCTCTTGTCCTCTCGAGAATTGACTATGGTAACGCTATCCTCTCCGGAACCCCAAAAGTTCACCTAGCCCCACTCAAATATGTGCTAAACCTAGCGGCCAGGCTAATCACGACTGCAGACGCTTTGACCACATCTCCCCAGCCCTTAAGGCTCTTAAATGGCTGCCCATCGAAGGCAGATCCACCTACAAGATAGCATGCATTACGCACAAAGCCCTTCACCAAAAAGCCCCGCTGTATCTCACTGATAAACTCAACAAAGCAGGCTGCGCCCGACCGTTGAGAAGCACCAACGCTCTCCTCCTTGTCCCACCCCTGACAAAAAAGAAAACCACACAATCTCGCTCTTTCTCCGGATATGCCCCCAGCATCTGGAATGCCCTCCCTAAAGATCTGCGCTGTAACCCCTCCTACATCAGCTTTAAAAAAGACCTCAAACTGCACTTGCTCAAGAAATATTGGGGCCCCTAATCCTTTCCTTTCCCTACTTTTTCCTACTCTCTCCCTTTCCCCTCCTTTTCCCTCCCCGCCTTCCCCTTTTCTTACCCTCTTCCTTCCATACTCCCTCCCCTTAATTACTACCTCCCCTTCCCCTTCCTTTGTCTATTTTTCTCCACCCCCATTCACGCCTCCCCTCCCTCCACCCTCCTACCCTCCCTCCATCTCAGGCTACTGTATATAATTCGACTACATGTATCCATTTTATTTATGTTTCATTTCTCTTTTGGTTTGACATATGCTAATTTGTATTATGCTACTTGTTCTTTATAATCTGACCTGTGTGATCTCTACGTTATGAACAACTGTATTATGCCTGTACTATCCTCACTCATGTAAAGCGCTCTGATACCCCCGGGTCCAGCCAGCGCTATATAAAACCTTTAAAATAAATAAATAAAACTCGTAAAACTGGCGTCTTTCTAAAAACGTGAAATACTGGTTAGGGGTCCCATCATGTGCAACACATACACATGCATGCATGCACCCACGGACGGATGGACACACACACACTGCCCCCTGCCCCGCCCCTACGCAGGAAACTCCAGTGTGGAGTTATGGAGAGCTTCTGATTGAAATCAGATGCTTCTGAGACCATGTCAAGCTAAGAGTGGGCAGTGCTGCTTGAGAGGAAGTGCAGAAGACAATGGAACGTGTGGAAGTCTGTCTGACAGGCCGCGGCGAAGATGTATAACTGAGGCATGAGCACCATATCTGGAAATCTGTGGAGGAAAACAGCAAGGATCTCACCAGGAAATGGCTGGTGGCATAATTTCTTGTCTTTCATTTTAAAGCGCTTCACATGGCACTTCTGCTGTTTCTAGGCGCTCTAACTATCAAATGTTACTATTATCCGATTAATGGTACTCAATTGACCGACCTTGAAATGATTAAAGGCTGAGCTTGCCTTGCTAGGATTCATCATCAAGTCACCAAATTTGTCAGCAGCGAGCATTCAAATCAAGAGCCTTCCTGCTAGGGTTACAGATAAAATCAAAGTTGAAAGCACACAACCCGAGACAAGTGCTGCCAGTTATAAAATTAATATCAGCACAATGCTGCAGGGCCACTTAACTGAAGAAGTAAAGAGGGCAAAAGGTTTCTTTGGATTTCATACTTTTGTTAGTATTTTTTGAAGTATCTGTCGGGTAGCATCAGCGGAATAACCAGCAACGTATAACAATATATATTAAATACCATCGCTAAAGGGAAAGAGAAGGTTGAATGAAGAAAAGAGTCAGGGGTAGAGGAAATCACTGGTGGCTGATGACTATAGGTCATGCTTAGAGAAGGCTATTATTGCCGCTGTGTGGGATAGGTGTTCCTGGTGGTATGAATAGGTGCTCTGGGGGGGCGGAGCTTGCCTGGCTCGAAGATGGCGGCTAGTTAGGAGAGCTCCCGAGACCCACAAGTAAATCCTGCATAATCCTGGTGTCATATGCCCACTGCATACCGGGTGAGCGTAAATAATGAGCCCAATTAGATAGCAGCAGCGGAAAAACCCGGGAAAAACAACTTAAGATGCGCCGCCGGGGTCAGAAGCGAAAGTGTGGCCTACAAGCAAAGACGCGCCTGAAGCGGGCACCGACATTCTGAAAATACGCTGAGAAGTACATTACGTACAGAGGCACAAGCAAGCCACGACGTGCGAAGGGATCAGGAGTGTGGCGCTCCGTACGACAGGCAACAGAGGGGACCGCCTGATCCTGGAGGGGTCCTTGGCGTACGCAACTGTTCAGGCGTCGAAGGATAACGCCAGGTAGGCCGCAGCGGGCCGCAGTAAAGCAGCGGAGGAACAGAATAGTGGGTGAAGGTTTACCTGCTCACCGCAGTGAAAGGCTGCCCACGTAGCGGACTACTGGTGAGTGGGACAGAGGAGTGAAAGCTTGTGGCAAGGCCCAATGCAGGTGGACAATTAGCAAGCAAACAGCCTTGGCAAGCAAATAAAGACACACCGCAGGGAGCAACCCCAAGGCCTGACCCCACGCTAGATACGAAATTACAGCCGTATTGAATTACTGGCATCTACGGGGCTCTGAGAGAACACCGTCTGAGATAGAACCAGGGTGCTAACAGCAGCGGGATTTAAAGTCTAAATAAAGAGAGCGTAAAGTACGCTGCCAAGATGGGTAAGACGGAGAAACTGCAGTCCAAGTTGCAGTTCGAACTGTGCAAGACCTCTCGCACGCAAGACACTGCCACCCCAGAGTCTGAAGGATCGCCAGAGGAGGTAGAAACAGATGCACTAGTGGAGCCTGACATCAAGCAAATATTGCGAGCCATGTAACAGAGCCTCACGAAAATTGATAATAAAATAGATGCCATCACTTTCAAGATGGACAGAATGTCTGAGCGTCCAGACAAGCAGGGTGATAAACTGGATACGGTAGAACAAAGAGTGTTGAATGTTGAAGATACAGTGCAGGCTGAAGCGGGGGAACACAATGCCCCCTAAGACAAGCTCCTTAAGACATTCCAAGCCGAGGCAGATGACCTAGAGGCCAGGTCACGCAGGAATAATATCAGAATTCTTGGAATAGCGAGTCAACAAACGTCAGTCACATGAAGCAGTACGTGGAGCGCATACTAGTGGAACTCCTGGACAGGAGCACCTTTTCTATCATGTTTGTTGTGGAATGCGTGCATCGCTCCCTGGCACCTCGTCCAGCGCCAGGGGCAGCCCAGAGGCCAATAATAGCTAGACTGCTAAACTATAGAGATTGGGACGCCGTCTTGCGTAAATCTAGAGAGCTGGGAACACTCCGGATGGAAGGCATGGAGATCTCGCTGTTTCCCGACTTCACACAGCAAGTTCAGGAGGCGAGACGCCAGTTTCTCCCTGCCAAAAAGAAGCTCCGGGAGCTCAGCATCGTGTACAGTATGCAATACCCGGCGAAACTGCGGATACAATGGGAGGGTAGATCCCACTACTTCACAGACCATCAGAAGGCACTAAAATACGTCAAGCAGTTGGAACGAGATAGAGGTAAACGAGGCTCCCCAAGGGCAACACTAAACGAGGATGGTGGCGCACAAGCTCTGGACGAGAAGTGAGACTTGTTGACAAGGTACGAAATACGGCACGGATAGCAGATATACGTTGACGCTGGCACTTACTTTCATGAGCAGAAGAGCTGGTGTGCAGGAAACACCAATACCCACCAGTAACTTAGTAAGACGGTTCTGTTATTTGGGAAAAGTACGCAATCTTAAAATGCAAGGATAAGCAGAGCAATTGAATTGGACAGATAAAAACCTTGATAAAACTTGGGCAGCACCAGAGACTATACGATACATAAATCACAAAGGTTATGGAGGGGCGTTGGGCACAAACTTTAAGCTGCAGTGGGTGAAGGGTTGGGAACATCTGCCCCCCAGTGTACTTCACTAAAAGCAATGTAATTTTTGTTGTTTCGTAACATGGGTGTGTTATGGGGAGGGAGGGGGGAATTGAAGGCTATGTCTGTTGGGGTTATACATAGCGTGGGTGGGAATATTGGGGTAGTAATTGTTGTATTATTAAAGAAAAAGAGAGGAGCAACGGGACCAGAAACCAGTTGGCATTATATCACAGCTCTAAATGTGAAAAGATTACAGATGTAGGCGCGAGCGCAGCAAGTGATAAATTGGGCCGACAATTGAGGTTATTGGCATGAAATATAAGGGGGTTAAATGACAACAGGAAGGTGAGGAAGGTGGCAGCATAGCTTAAGAGACACAAAGTGGACATTGCGATACTGCAGGAAACACACCTACAATCAGACAGGGAAGCACGTACACTCAGTAAGCTGCAGGGACAGTGCTTTGCTGCTAGCTACACATCTCATGCTAGAGGGGTACTGATATGGGTGGGACGCCAATCTGGGGTGTCTCTAACAGGACTATATAAAGACACGGAAGGTAGATATGCAATGTAGGAAAGAAGATTTGAAGTTCCTACTTATTGGAATATATGTTCCAAATTACAACGATTCCCAATTCTATCACACAGTGGAAACTAGGGTACACCAGTGGGCGGGTATACCGCAGATATGGGGAGGAGACTTCAATTGTATACTCGACCCTAGAGTGGCTCGATCTAAAGGATGCCCTAGACAACCCTCAGCGGCAGCTAATGCTATACTGGACATGATGCAGAGGGAGAAGCTTGCAGATATATGGAGACAAAGGTCCACAGACAGGACAGGGTATACGCATTATTCAGCGGTGTATGACACCCATACCTGTATAGACTACTGGCTGATATCCAATGAACTGAAAGTGAGCGTGTCAGATTGTGAACACCTCCCTAGAACGTACTCAGATCATTCCCCAGTACGACTTACACTTACATACGTGACACCCAGCCTTCACATGGAGGTTCCCATCATACTCCCTGTTAGACACAGTTTTTAAAGAAGAATTACAGCAGGCTATAGAAGAATGTTTCGAAAAAAACAGACTCAGTTGATACATTTGCTATAGTGTGGGAGGCGTTTTAAGTCTACATAAGGGGAATAGCAATTTCCAAACATGCAGGAGTATTGCGTGCCATCAGGGGCAGGTGACATACCCTGGAGAAGGAGATAGCCGCTATGGAGGGAGCGCTGCAAGAAGAGGGAGGAACACAAAAGAGGGCTGACATTAAACATAAGCTGGTAGAATTCCAGGAATTAGCCAATGACGAGATTAAGCATTTGGGAAAGTATGCAACTGCGAGGGCCTATGGAGAGAGAGAGAGACAGGGCGGGACTGACGCTAGCTAACATACTAAGACCCCCAAGAACGTCAGATCTGATAACAGAGGTTATAGATGATGGAGACACCCTAAATACCCCTGAGGAGATTGTACAGCAGTTTCGTAAGTACTATAAAAAGTTATACAGCTCTCAAATACAGCACAATGAGGACGCTGTGGCTGACTACCTGACCCATCTTAAAATGCCATGGCGAGCTCCTGAGCACAGGGAGCCCCTAATGGCGCCTCTAACACTGACGGAAATCTATGCTGCATTGCAGAGTATGCCAACTGAAAAAGCACCTGGCTCTGACGGGCTGACAGTTGCATTTTACAAGACATTTCAAGAACTGTTAGCACCGCATCTTAAAACGTTATTTGAGGAGATGGCTGAAAACGGGGTAATGCCCCCCTCCATGAGGGAAGCCATTACAGTCACAGTGCTCAAGCCAGGTAAAGCGCCAATACATTGTTCATCTTATAAACCGTTATCCCTACTTAGCGTGGATGCCAAAATTTATGCAAAAATTCTGGCAGGTAGAATAGCGCCCCTGCTACCAGGAATTGTAGGTCCAGAGCAGGCAGGTTTTGTCCAGAGCCAGAACCTATCCTATAATTTACGTACATTATTCAGAGTCATGCAGCGTCTGAACCCAGAAGTCAAGGCCGCTGCGGTATTCTTAGATGCCGAGAAGGCCTTTGACTCGGTGGAGTGGAGGTTTATGTTTGCAGCACTCTGTAAAATAGGAGTGGGGGATATTTTTATGAGACTGGTTGCAACACTATACTGTAGGAAGCTGGCTCTGTATATACTATACCAAAGGGAGGTATAGTGTGCACAGAGTCCAGTGGAACCCCAAAGGTAGGCAGAGGTAAAGTTAGATAGCACCTCACTCTCTATTTGTGGTAGTGTGGTTGAGCAGTAAGGCAGTATCAGAGGACAGTGTTAAGCATTTGTTGTACACACTCAGTCAGCAAATGAATTCACACACTCAAAGACTGAACTTCAGACCAATTGTTTTTGTATAAAAATATTCTTTTAGTTATTTTATTTTCTAGAACCAAACAAGCCTGGCACAGGTAAGCAATAAGTACTTTACAGTTGCAGTTTGTAAACAGTTTGAATTGTAATTGCATGTGCACTTTGTTTTGACTTACAGTATGGTTGCAGAGAAATGTAATACTTTGTAAATACAGTACATAGACTTGAATGGGCTTTTCAGTAAAATACCAGGTAAGTTACTTTTTGGATTACTTTTCTTACACGGAGTAGTATACCTAGATACTACTCTGGGACATTTCCTGTAAACAGGTAAGTAAAATCGTTTTTGTTAAACAGTGTAATTTTAAAGAATTTCTTTAAGTTTTCAAACTCCCCACACAAACTTTTCCAAGAAAACCAGTCAATGTTATCCTATGGAGGAAAATAGTGTTATCGGTTTTAAGGTAAGTATCTGGTAGTGGGAGTTGAGGTTCTGGGGGTAGACTCAGGGGTCCCCCAGGGTCAGGGATGCACTCTTGTTACACCCTCAGCGACACTAGGGCGGCCGGGTGCAGAGTGCCGAGGTCCAATGTTATCCAATGGGGGATAAGGGGCCTCCGGTTGGTGGCTGCTGGCGAGCAGGCCACAAGGTTGTGGGAGCCAAGCTCCTGGTGTTAGGCTCATGGCAAAGGGGGATCCGGTTTTGCACACAAAGTGCACCCGCAGCGGCGCAGGGGGGCTGGGTGCAGGGTCCTGTTTTGGCGTTGGGTGCCTTGTTGTTTTCAATGGGGATTTTCAGTTTTGTTTTTTTAGCTGCAGGCTCGGTCCAGGAAGACTTCCGGGAGGAACCAACAGCTGGGCAGGTAAGTTGGAGGGCTCAGGGACATAGGTGCACCTCGGGTTCTTTTCTCCAGGGCGCAGGGCGGCTGGATGCAGGGGTGTCTTTTGAGGTCGGATTTCACCTTACTGGGCCACTCGCGGTTGGGGGGGTGAGTCTCCGTGCAGAGGCTGCAGGCGACGTTGGGGAGTCCTGGAGTGGTCAACCCACAGTGGACTCGGACTCTGGAGCGCTGGGGGACCTTGCTGGGACCGGTGGGCCACTCGGACTCCGGCCATAGGCGACGGGTGCAGTGGTAGTTCCAGGCATCGGGTTTCTTTTTCCTCAGCAGGCTCGGAGTCTTTCTTTGGTGTTTCTTCTGAACAGAGCTGCTGTTCACAGGAGATCCGGTCTTTGTTGAAGGCAGTCAGTCCTCCCAGGGGTTCTGGAGGTCGCTGGCGGCAGGACAAGACTATTTTTGGCGCAGGATCTCTGGAAACTGCAGATGGGCCGGTAGAGCTGGGGCCAAGTCAGCTGTTCTCTGCAGTCTCCTCTGCTGGGCGTCTTCGTTCATCCTTTTTCTTCTTAGGTTGCGGGAATCTGCCTTCTTGGTTCAGGGCTGCCCCATAAATACTATATTTAGGGGGCGTTTTAGGAGTCTCGAGGTCAGTAGCCAATGGGCTACTGACCTTCGGGTGACTACACCCTTGGTGTGCTCACCCCACGTGGGGGAGTGAGCACAATCCCTAATCCTGATTGGGGAGTGCCTGCCATCTGCAAGATGGTGGGCACTGAAGAGTGGGCTTCACCTCGCCTCCCCCACCTGAGGGGTGGGGTTGGGTGAGGTGGGCACACCTTCTGGGCGGGCTAATTTTTCCAGCCTGTCTTCCTGCCGAAAAGGAGGGGAGACAGGAAGGGGGCCTGCTCCTGATAGCAGGAGAGGCTGGGGGTCACATTACAAAGGCTGCAAGGCTTTTGAAGCTCCCCTGCCACAGATGGCTCTTCCTGGCCTGGGGGAGGTGTGACCACCTCCTCCCAGGAAAGGCTTTGTTTCTGGGCTCAGGGAGCGAAGGCTCCCACCCCAGGGGTCCAGAAACATGTCTCGTGGTGGCAGGCTGGTGTGTACCAGTCAGGGAACCCACCAGAGGCTGGTCGTTTTTCAGGGGGCATCTCTAAGATGCCCTCTGAGTGCATTTTTCATTAAATCCCACTATGGCAGTGTGGATTTAATGCGCTGAGAAGTTTGATACCAAACTTCTCCGTTTTCAGTGTAGCCATTATGGTGCTGTGGAGGTCGTAATGACAACCTCCCAGCATCATATACTCTTAATGGTGGCACTGCACTTACAATGTCTAAGAATGGACTTAGACACTGTAGGGGTACAGGGCTCATGCACCTGTACCCTCACCACTGGTATAGTGCACCCAGCTAGAGGGGTGGCTGATCTATGCCAGGGCAGTGGGTTGTAGGCATGCACACAGGGATGTGTGCCATGTCGACTCTTCACTTTGTTCTGCACCAAAACACACCGCCTGCAAAGGCAGTGTGTGAGTGTAAAGGTACAGGGCCTCTAAGGGTGGCACAATAAGTGCTGCAGCCCTTAGAGGCCTTCCCTGGTCACAGTGCCCTGGCTACTTGGGGTACCATTTACCAGAGGCTGACCTGTGGCCAGGGTGCCAATTGGGTTTTGGTACAGTTTTGGGGAAAGAACCTGATTGGCAGGGACCCAGGGCACATCAAGTCAAAGTGCATCAGTAGTTCTGGCAAAAAGTGGGGGGGGTTACTTCAACAGAAACCCAGCTTCTCACATATACACAACACCGGACGCCCGAGTGCGAGTCAGACAGATGGTCTCAGATGCCTTTGGAGTTTCGAGAGGTACTAGACAGGGATGTCCCCTGTCCCCTCTATTGTACGCGGTAATGTCTTGTTACTTACCGGTAATCTTCATTACCCCGATTAGGGTCCTCCCCGTCCCAGTCCTTACTACGTGAGGCAGTCCTGCCTCCACCCAGCCAATCACAACGCCAGTATTTGAATATTACATAAGCCCCGCCCACCTACCGCCATGCCTATCAACAAGACTCCGACACAAACACAGCGGGAGGGAGGGAGGGAAGAGGACTGGGACGAGGAGGACCCTAATCGGGGTAATGAAGATTACCGGTAAGTAACAAGACATTACCCCCTCATGGGTCCTCCCCGTCCCCGTCCCAGTCCTTACTACGTGAGGAACTCACAAGCAGAGAACCAACAAAAAACGCAGGACACCAGGGATCCATGCAAAGTACAAAACTTTAATCAAGAAATGATCAACGAACAGCAGCGTTCAAGACGCCAACAGAAAAACTGTCAGCAGAGGCATGTAAAACATCAAGCCGATAATGCAGCACAAAAGTGTGATGGGACTGCCAGGTGGCTGCCCTACAAATCTCCTGGATAGAGACCCCCGCCGCCTCAGCCCAGGAAGCAGACACAGAACACGTCGAACGGCCCTGCACCTGAGACGGAGGAGGCAGATCCAAAAACTTATAAGATTGGCAGACCGCCAAACGCACCCACCGACTGATCGTGGAAGTGGAAACCTTCTTCCCCTTAGCCACACCCCCACAGGAGACAAACAGGGCAGGAGAAACCCGAAACCCCAGGGAACGTTGGAGGTAAATCTGGAGAGCCCTGCGAACATCCAAGGAAGGGGGAACAAGGGAATCCCCCACAGTAGGCAAATCAGGAAGAATCACCTCCTGTTGCAAATGAAATTTGGAAGAAACCTTAGGCAGGAAAGCCGGATCAAGCCGCAAAACGACCCGATCCTGCAGGAACTGCAAATAAGGAAACGAAATGAGCAAGGCACCCAACTCACCCAACCTGCGAGCGGAGGTTATGGCCAGCAAAAAGCCACCTTAGCGGACAGCCACAACAAATCCGCCTCCAGCAAAGGCTCAAAAGGGGGCAACTGCAGACCCCGCAAAACAGTAGGCAAATCCCAAGAAGGAACGAGAACAGGAGAGACCGGCCGACGAAGCCGAAAACTCCGAAGAACCCGACTGACCAATGGGGCAAGAACCTCCAATGAGGCCCCAGGACCCCTACAAGCACGGACCGCCGCCCACTGAGCAGACAAAGTGGAAGGGGAAAGGCCCAACAAAAAACCATCCCTGAGAAAATCCAACACAGAAGCAGGATCCCCCAGCACAGGATCCACCCCATGGGAAGAACACCAAGAGACAAAAGAACCCCAATGTCGACCATAGCACTTAAGGGTCGAAGGGCGCCGCGACAACTGAATGTCACGAGCCACCACAGAGGAACAGCCCAAAGACTTCAACGTCAACCGCTCAAGAGCCAAGCCGTCAGCTGCAAACGACGAAGACAAGACAGAGACAGGAGCGGAAACTGAAGAGGAGCCGGGCACAAAGGAAGCCGGACAAACCGACCCTCCGCCAGCCGCCACAGGAGAGGAAACCAAATGCGGCGAGGCCAGAAAGGAGCAATCAACAGGACCAAAACCCTCTCCCCCCGAATCTTCTGCAGCACCCTCGGGAGGAGGGGAATAGGAGGGAATGCATACAGAAGGCCCGAAGGCCAGGGAATTGATAGAGCATCCACCGCCCAAGCCTGAGGACACAGCACCTCCGAACAAAACCGGGGTAGAAGAGCGTTGTGAGGAGAGGCAAAGAGATCGATCCAGGGAGTCCCGAACCGAAGACAAAGGGACTGAAACAGAGGAAGAGAGAGATGGTACAGAACAGAGGATGGAAGGTTGCGGCTCAAAGCGTCCGCATGAAAATTCAACTGTCCCAGAATGTACACCGTCCTCATCATCCTTAGCCCGCTTAGCTGCAGGCTCCAGCAGCGCAGACTGGACCGCAGAATCAATCAAGTCCTGTAAATCCGCCCTAGAAATCTGCAAGACGTCATCCTCCTGCAGATCCTGAACATTATGCTGCTTTGAAATCGCCTTAGCAGGCACAGGTGAAGAAGCCCCTTCACTCATGGTGAGAAATCCAGTGTCAAACTAACAGGAACTCACCACACAATCAAAGGAAGTGCCCAGCAACCTCCAATAAATACTGCCCCCAATCACCCAATCACGCAAAGGTGAGACAGGCGAATGAAATAAAAAAGGGCAGCCCTGTAGTCTCCACCCACAGCCATAGATCAAAGGACAATGGCCGCGGGGGCCGGACGCTGCACGAGAGCCCCAGCGCCGGAACGACCCGGGGCCAGGAAACCACAAAACTCCCCGCCCCAACCCAGCACATGAACGGGGAGCGTCCCTGACCCCAGAACAGGAGCGTGGTCGACCGGAATACCGGAGCGGCCGCGCCGATAAAACAAGTAAAACAATGCAGAACATAAAACTGCAACTTCAAACACTCACGGCACCGTCCTGAAGAAAATCCAGACCAGGAAACAGGAACCGGGAGCACCAGCGTTCCGACCGCCGTCGGAGCAGAAAAAAAACAGGCATGGCGGTAGGTGGGCGGGGCTTATGTAATATTCAAATACTGGCGTTGTGATTGGCTGGGTGGAGGCAGGACTGCCTCACGTAGTAAGGACTGGGACGGGGAGGACCCACTGAACCACTGGCCTGTGCTTTACGTGAGTACCACAGTCACTGAGGACTATGTTTTCCGGGTTATTGGCTAATTATATCGGCTTATGCAGACGATACCCTTTTGTACATAAATAACCCAAACACTAATCTTACCCCTGTACTTAACGAGGTGGTTCAGTTTGGTGCGCTATCTGGCTTGAAAATAAATTGGGATAAGTCGATCATTTTCCCACTTACCCCTGTCACAGAGTCCCCAACAGTTGCGTATCCCCTGATGTGGACAACAGAGGCAGTGCGCTACTTGGGGATTCGAGTACACACAGACCCATCAGTGGTGTTGTTAGAAAACTACGGGACAGCAATACAAAAACTGAGTGATGATGTGGACAGATGGATTAGGCTCCCACTATCGTTGATGGGACGCATAGCAGTAATGAAAATGGTGGTGTTGCCCAGATTTTTATTCCTTTTCCACAACAGTCCAATATCACTCACACAGACTGTGTTTAAACGCCTATGCACTTTGTTGGTTAAGTTGGCTTGGGCAGGAAAACAACCGAGAGTTAAGTGGGACTCACTAACTTCACCATATGATTCGGGGGGCCTAAAGGCCCCTGACCTGGAGATGTATTATAGGGCAGCCCAGAGCACTTTTGCCCATTACTCGATCCACGGACCACATGACACGCCTCACCTACATCTGGAGAGGGAGGCAGCGAGCCCAACCACTTTGCAGCAGACATTGTTTCGCAACCCGTCCCGACAACGGGAAGTCTGACTCCTTAACAACTACAACACAGGCATGGCACGCACTCCTGAGTAGACACAACGGAGCGCTTTGTACTCCCCACATATTCGGGGAGAGGAGTTGGCCTAACGGCTAGGGCCGTCGACCTCAAATCTGGGGAACTGGGTTCGAGTCTCGGCAAGGACGCGCAACATCCTGTGATTCTGGGCAAATCATTCATTTTTGTTAGGCACGGGGAGATTAAATGTGTCCTCATGTAACACAACTGGTGCTCGTGTAAAGCGCTCTGATACCCGATCTCTTCGGGTCAAGTTTGCGCTATATAAAACTCCGTAAAAAAAAAATTCCACTACACTGGTGTCCATGGTTCCCGATGGGACAGGAAGGAGGGGCAAGAAAGACACTACACACTTTAGGGATAAATATGATGGGCGATTTCTTCACTGAGGGGGTGCTTGACAGTTTGGAGGGGATTCAGGAGAGACACCCTAATATGTCAACGCTGGCTAAGTACCACTATCACAGGAACTCCTAGGGAAAGAACTACTGGAGCCACAGGAGGTGGGGGCGCTCTCTACATTGATACAGACAGAAACACCATGTAAACTAATCACGAAATGTTATACAAGCGCACAGGAGGCACGCAAATCGCTGATGTTGAAGGTGCGGATAAAGTGGCAGCGTGATCTAGGGGAACCTATAAATGATAAAGACAGGCAATACTACTTTGCCAAAACTAAATCGATCTCCCTAAATGGACGGCACAGGCTCATACATTTTAAATATCTGCATCGAGTTTATTATACTCCAGAGAAACAGCACAGGTACGGGCTGCGAGAAGACTCGCGGTGCTGGAGGTGCCGGGAGGACAAAGCGGGATTCTTACATTTGGCCTGGCTATGTCCAGGAATAAATGAGTATTGGGCTGAAATATTTCAGGAACTAAGTACTATCACGGGCACTGCTATAGAGCCGGACCCGAAATTAGCACTATTGGGATATGACTTGGGGATTGAAAAGCCCATCAGACCTCTAGTGGCCATTGCCTTGCTGCTGGCCAAGAGGCGGGTGGCTCTGCAGTGGGGGAAGGGCCCGATCCCAAAGACAGAGAACTGGCACACAGACTTATTGTACTGTAACACACAATCGGGCGTATTTAATGAGCCATTGCCTCCGAAAAGTCGGCCTGAAAACTACTGAGGTACGTATCAAGCGTACCTGATAAGTAAAGAAACAGGAGTAGAGAACGGTGTATTAGACCAGGCAGAATAAACTAAGGTGGCAATATTGCTTAGTGTACCCTGGCGGGGGGAGAGGTGAGCCTATCTGCGCATAGGATTTCAGTAAATATACTACGGAATACATAATGGGGAATGTAAACCAATGTAATGAAAGTGTTATATATGTGGAAAGGAGCATGATGAAGAAGATGGAATTTGCCATGCCCAATATGCTGATGAAAAAGTTATTGATGTCGCTGAAGAAAAGAAGCGCCAAAATGGACAAATCTGGCACATTGTGTTAACTGGTCATGATATGTGTATTATTGTAAGCTCTGATTAAGAAAAAAAAGGAAAAAAAAAAAAGAATAGGTGCCTATTTTAAGACTTTGCATTGTCTAAATCCCATACAAATAATCTGAAAATTCTCTGGGATAATGCATGAGCTGCAGACAGCACAGCTTGGACACAGAAAGGCAATCACTGCCGAATCACTAAAACGAGCACAAGCATGTATCCAGTGGGAGTTGCTTTACATTTCAATGCTGATATAGCCTACGCCAAATCATGTTAATGGATAATTTTAGAAAACAAGCACTGGCAAAGCCAATAGGTCCATCTATGGCTGGCAGTCTTTTGGCTTTGTTAATTGCTTTGGCATGCCTTTTGTAAACTTGCCTGGCCCATACCTGGATAAAAAAAATGCCTAGAAGCAAAAATCTTTTTTTGGTCTCAAAGAACAAGTTACGTACCTTCGGTAACGATATATCTGTAAGAAACATTAGTAGTGATAGATTCCTTACCTTAGAATATCCCCAGGCGTCAGTCTGGATCCGGAAAGTTTTCGTCAGCAGTACCCCTGCGCGTCGGAAGGTGGCGTCGTGTGGCTCCGCGTCCGTCGTAGGCGTCGTGATCGCCGGGATGACGTCGCGGCAGCTACTTAGACGCCGCCCTCGCGCGCTGACGTCAGTTCTGTACACGACTTTCCGCGCCAGGAACGCAGAGCCATGCAAGATACTGACCACTGGTGCATTGAAACTAGGGCCCTGAAAGGGATGACCTTAACCCTAGAAATCAGTTCGCAGAACGGGTAGGATGGGTGGGGCGGTAGGGAATCTATCACTACTAATGTTTCTTACAGATATATCGTTACCGAAGGTAAGTAACTTGTTCATCTGAAAGAAACACATAGTGATAGATTCCTTACCTTAGAATAGATACCCCAGCAATACCAACCCCGGTGGTGGGTCTGCGAATCAAGATCACACCAGAAAGTCACGGAGAACAGAACGGCCAAAGAAGCCGTCTCTCCGGACTTGGCTGTCAAGACAATAATGCTTAGAAAACGTGTGCAGCGAAGCCCACGTGGCTGCCTGACAGATGTCTTGCAGGGGGACACCACGTCCCAATGCAGTAGTAGCTGCTGTTGCCCTGGTAGAATGGGCACGTAGCCCCACCGGAGGCTCCTTTTTAGCCAGAGAATAGCAGGCCTTTATACACAAGACAACCCAGAGGGAGATAGTCCTCTTGTGTACAGCCCGGCCTTTCTTGGCGCCTACGTAGCCAAAAAAGAGCTGGTCATCCACCCGGAACTGCTGTGGGCGGTTGAGGTAAAATGAGATCGCACGTTTTGGGTCCAGACGGTGGAGCCTCTGTTCCTCTCTGGAAGGGTGCGGAGGCGGAAAGAAAGTGGGCAAGGTGATAGTTTGCCCGATATGGAAGGCAGTAACAACCTTTGGTAAAAAGGATGGACGTGTGCGTAGCACAACCTTGTCCGGATGAACAGACAGAAAAGGAGGTTTACATGATAGAGCCTGGAGCTCACTCACGCGCCTAGCGGAGGTGATGGCAACCAGGAAAGCAGTCTTCAAGGTTAATAAACGAAGAGGACAGTTGTGAAGCGGCTCAAAGGGAGCGCACATCAAATAAGTAAGAACCAGATTCAAGTCCCACTGTGGCATCACAAACGTAATAGGAGGGAAAAGGTGAGTAATGCCTTTGAGAAATCTTGTTACAACAGGGGACTTGAAAAGAGAGGGCTGATCAGGTAGCCTGAGAAAGGCCGAAATTGCAGAAAGGTAGCTCTTGATAGTGCCCAGAGCAGAGCCCTGCTGGGCTAAAGAGAGAAGGAACAGTAGGACCTCAGAAAGAGGGGCAGAAAGGGGATCCACAGCCTTTGCTGTGCACCATGCCACAAATTTGTTCCATCTGCAGGCGTATACCGATTTAGTGGAGGGACGCCTGGCTGCCAGAATGACATCACAGACTTCAAGAGGCAAGTCAAATGGAATCAACTGTCGCTGCTCAATCTCCACGCAAGGAGGTGGAGGCTGGACAGGTTCGGGTGGAGGACCGTCCCCTGCTGCTGCGACAGAAGATCCTCCCGAAGAGGCAGTCGGATCGGGGGATCCACGCTCATACTGAGTAGCTCGGGATACCAAACTCTTCGAGCCCAGTCCTGAGCCACAAGAATGACTTGGGCCCGGTCGCGTCTGATCTTCTTCAGCACTCTGGGTAGAAGTGGTATAGGCGGAAAGGCGTACAATAGACCGCAACTACACTCACGACGAAAAGCGTCGCCGAGCGAGCACCGCCTTGGAAATTCCAACGCGCAGAACTGCTGACATTGCGCGTTCTCTTCGGTGGCGAATAGATCTAACCAAGGCTCTCCCCACTGTTGAAAGAGACCTTGCGCCACGTCCGAGTGAAGACGCCATTCGTGATCCATCATGCACCTGCGGCTGAGTTCGTCCACCCTGGCGGAACCTGCCAGGTGTTGAACCACCGGGGAAATGCCCTGATGTTCCAGCCATGTCCAGAGGCGCAGGGCCTCCTGACATAGGGTCCACGACCCCACCCCGCCTTGTTTGTTGCAGTACCACATGGCGGTGGTGTTGTCTGTGAACACTTGCACTACACTCCCCTTGACAGAGGGAAGGAATGCTTTCAGTGCAAGTCGGATCGCCCGAAGCTCCAGAAGGTTGATATGGAGCCTGGACTCCGCCGGAGACCAGAGGCCTCTGATCTCCGCCTCTCCCATGTGGCCGCCCCATCCCAGGAGGGACGCATCCGTCACCACTGTGTGTTCCGGTTGGGGAAGGGAGAGGGATCTGCCGCTGACCCAATGCTGGTCCGTGAGCCACCACTGCAACTGTCTTGCAGTGCCCTCCGAGATCTGGACGTAGTCGGACAGATTCCCCTGATGCTGCGCCCACTGGAACTTCAGGTCCCACTGCAGAGCCCGCATATGCCATCTGGCATGATTGATCAGCAGGATGCAGGAGGCCATGAGGCCCAGCAGCCTCAAGGTCATCCTGACCGAAACCCAGGATAAGGGCTGAAAGATTGGAATCATAGCCCGAATATCCCGGACTCGCTGTTCAGGAGGATAGACCCGAAACTGCGCTGTGTCCAGAACTGCTCCGATGAAGAGGAGCTTCTGAGAGGGAATCAGGTGCGACTTCGGCACGTTGATGGAGAACCCCAGCAAATGCAGGAGGTCGGCCGTAGTCTGGAGGTGGGAGACGACTGCCTGGGGCGAGCCCGCCTTTGATGGAGCAGGGAAAAGAAATTTTTTTAACCCCTAACAAATTTTATAATTAATTAAATAAAATGTTTGTTTAAATGTATTAATCAACACTGTATGTGTGGGAACGGTAACATGCCAATGTGTGTGCTAAATAATCTATTAATGGATGTCCGTGTGTCTAATTATAACATAAAAATAAATGCGTACTAATTAAAAATAAATGCATGTTTGTGCTTCATAGAAATAAAACGTGTCGTTGCAAAAACAATAGTGATGGTAAGTAAGGAACAGCTTAAATGTTGCTTTCTGCTAGGTAATAACTAATTGGGGTACGTAGATGACGGGAGGGAAACGAAAGGGCTATTTTTCTTTATTTTAATTATGTTTTGTTTGCCTCATATTAGTGCTACTAAAGTATAACCGAGTGGCGATATAAAATGGCCGCCAGTGGGAAGATGTGCGCAGGCGCAAGGGGACACGTGATACGGGATGAAATCGGAGAAAAAACTAAACCTCGTGAGGTTACTGAGACGCTAGGATGCAAGAAATGGTCAAGGCTGATGTGACCTAATTGAACTGATAGTGTGCCGTGATGATCAGCAGAAGACCCGTGGGAAACAAGTTTAAGAGAAAGGACAATGACTGCGGAGTTCTCGAATGTATCGAAAGAAGTTACAAATGTACTGATCGAAACGGATGAAAATATGTTTGAGCGTATGGGAAAGGAAATGATCCAAGGACCCTTGAATCCAAGAGAACTTGATTAAAAGAATGAATAAGATGACATGCATGGACCAATGAAAGAAAAGCGTGTTATTAATGTTGCAACAGTTAGTTAGCAAAGTTAGAATTAGGGTATAAGAGGGCCTACTCTTAGTGGGAGGGGGTCAGTTGCGGTTGCAGTCACAGTCAGGAGAGGAGTTGGAGAGTCGTGTTGGTGGCTTCCTGTGCTGGGTGGTCCTGATCGATCCCTTACTGAGCGGGAGATGCTGAAAGACTGTTAGATGAGACGGGTTGCAGGTAGCTGATGCTGACGAGCTGAAGTTGCTGTTGCTGTCTTAATTTTCCAGTTGAGTATGAGAATCAGGCTATTTCTAATTCTTAACTTAGGTTAGAAATCATTAGGCTAAATTAGGAAGGTAGGCAGGTAATTAGGGTTTTGGCTTCATGACAAAAATTTCCTTTCTGCAATAAATTGATTATGCTTAATAAATATTTGAATTTAAGAATGAATAATTGAATAAAGTTTTAAATTCTTTCTCATGCTTTTAAAAATTATATAAAATTTAAGATTCTTTAAACCCAAAATGACTCAGTGGTTATTTTCCTAAATGATTGTGACATCAGTAATTGGTTATTGTGATTCAGCTGGTCTTAATCACTATGAACTAATTTTTTACATGAATGATTCATCGACAAAACAATGAGCAGGAATATCTTAAGAAATAACTAAAAGAAAGTGACAAATTAAGGTAATAAGATATCCCGGCTCTTCCAGCGGTACATAAATGGTGTTCTCCATTTAGTTCTCATGCTTCTCCTAGGAGTACAGAATTTCATAAAGGTGTAAAGGAAATCCAGGAGTGTGCGTGTGTGTTAGGCGATGTTTATGGGCCCCATCGTCATGTGGATATGAGAAATATAGTTCGCCCCTGGATGACCTATAAGTGACCTGGGAGGAGAATAGTTTTTATTGTACGCGCTGCATCAGATTTCTTGGTAGCAGAGTTATGGTTTTCTATAGATTAGTTTAGTGATTATTGTTTATTGATTATTGATTATTTTGATGACTAACACTATATGTTGAGTCGCGTTATGTTATATGTGAGTTTTCACGCTTCTGGGATGTAGGAAGTGGAACACGTGTGGCAAGAGAAGTCACATGGAATTTGGTACATGGTCTGAATTCATTTTGGTAATAACGCAGGTTGTGTTATGTTAGGGATTTCTGTCCGAAAAGTGTGTAATTGGAATAGCAAATCACGTTTACTTGTGAAACTTTGGCCTTAATTCTCAGGAGCCTAGTCTCCACATGTGTCTTATCCCCAGAGAAACGAGTAAATTGTTTGTTTGAAAGAAGGGTAAGGTAGAGGGAAGTGCTACTTTATCAGCGAGAGTACATAATTCTGTGGTAGGGTAGAGGTAAGCGCTGCCTACTGGAAATACAGGATTCTTGTGTAAAAGGACAAAGCTGTCACTTTTGTTTAGCGAATCAGACTATGGAATTGTTTTAATTGTTGTAACTAATAAAGAAAACAGCGAAAAGAAAAATTGCCGATAAATTTTGTAAAGGAGGGGTAAAGAGTAGAAGTGACGTGGAACAGTGCCGCGCTAGGATTGGATAGTGCGCTAGTCACGTGAACACAGAGCAGGAGTGACGTGGAAAAGTGCCGCGCTAGGATTGGTTGGTTTGCGTACGGAGGGAATTGTTCTGATTGGTACGTTAGTGTGAGTCGCGGTGTAATTGGTCGAAGTTCCGTACACAGAACAGCGTTAGTGTAAAGAGAAAACAAATAGAAAACATGCCGTATTACGAGTATGAAAGGGAGAGAACGTCATGGACGACGAAATTGAAGAATTTCTTTAAGAAAGACAAAAAGGTAGTGACTAGAGAGGGACAAGTAATTCCTCCGCCGAAATCAGCAGCTTCACATATGATGCTGAAATATGGATATCATACGTGCATATGGTTGGAAAATTGGGCAAAATATACGAAGAATGATGGTGCTTTAGCTTTCCCTGAGAATGGTTCATTTAGTGTAGCGGTTTTGCGAAATTTGCGAGAAAAAATTTGTAAGTTGGAACCTAGACCTAGACCAACACAGTTTGAGGCTTTGACGGAATGGGAAGATGAGATGTATGAACGAGAGAGATTCAGAGGAATGAGAGATCATGAGTTTATGCCTGGAAGATTGTGGGGAGTAAATCATGAGGACAGAATAAAACGATGGAGATGTGCTAACATGACAGGAGGTTTGTTTCCAGCTTTTACAGTTGAGGAAGGGACTGAGAAAAAGAAACATATAGAGAGAGAAAAGTATATGCATGAGAGCGAAACGGATGACGAGTTGCTGGAAGATATTTTAAATAGAAATCCACCTCCGTATCAGCAGAGTTCTACAGTGGTGACACCAAATGCGCCGCTAATAGAGACTATGCAAAATAAAAGCCCGGAAAAGAGAATTGAAGTAAATAGGTCACAAGAACAAATGAGAACTTCTCAAAATGAAGGAATAGAAAGCGACAATGCAAGCGAATTGGCAAGGACAACAAAAGAACTAACTGAGAAGATTAGAGAATTAACGAAAAACATGGAAGCAGTTACTGTGCCTGTAACAATAGGTCCAGTAATACCCGTTTTTGAGAATCAGAAAATTGATGAACGATCTTTGGTGATTCCCATGAGTTCACAATTTCAGAGAGAAAAAGAAAGGATGGAACAAAGTGCAAGTACAAGTAATTTGGCTAGTGCTTACAGACCAAGTCCACCTACAAATTTGACGGTGAATGAGTGCAATGATAGGAAAATGCATACGGTAACAGAATCTGCAACAGAAACCCCTGAAAAGAGTGGTAATTGGATAGAACTAAATAATACACCCATAGGTCCGACTCCTGATGAGTTAAATGAGTGGATGAAGGCATTTAAAATAAAGGAACCAGAAGAAAAACCATTAGATGTAATCAGATTAAAAATAGACATGGAAGAATTAATTCTAGGAACGATTGGTACCGAAAAGATAAAAAATTATCAGGATGATGAAATAATGTTTCTGTGCAAAAGTATTACATGGAGGGCAAAGAATTTACATGACAAACTAGAAGAAGTGGCCAGTGAGATTGGAATAGACTTTGCGAAAGTGAAAACGTTGCAGAAACCATACAGAGTAGACTTTTGTGAAAAGGATATTGAAAATTTGAACACAGCAGGAAGGCTGACACAGATAAAGGAGTTAATTGTGTTGTTGAGAAAATGGGGTGATGTGGATAGATGGAAGGTTAGATGGACAAAGAAGAATGAGAAAACTACAGACAAAGGTTCATTGGCTTTTATGATAACTGAAAAAGAATCTGTTGTCAAAGAATACCCCATGAGAGAAACTCCAGGTGGTAGTTACGTGCATGTTCCCTGGACTAGGCAGGACATACTGTCATTTACCAATGACTTTCCAAAGTTAAGAGAGAAGCCAGTTGAGTGGTACCGACAAGTAGAGAGGTTTGTAAAAGTCTCAAAAGTGTTGTGGATAGATTTAGATGGATTGTTTGACATAGTGGTACCAACAGATTTGTGGTCAGAATGTAAGATTACAGTTGATTGGCCAACTACAGAATATCCAAGAGATCCTAAGACAGGAGCTCCAGGTCCTGATGTGATGAAGAAGTACGATAAGGTGATTACCTTTTTGAAGAATAAAATTCCTCCTAAAGAGTCAGATTGGGTAAAAATTGATAGAACTACACAGGAAAGTAAGGAGTCTGTACATGCATATTATGAGCGATTGTTATTGGTTTTCAAGCAGTATAGTGGTTATGAAGAATTAAGTGAAAAAGACATGAGTCATTTTGTATACCGATTTGTGTTTGGCCTGAAACAAGAAATAAGTGATATGATTAAGCAACACATGATAAACTGGCAGAATGGAAGTGTAGATGAGGTACTGAGATATGCTAAGTATTGTAGTGATGAAATAGAGAGTAAACAGCGTAAGTTGAAAGAGAAGGCAATGTGGGCACAAGTGAAAGTGGCAGAAAAACAAGAAGCTCAATTGGACAATAATAATGGAAATGAATCAGGACAGAATAAAATGCGACCGAACATAGGTAAAGGAAAGGGTCAAGTGAGTCTAGAAGAGGCAAAGAAGAAATGGCCATGTCATAATTGCGGAAAATTAGGGCATTGGAGAAACGAGTGTAAGTTCCCACCTAAACCTAATCCGGAACATCAATCATTAACTCCACAGGTGCAGAATGAGGTAGTTGTTCAACAAAGTCAGGTGCCACAACCACCACTTCCCAACACTGTTAACCAGCAAAGATACAGTACAGAAACAGGATTCTACGGAGGAGAGCAGGTAACACAGTTGCCGCGAGCAGCTAACATTTCTCAGTATTTGTTGCGTCAGAGTGAGGATGACCCGGATGAAAGATTCTGACGGTGCGCAGGAGAGGGGAAAGAGTGCGTGCTTGGCGCAACTCTAGAGGTAGATCAGTCTGGTCCCTTTGTGGATGGAGAAGTGAATGGTGCAAACGTAACATTCCTTGTCGATACTGGAGCTACCCGTTCTACTGTTAGATCAGTGGAAATTCCAAACCTTCCTCTCTCAGGTGAATACATCCAAGTGGTAGGAGTAGCCAATCAGCAGATTAAAACCCCACTTACTGAATTGGTGGAAGTAAAAATTGGTTCTTTTAGCAAAATGCATAAATTTGTAGAGTGCGATTGTAGTCCTGTAAATCTTTTAGGTCGTGAACTTTTGTGCAATATGAATTGCACAATTTATTGTACGCCAGATGGAATCGGTTTTCAGACTTCAGATGAAGATGTTTTGTATAAGGTAACTTTGATGAATCAGGAACCTGAAACGAATGGTTTGTTTCCTGCATTTGAGGCAGAAAAACTTCCAGAAGAACTAAAAAGTGCAGTAAAAGAAAGTGTGTGGGATTTTACAGGAGAAGACATTGGATTAATGAGAGAAGTTGATCCCGTAAAAGGGACAGTGAAAGAAGGGACAACTTACCAGAATACGCCACAGTACAAATTAACTCCAGAAATAATTGAAGGAATAACTCCTGTGATAAATAAGATGATTGAACAGGGAATTCTAAAAGAAATCATGAGCAGTCCATGTAATTCACCTATTATGGGACTGAAAAAGCCAAATGGAACATATAGAATAGTACAGGATCTGAGAAAGATCAACAAAATAGTTGTACCCTGTTGTCCAATAGTGCCAAACCCTGCAGTAATTCTATATCAAATTCCACATGAAGCTGAGTGGTACACTGTGATAGATTTGTGTCACGCATTTTTCTCTATTCCTTTGCATCCAGATAGCCAGCCATTATTTGCGTTCCGGTTTGGAGAGCGTATTTTGGCATGGTGCCGAATTCCTCAGGGGTATACAGAAAGCCCCTCAATCTTTAATCAGATTCTAAAGAAATCTCTGGAAGATTTGAAAATGCCAGAAAAATCAGTGATGGTGCAGTATATCGATGACCTATTGGTGGCATCAAAAACCAAAGAAGCATGTGTAAGTGACACAATTGCTTTACTGAACCATTTAGAGAAAAGAGGACAAAGTGTCTCCTTCAAAATTACAGTTTTGTCAGAAAGAAGTCCAGTATTTAGGGCATAAAATTGAGAAAGGAGTGCGAAAAATAGCGACAGAAAGAGTAAGAATGATTCAAGGAATGAGAGCACCAATGACTCAGAGAGAGGTAAGAATGTTTTTGGGAATGGTCGGATATTGTCGACAGTGGATAAGTGGTTTCTCTTTGATTGCAAAACCATTACAAAAATTGACCAAGAAAGATGTAAAAGACCCTTTTGAGTTAAACAAAGAAGAAATGAAATCTTTCAAAGAATTGAAAAAGAAACTGTGTGAGGCCCCTGCTTTAGGCATGCCTGATTATGAAAAGGATTTTGAGTTGTACTGCAGTGAAAGAGATGGATGTGCATTTTCAGTACTGGTACAAAAACATGGCACAATGAAAAGACCAATCGCTTATTTTTCAGCTGTTTTAGATCCTATAGCAAAAGCATTGCCTGGATGTCTGAAAGCAGTTGCTGCTACTTGTGTAAGTCTGGAACAAAGTGAAGGTATAGTGATGGGGTATCCACTGAGAGTATATGTTCCCCATTCAGTAGAAATTCTTTTGACAAGAACAAAAACACAGTACATGACACATAGTCGGCTGACTAGGTACGAAAAAGTCATCTTGAGTGCTGAAAATGTGACCATAGATAGATGCATGAATGTAAATCCTTCTACATCATTGCCAGATGAGGAAAATATAATTGAACAGGACGAAGTAGATCATGATTGTCTGAACGTGCTGGAATATTGCACGAAACCAAGAGCTGACATAAAAGATGAACCGTTAAAGGAATCTGATTATGTCATGTTTGTGGATGGCTCATGCTTGAGAACAAAAGAAGGAGTTTTAAGCGCAGCGTACGCAGTATGCACAGTGGCAACTGTGATGGAAGCGTCTTGTCTGAAAGGAGTTAGGTCTGCACAAGTTGCGGAACTGATTGCTTTGATTCAAGCATGTAAATTGGGAAGAAATGTACGAGTCACGATTGTGACCGATAGCCAATATGGTTTCGGCATCGTACACGATTTTGGTCAGATTTGGTCACAAAGAGGATTTTTGACATCTGCAGGAACACCTATCAGAAATGGAGATTATGTTAAAAAACTGCTTGAGGCGATACAGTTGCCTAAACAAATAGCTGTAGTGAAGTGCAAAGCGCATAAGAAAAACGAAGATTACATAGCGGTCGGCAATAATTATGCTGATGAGATCGCTAAATATTGTGCAGAGAACATGGCGTCCATGAACAAAAATAGAGAAAGGGAGCATGTCTCTTGTCCTTTGCTTTTCACTAATACTGTCGAGACATGGGATGAAGTAAGGCAGTTACAAGAAACTGCAAGAGATGAGGAAAAAGATTACTGGATAAAAGCAGGATGTAGAAGACAGGAAAATAATGGTGTGTGGGTATACAGAGATGAAAGACCAGTTATGCCTGATAGCATGATTGCAGACATGGCACGGATGTACCATGGACAAGCTCATATTGGGAGAGATGCAATGATCAGACTTTTTAGACAAACCTGGTATAACCCAAAATTCAGAGCCATTGCTGAAAGTCTTTGTCAAAGATGTCTTATTTGTCAGCAGTTTAACCCAGGAAGAAAAACAGTAGTGAGTCTAGGAACAATAGGACGAGAAGGAGGTCCATTCACTAGAATGCAGTTAGACTTTATCGAGATGCCCCCTAGTAACAGACTAAGATATGTTCTAGTGGTCGTCTGTTTGTTCTCTCGTTGGGTGGAGGCATACCCCACAAGAAGGAATGATGGAACAACAGTGGCAAAACTTATGCTGCGAGAGTTCATTCCAAGGTATGGTTTTCCAGTCACGGTTGAGACAGATAGAGGAACACATTTTCAAAATGAGTTGATCCAATTCATTTGTGAAGCATTGAGTATTAAACAAAAACTACATTGTGCTTACAGACCAGAGGCTTCTGGGGTAGTAGAGCAGATTAATGGAACAATTAAAAACAGATTGGGAAAAATGTGTCAAGCTACAGGACTCAAATGGTCGGATGCACTGCCTCTTGTTCTGATGACCATCAGAAGCATCCCTGAAAAGAAAACTGGACTCAGTCCTTATGAGATGATCATGGGACGAGCAATGAGACAAGCACACGTACCTGTCAACAAGTTATTAACTATAACTGATGATCTAGTACTGGATTATTGCAAGGGACTGGCTGATGTGGTGCGTCGTGTGTTTCATCAGGTTGGACCGGATGCGACCACTCTTGAAAGAAAACCAGCCCACGACTTGAATCCAGGAGACTGGGTCCGCATAAAAGTCCACAGGAGAAGAAACTGTCTAGTTCCTCGTTGGGACGAGCCACGACAGGTAATCCTGGTGACAACGACTGCCGTCAAGTGTGCAGGAGTGAAAAACTGGGTTCATGCCAGCCACACAATCAGAGTTCAAGAACCTACTGATCGACATGTGAGTCGACGTCTGGAAGTGTGGGATAAAGATTTAACGGCTGGGACAACAAAGATAAGAGAAAGGGTGCCAGAACTTGAAGATCGACCTGAAAGTCGACATCTGGAAACCCCAACTGCGAGTACCTCTAGAGAGGAAGAGGAAGAAGAAGAAAGAAATTCAGTAATTCCAGAACTTGAAGATCGACCTGTAAGTCGACATCTGGAAATATCTGACACAACTTCAGAATCTGATGATTCAGTTGAAAACCGTGAAGAATTCCTAAGGAAAACTTGGGGTTATAAACCAATTAGAGAAGAAACTGAGCAAGAAATTGAGTTAGATGAACAACCAAGTACAAGTTATGGTGGAAATCATTCAGAAACAATATTAATAGATGAAGTAGGGAAAGAAGTACACAAAAAGTTAGAAAATCGAGAAGAACCCCGAGGAGCAATAGGGACAGATAGAGAAACAGAAGAACAGGGAAATTTAGAAGCAGAAAGGGAGGAAAAACACCAAATCGGAAGAACACCGAGGAGGGACAGTAATAAGGGAAAACAAGAAGGAGAAGACAGATCCACCAGTAGGAGATGACGAGATCATAAGTTTCAAAATAAGAGACAATAGTGAAACAGTTGAAACAGAAACAGAAGAAAGTGGAGAAGAGGAAAAAGCAAAAACTGAATCAAGAAAAAGAAATTGGAAATCAGAAAGAGAAGAAAGAGAAAGCGAAGCCAAAAGGCCAAGAAAAGGAGATAATTGGCCCAACAGCTATATAAGAAAATTGAGATATAGAATAATAAGAGCGGGAGACGAAGGTGCTGAACAAGTAAATGAAGTAACAAGTCAAAAGGGACAAGAAAAACCAAGTGGAAAAAGATTACAAAAGTCCAAAAGGACAAAGAAAGTGAATGCAAAGTATAAGTCACCTGAGTGGCTGTATATTGCACTAACAGATTACAAAGAAGAAGAAAACACTCACGAGAACCAGAGACTGAGAAGTCGGATGGGAAAAGGTGAGATGCAACAAACTTGAAGTGAAGACTTATAGTGCTTCTGCCGGACATGACAATTTTACTGGATGTGACAAATCACCGGATGTGACAACGAAAGAATTCTGGAGAGAATTAAAGAAAGTACCGAGCAAAGACTTTTGAGAGCAGAGTGGCATCTAAGTCATTTCTGAGGTGTAGTGACACAATTTTCTGAAACTTAACAAATAGAAAAAAAAAAGAAAAATGGAAAATAATAGGGATGGAAGAGATAAATGTGAGTTTATAAAAAGATGGTGCAAAATGTGCTGCTTTTGTACAGGGTTATTAATGACCATATGGATAGTTTTAGCAATCACAATTCCTGTTAGTATAGCTGTGATAGAAGCAAAAAATGATACAAAACCAGAAAAAGAAACTAATATTAAAGAACCAGTTATTTTAAGAAGTAGTGCAGAGTTGCATAAGGATAAGTCAGTAACAGATTTTTCAAAGAATGTTTTTACAAAATTGTTGTATGAATATGTAGAGACAATGGATGTGAGAGATTGTTATGTTTGTATGCAGTTGCCTGCATCAGTGTCAGAAGGTGTGACTTATCATCACCTACCTTTAACTTATGGAATAACATGTAGTGTAATAGCAAGTTTATTTTATAAAACAGGTAGATTAGAATCTTATTATACTGATATAGATAAGATCTTTGCAAACATTCCAGTAGTACCAGAACTTAACAAAGTAAAACCAGCAAAAGTTTTAGGGGAATTTTTTTAGAACATAGAAAATTAACGTTAGAAGAAATAGTTAGTAACAACCTTACCTGTGAGTTAAAGAAAGAAGAAAAAGTATTTTTAGAAATGGTTGAAGAAAGAAGAATGAAATTTCAAAAAGAAGCAATAAAAGAGGAAGGAAAACGCTTATGGACGTTTGAGGAAGGAAATCATGAAGGGAAAAAGATAAATGCAGCAATGACATTAGATTGGCCGCAAACAGGAAAGTTGTGTATTAGGAGAAATAAGACAGTCTATGACAATTACTTTGTAGGTTCCAGTATCTGCCATGACAATTATCAAATTCTGGGAGGTTGGGGATTCAAAGGTGGAAAAGATCCAATATTTCCAGGTATCTATTATATTTGTGGGAATAGAGCTTATTACAGGTTACCGGACCATTGGTATGGAACTTGCTATGTAGGCCTGGTCTTTCCCAAAAAATTTCACATGGACAGAGAAGAAAAGGGAACATACAAGATGATTAATAGATTTACACGTAGAAAGAGGGAAAGTTTTTCAGAAATTGTAGGTGATATTTTTGGAGCATTGATACCAGCAGTGGGAATATCTTTGAATGCATTTAAAATTCGGAAGTTATCCACAGTAGTAGATCGTTTGTCTACAGATACTGCGGGAGGGTTCTTAATGGTAAATACTGAAATGGTTGCCATGAGAGCTATGGTGATGCAAAATAGGCTTGCCATTGATATTCTTTTGGCAAAAGAGGGTGGAGTCTGTGGAATGTTGAAAGTCCAACATTGTTGTACTTACATTCCTGATAAAAGTGAAAATATACAGAAGTATATTACAAATATTACAAATTTGCACAAAGAACTAGTTCCACTGGAGGTTGAAAGTGTTTTGGGAAAACTTGGTAGAGGGTTTTCTTCAGTAGCAAATTGGTTGACCAGAATGAGTAGACTAATGATAGGGAAAGTTATAATAATAGCAACTGTAGTAATACTGTTAGCCATGGTATTGAAAATAGTAATAACATGTATAAAAAGAAAAGTAAGACAAAATAAGATAAAAAGAAATAACAGAATAATGAAAGAGAGAGAGAAATGGGTGAAATTGAGTTTGAGAAAATGAAAGAAAGCATGTATAAGGAGACTAAAAGGCAAGATGAAGAAGAAACAGATGTGTAGATAACAGAAAGCAAAGGATGAAAGACATGCTGCCTGAAAAGAAGTATGACTTGGGTTTTATGTGGTGATTTAAAAATCACCAAAAGGGGAGTTGATGGAGCAGGGAAAATAATTTTTTTAACCCCTAACAAATTTTATAATTAATTAAATAAAATGTTCGTTTAAATGTATTAATCAACACTGTATGTGTGGGAATGGTAACATGCCAATGTGTGTGCTAAATAATCTATTAATGGATGTCCGTGTGTCTAATTATAACATAAAAATAAATGCGTACTAATTAAAAATAAATGCATGTTTGTGCTTCATAGAAATAAAACGTGTCGTTGCAAAAACAATAGTGATGGTAAGTAAGGAACAGCTTAAATGTTGCTTTCTGCTAGGTAATAACTAATTCGGGTACGTAGATGACGGGAGGGAAACGAAAGGGCTATTTTTCTTTATTTTAATTATGTTTTGTTTGCCTCAAATTAGTGCTACTAAAGTATAACCGAGTGGCGATATAAAATGGCCGCCAGTGGAAAAATGTGCGCAGGCGCAAGGGGACACGTGATACGGGATGAAATCGGAGAAAAAAACTAAACCTCGTGAGGTTACTGAGATGCTAGGATGCAAGAAATGGTCAAGGCTGATGTGACCTAATTGAACTGATAGTGTGCCGTGATGATCAGCAGAAGACCCGTGGGAAACAAGTTTAAGAGAAAGGACAATGACTGCGGAGTTCTCGAATGTATCGAAAAAAGTTACAAATGTACTGATCGAAACGGATGAAAATATGTTTGAGCGTATGGGAAAGGAAATGATCCAAGGACCCTTGAATCCAAGAGAACTTGATTAAAAGAATGAATAAGATGACATGCATGGACCAATGAAAGAAAAGCGTGTTATTAATGTTGCAACAGTTAGTTAGCAAAGTTAGAATTAGGGTATAAGAGGGCCTACTCTTAGTGGGAGGGGGTCAGTTGCGGTTGCAGTCACAGTCAGGAGAGGAGTTGGAGAGTCGTGTTGGTGGCTTCCTGTGCTGGGTGGTCCTGATCGATCCCTTACTGAGCGGGAGATGCTGAAAGACTGTTAGATGAGATGGGTTGCAGGTAGATGGTGCTGACGAGCTGAAGTTGCTGTTGCTGTCTTAATTTTCCAGTTGAGTATGAGAATCAGGCTATTTCTAATTCTTAACTTAGGTTAGAAATCATTAGGCTAAATTAGGAAGGTAGGCAGGTAATTAGGGTTTTGGCTTCATGACAAAAATTTCCTTTCTGCAATAAATTGATTATGCTTAATAAATATTTGAATTTAAGAATGAATAATTGAATAAAGTTTTAAATTCTTTCTCATGCTTTTAAAAATTATATAAAATTTAAGATTCTTTAAACCCAAAATGACTCAGTGGTTATTTTCCTAAATGATTGTGACATCAGTAATTGGTTTTTGTGATTCAGCTGGTCTTAATCACTATGAACTAATTTTTTACATGAATGATTCATCGACAAAACAATGAGCAGGAATATCTTAAGAAATAACTAAAAGAAAGTGACAAATTAAGGTAATAAGATATCCCGGCTCTTCCAGCGGTACATAAATGGTGTTCTCCATTTAGTTCTCATGCTTCTCCTGGGAGTACAGAATTTCATAAAGGTGTAAAGGAAATCCAGGAGTGTGCGTGTGTGTTAGGCGATGTTTATGGGCCCCATCGTCATGTGGATATGAGAAATATAGTTCGCCCCTGGATGACCTATAAGTGACCTGGGAGGAGAATAGTTTTTATTGTACGCGCTGCATCACCTTCAACAACCAGTCGTCGAGATAGGGGAAGACTGAAACCCCTGATCTGCGCAGATGAGCTGGGACCACCGCCATCACTTTCGTGAACACCCGAGGGGCGCTGGTAAGGCCAAAAGGAAGCACGGTGAACTGAAAATGCTCGTGGCCTACCGTGAACCGCAGGTAACGCCTGTGGGCCGGCAGGACGGGGATATGAAAGTAAGCGTCCTGCAAGTCCAACGCTACCATCCAGTCTTGTGGGTCTAGGGCAGACAAGACCTGAGCAAGTGTGAGCATCTTCAACTTCTCCTTCCGGAGGAAGAGATTGACGTTCTGAAGGTCCAAGATAGGACGCAGGCCCTTGTCCTTCTTTGGAACCAGAAAGTAGTGGGAATAACAACCACGACCTACTTCTGGTGTTGGAACGCGCTCTATGGCCCCCTTGGCCAAGAGGGCCACAACTTCCTGCTGGAGAAGTGCCAAGTGATCCCCTGACATGCGGTGGTTTGGCTAGAGGGGCAGTCTCGAAGGGGAGGGAGTAGCCCCTTCGGACTATCTGTAAAACCCACCTGTCCGACGTGATGGTGCGCCAGTGGGGGAGGTGATGGCGAAGCCTGCCACCCACTGGCGTTTGGTGGACCTGAAAGGTCGGACTAGGAAGGTTTGGAGGCAGTGGTGGCGGGGGTGGTGGTGGCCTGACCCGTCCGCTGGCCCCATGAATCGCCGCGGAGGTTCCCACGTCCGCGGCCGCGCGTGGACTGTTGCGCCGGCCTGTGGCTCTGTTGCGAACATGGTGGGTTGCCCCTTCCGCGAGCACAAAAGGAGCGAAAGGCAGAAGGCTGAGGAGGCCGTGTGGCTGAAAGGCCCAAGGACTTGAACGTAGCCCGTGAGTCCTTAAATCTCTCCAAAGCACTGTCTGCCTTGTTGCCAAAGAGGCGAATGCCATCAAAGGGCATGCCCATCAAAGTGTTCTGGACATCCCCCGAGAAGCCAGTTGTCCTCAGCCAGGCGTGGCGGCGGAGCGCCACTGTCATGGAAATCGCCCTGACCAGCGAGTCGGCGGTGTCAAGGCCACAACGGATTGTGAACTTGGCTGCATCTCTCCCCTCAGCAATAGCCTGGGAGAGTAGTGTCCGAGCCTCCTCCGGACACTGAGGCAGCACTTGCGCCACCGTATCCCACAGAGAGTGAGAATAACAGCCCAAGAGGCATGCGGTGTTCACCGACCGAAGCCCTAGGCTGGCGGAAGAAAAAACCTTCTTCCCAAATTGTTCCAGCCTTTTGGATTCCCTGTCCGGGGGTGCGGTAAGGGAATGAGCTTGGGGAAGCGGAGGCTTGGACAACCATGCTCTCAGGGGTGGGGTGTTGGGAGAGGAAGAGGGGGTCACCCGGAGCCGGGCGATGGCGTCGGGCGACGTTCCTGTCCACAGGAGGCCCTGTGTTGGGCCTGGACCAAGAGCCCAAAAGAACGTCCGAAACTGCGTCATTAAAGGGCAGCAGTGGTTCCGCAGAGGTAACTGCTGGCTGAAGCACTTCCATCAGGAGGTTTGTCCTGACAGCCACAGTAGGGAGCTCGAGGTGGAGAGCCCCGGCTGCCCTACGCAACACCACAGAAAAAGAAGCACCCTCCTCCGTAGCCACGGTAGGAGGAGACAGCATGCCAAGGTCTGGAGAGGTGTCCAGACCACTGGCGTCCCCCAAATCCTCTGCCCAGTCTGGGTCATACTCGCATTGGGCAGCGAGAGGGTCCTCAGACCCCTCCCAGTCCTCCCCTTCCTCCTCCTGCTGTTGTACAGGCAGAAAAGGAGGAGGATGGAGATAGGGAAAGAAATTCCCAAACGGCGTCGGAATCGGTCGACACCGTTCCGGCACCGTCTCCATGTCGGGGCTGAAACCGGGGACGACATCGTCCAGCGCGCCGGGCGACGCGAAACGTGGTGCCGGTGGGGTCGACGTCGGTGGAGGTGTCACGAGGTCAACGGCGTCGACCGGGGTCCACGACGGAATCCACGGGAGTCCTGCGGTGCCGAGGCCGGAGCCGCCGGCGACGCCGGGGCCGGAGCCGCCGGCATCAAAGGGCAAAGACTCCCAGTCGGGCCCGCGGGGCCCGAAGGCGCACCGGAGGGGCCCGACGGCCCAAATAGGCGCCATAGCGGACAGGAATTCCTGCACCTGGGCCGGAGTCACCGATGAACCCGGGAAGGGCGGGTAGGTCACCGACGACTGCGTCGGCTCCGCCGTAGCCGCAGGGGTGGCACCACCCGCACCCTCAGCCAAGTCGCGTGACTGGCGAGGGGAAGTCAGAGAACGATGGCGTTTCTTCGACTTCTTTTGGCGCTTCGCCTTACCTGACCCAGAGTGCGAAGACTTTGATTCGGACGACTTACGATGGTGGTGGCTCCGCGACCGGTCTCTCGACCTCCCTCTGGACCGGGACCTTTCACGGCGCGGAGCCGACTGCCGGGCTTCAAGCAGCTTTCGGGACCGCTCCCGCAAAGACTTCGGTGCCATGGACCGGCAGTCGGGGCACGACTTGGGGTCGTGGTCGCGCCCCAGGCAGAAGAGACACACGCGGTGTGGGTCCGTCACCGACATCATCCGATGACAGTCCTCGCAAGACTTAAACCCGGGCATCCCTAACTGCACCAGGACTCGATCGACTCAAAAAGGTGAGACAAAAAATCTCAAAAAAACTCAGTCAAAAAAGACTGGGGGTACCGCTCTCTCCGGATCTGCGCTTGCTGGCGCGGAAAAAGAAAGAACTGGCGTCAGCGCGCGAGGGCGGCGTCCAAGTAGCTGCCGCGACGGCATCCTGGTGATCACGATGCCTACGACGGACGCGGAGCCGCACGACGCCACCTTCCGACGCGCAGGGGTACTGCTGACGAAAACTTTACGGATCCAGACTGACACCTGGAGATTTTCTAAGGTAAGGAATCTATCACTATTTGTTTCTTTCAGATAAGCTCACACAGCAAATGGCGCCCCAGGTAGCGAAGAGAATTAAGATCTGGGCAGATGCCCTCCTTGTGAAAAAGCAGATTGCCGCCACTCAGAGTTAAATTAGCTAATGGCATAAGAGGGCTGGCTCATAGTCCATGCTGTATACTGGAGAGGGAGGATGAAAATGTGAATAGCACAACAGACGAATGAATAAAGAGGGCTACAAGAAAGCGCCTGTAAGAAAGTATATGTATATAATTTTAGTAAAATCTAAAGGTCTTGGCTAACACTAGGTTAAAAATGCATGCTCTGAGCCACTACATAAACATTTCAGACATTGAACAAAGCTGAAAGTGAAGGCACTCCCAGAGAGAAGGGCCTAGAGCCAAGAAGTCACTACCACTCTTTTGGTATCTACAACGCCAAGAGATCTTCAAATGAATTTGAATACGAAGAAAAAAAGCATGCTGGGGGGGTAGTGTAAAATCATGCAGCTGATAATATCAGGAGCAAAGCAATATCAGGCTTGATTGACGGTGAGTAAACCCTTAAAATACAGTCTTACAAATATATGTGAAAGGCTAGGAGCTACTTCAGCAAAGAGGAAGCAGCATTACACTTTCAGACACCGACAGGCATGCATCCTGCCAAGTTTACGGAGCAGCTCAACTTGGAAAAATTAGTATTATGAGTTTTGATAGTCCAACAAAGTGCAGGACCTGAGTTGCAACCCTACTGCATCCAAAATAGGCAAAAGCGGCCAACAGAAGCAAGGCCTGCCAGGATTTTAATCAACAATCTGGATACAACAGAAGGGATCTCTACTCATGTTTGTGGTCTCAGCCTTGTGTCTGGGTCAGTTATAACGCTTCCACGATAAATGTGATGGTGGCTGGTCACAATGGAACCTGAGTCTCCATCTAGATGACGGAAAACATGACGGTCATCTGCATAGAAGTAGACATGCAAGCCACAAGAATGGGTGAGACAAGCAAGAAACTCAACATGCAGAGAGCAGGACGTGGTTCTGAAGCAGGAGTAGAAAAAACCTGGGAAGCCAGACGACAGGAAATAGTTTGCCTTTGCTTCTCCAATTATAAAGTGACACAAACTGGTACAAAATGTTTATTTGGAATTTATATCCACTGGAAAACTTGATTTGCACTAAAAAGACGCCTAAAAATAAGGCAAAGCAGCGCTTTGTATTACTTTGCGTACAGGGGGCATTCAATGGGTGGTACATGGGCGTTCCCATGCAACCATCCATGGTTTTTGACAGAAAGCCCTATCTACTAACAATATTAGACAGGATTTTGTGGCAAAAAAATAATGCCTCTGAGGTACACAAAACTATACAAAAGTGATGGATGGAATGCTTGAATTCATCTCAGCCACTGGTAATTACTCTGGCTGCATCCCAGTCGATCATTATTTTGCACTCTATGACACCTCAGTTTGGACCCATCTATATGCAAATCAGTCTTGACCCAGCTCCAGTGGGAACAGTCGAGCCCTAACTGCCAAGCCAGGTCCTTTCTGGATTGGAACATAAGCAACCCAGGACCTGGCTGATGAGCCTTTATCAAGGCAAAACTGGCCCTCAGTTGCTTGTATACTTGGCTTGGCAGTTTGAGCTTGACTGTTCCCATTCGAGCAGGATTAAGAATGATTTACATATGGCTGGGGCCAAACTGAAATGGATGAAAAATGATGCATTGGGATGCGGCCCGAACGATCGCCAGTGGCTGAGATTAATTCAAGCATTTTATCCATCAGCTTGTTGTTGCAGTTGACACACTAAGTGTGACGGGTATGTCCAGACGTGGGTCCCGTGCTCACTGCGCCACTGGATCAAGCTATAACTGGCTGATGAGCCCTTATCAGGGCGAAATCAGTCCTAGGTTGATGGAGGACCTGGCTTGGCTGGACTGTTCACATTGGAGCAGGTTCAAGATCGATTTGCATACAGGAGGGTCCAAACTCAGGTGGCATAGTGGGCAAAAAATTATGGATTGAGATGCAGCCCGAGGAACTGTCAGTGGCTGAGATTAATTCAAGTATTCCATCCATCACCTTGTTGTTGTGATCTTTGAGGCAGGCATTAAAAAGGCGACATATTTTTGTTTTTCCAACTTTGTAAGTGTGCTGCACTGTACAGTACACATCCAAAAAGGGAAGTTTTAAAGATTGTCTAGGCATGGTGTTTTGTACTAGAAGGGTATCCTTCCAATACACAATCTATGCTAGGCGTGATTCAGGCACCTTTCCACTAAAGCACAAAGGTGTGTGTGTGTGTGTGTGGTGCTAGGCAACCTAATTGTGTCAGTGCTAGGGAGAGAATGGGACATCGCCATAGCTTAGTAGCTGTGGCGCTGTCCCGCTCTCTCCCTCATGCAATGCATGTGTAAGATTTTATTAAATCTAACTCTTCCACTCTGCCCCAAAGCTTCTTTCCACAGCAAACTCATAAAATAACAATTCTCCTCCCAAAATTTACTGTCCTTTAATTAAGTGTGAGATAAGGAGGTAGGAGAGATGGAATGGGTCAGATTGGGGGCCTTACTCGTGGAGGAACTCAGAGGTGGGCCAATGGTAATAACAGAAATTGTGATTAGTGAGGAGGGGCTTGGGACAAGACAAGAGGCAGTCCAGTGGTGGGGGGACAAACAGAATGGCGGAGATGGCGGGCAACTCAAGCAAAGAACTTTTTACAGTCATAAATAATTTGACGACTGTGAAAAAGGAAGCTACGGTGAATTACACTCAAGATTTCTGCAATACATTGGCCCAGGCGTTTAAAGCAAAGGTCGATCAAATCTATGATCAATTTGCCTCACATATTCTTCATAATGCTGGCATAGATCAGGAAGTTAAGGCTACAAAGCCTTTTTTAAATTTTACCTTTACCTCTCCAGAGCAGATTGCCACTCTTCTCATAAAGACTAAATCTGGCTCTCCGGATGATCCTTGCCCTCCGAGGATACTGCATAATATTAGTCATATTATCAGTCCCCAGTTTTCTTGCATTTTTAATCAAATGCTCTCACAAGGAACCTTCCCAACATTGTGGAAACAGGCCTGTATATTACCATTACTAAAAAAGCCCAATCTGGATGTAACGGACCCGGCCAATTATAGACCGATCGCTAGACTTCCGTTGCCTGCAAAAATAATTGAGAAAATTGTTAATATGGAACTTTCCACATTTATTCTAGATAACATCTTAGACCACAGCCAATTTGGTTTTCGATCTTGCCACAGCACCGAGACAGCTTTAATCAAGACCACGGAGGAAATTCGTACCGCACTAGATGGCGGCGGATCAGCAGCTCTGATCCTCCTTGATCTGTCCGCGGCATTTGATACTGTGGACCACAACCTACTGATAGAACGGCTGAAAACTATTGGTCTAGGAGGAAAGGCCCTGCTGCTTTTAACATCCTTTTTAGCAGATAGAATGCAGACAGTGCAATTGGGTGATTTTAAATCTACGCCTTTTATTTTGCCTTGTGGGGTGCCACAGGGCTCTTCCTTGAGCCCCACACTTTTTAACATATATGTGTCCGAATTAGCACCTTTGATCAGAAGTTTTGATCTAATTCCGACCTCGTATGCTGATGACACCCAATTGGTTATCTCAACCATAGACAAGGATGTTGATTTTTCTAACAAATTACATGATTGCATGGTCTCCCTGAGCATGTGGATGAGCAGGCACTGTCTGAAGCTTAATTCGAGCAAAACCGAGGTGGTGCTTTTTGGAAACCTTGCTCCCCTTTGGTCACCAATTTGGTGGCCAAGCACACTGGGCCCCCTTCCAACACCAGTAGTGAAAGCTAAAAACCTGGGGGTCATAATAGATGAGAAGTTGAATTTTAAATCGCAGGTTTCTAAGGTGGTATCTTCTGCCTTCTTCACCATTAGAACCGTGCGCAAGATTCTTCCTTTCATTCCGAGAAACACTAGAAAAACTGTTTTAACTTCCTTGGTCCTATCTAAGTTGGATTACTGTAATGCCTTATATATAAATTTGCAGTCCAATCAACTTAGAAGATTACAAGCGGCACAGAATGCTGCTGCCAGACTGGTGCTAGATGTCCCTAAGCATCAGTCAATTAGGGCCGGGATACAGGAGTTGCATTGGCTGCCAGTTGCCCAGCGCGTGAAATTCAAGGCACTTTGTATAGTACACAAGGCACTTTATAGAGTAGGTCCACGATTTCTATGGCATGCCTTTAGTTGGTACTCCCCCAGCAGACAATTACGATCGGCTAATGCTTTCCTGATGCTCACCTCCAGAGTCAGGACAATGAACTGGGGGGGGAGGAGTTTCAGATATAGTGCTATTAGGCTATGGAACTCCCTTCCGCTCGCTCTTAGGAAGATATCTTCTTTGATTGATTTCAGGAAGATTCTTAAAACATGGCTTTTCAAAAACTAATTTCCCTTACAGTATGCGGTCCTTAAGCGCCTAGACACCTATGGGTATTAGCGCGCTATAAAAGTTGTTATAACATAACATAACAATGGGAATTGGGAGACAGTGGGACCCAGTGAATAGTAGGAGAGGTGGAAAAGGTAAACAAAGCAGGAATGCAGGGAATCTTCTGAAATATAACCTTCTTGTGAACATCTGAAATCAGCTTCATGTCCTATTAGCTATATCCACGTGGGCCAGAGGTAAACTTCTTATCAGGTTTAGCAAGCCAAAACTCTCCAGTTTGGCTTGCTATAGTGAAAGTATGTCAATGAATTATTTCCGCCATATCTTTTCCTTTACTAACATAGGTATCGCTCTTGCTAGACCCATGGACTCTGCTATCATGTATTGCTGCCCAAGTGATGCTGTCCTATAGTGTCCAAGCTTCCTTGTCTGGAGCCAGCTGCCCCTCGTTTGGAGCTTGTTTTCCCTCCCCAGCCTTGGGTCAAAAAAATGTCTTCCCACACTGTAGGATCTTTTGCGCCTCCCTTCGTTGCCCTGTGATTTGCTGTGGCCAAATGCTTTTGGTTGTGCCTTTGCCTGATGTTTGGCACTATCCAAAGCATCTGCCTACTGTGTGTGTGCATGATTAGTGTTGTTTGCCACAACTGCATTGGAGTTTGCATTAGGGAAACCACCTATGTGGTGTGTAGGCATGGTTACCATTGTGTTTCCAATGGTCTCATTGGCATATTCCCCAACGCCACCAGTGACTGCCGCACTAGAAATGTTCCACATACATTTAGATTATCGATTTCCGAATAGGGATTTTTTTCAGAATCACTATTTGGTAATCGCTATTCTTAATGTTTGAAACTTTTATTTTTAAATTAACAATTCTTAGTGGGTTGCAAATCAAGCTACCTCATGAATATTAATGAGGTAGGTCACAAGTTGCGGCCCACCTCATGAATATTAATGAGGTAGGTCACAATTTGCGACGCATTATAAATGACAGCCATCACAAGGAGGGTGGTCTGCTTAGGTCAGCAGACCATCATGTCTAGGATTGCTTTTAAATAAAGCATTTTTTTTTTTAAATGAAAACCTGTTTTCCTTAAAGAAAAACGGGAGGAGTTTCAATTTTAAAAAAATGACCCATTTAACTTTCATTTTTTAACATTATCCAAGGGGAAAGGGTCCCTCCAGCAGCCCTTCCTCTTTGTGAATGGTTAACCACCTCATTTGAGACGGTTATAAATTATTAGCTTTTAGCAATCTGAATTCAGTCACAAAACATTAATACATACCATAAGGAATTGCTGTTTGGAAGGAATGCCATAAACACGCCCTGACCAAATAGCAAATCATTATGATTTCGTAAACCCTTTAAGTGAATCGATAACATGGTCCTTGTCTTTCGCTTGTCCTTTTGCTATAGTTTCTCTGGTTCTCTTCTCCTTTTGCACTACCTCATCAGATCGCCCAGCATTATGGGATGCCCTTTCCCAAGCAGCCCCTGGAGGAAGCAATCCTTCCCTACTTTGTTGCTGGCCTCTCTGGCTGCCGCCATGAAGCGCTACAAGTCATCGCCACGCTCTGAGCTTTTCCAGCTTGTGACGCACTTTCTTCCATACGGCAATGGTCATAAATAGGCGCAGCTTTAGTTCTATAACTTTGCACTTAGCAACACTGCCGCCTTGCCATTGCATGCCTGTTAGAAAACGAGGCAGTATCTGTGAGGCCTGCACAAATAACATGACTACATTTGTCCTTCACTGGGAACCAAACACCCCATTGTAGCGCTTGACTCTCAGAGGGTAGCGTTGCAGAGCAGTCTAAGGCTTACTCAAGGGAGGTGGTGTGGGCTAGTAATCGCCATTTACCAGTACGCAGAAATAACACTCAATAATTGATTGTCCAGTCTGTAATTTGCTTTATAAAAAGGAAGAGTACATTTATTAAACACACACAATACTCAATACTATGCAACAATTTACAAATATACATAAGCTGTTGGAATTACTTTGTGACATTGCATAACACTCCCACCCCTCCCGCAGGGGGGGTGGGGTCTAGTACCACCACTCCCATGTATGCACATCATCTTGCCCCCAATGCAGTAGGTTGACCATAACTTGGGGTGAGGGCCTTGCTCTTTGGCACCATCCCAGTGCGACCCACCCGCTTTATCTCAACAAGCATCTAAAATGGGCACACCTGCCCTGGTGACACATAACCCTGACTGAGCATCTCATACTGACCCTACAGTATGCACCTCCACATCTTAGGGGCTAATAGTCTGGGTTGTTCCTCACCTAACGCAGCATCAAGAATACATGTTTAAGCATCACTTAAAATGACAGTAATTATCATAGCTGATAACCATTATAATGCATTGTAATAAAAGCCCCTAAAAGGCATCACAGGTATAATCACAGGATTAAGCATATACAGCCAGACACCATAGCAGGAATGACCAGCAACATAACCCCACTTAGCTTATAACTTCACATTACACATGTGACTTTCAGTCCCTCAGTAGAAATAACATTGGTAAATGCACTTCTTGTGCAATTGCACCTCTTCACCTCCAGGAATCTCCAGACATCCACAGCACAGCCCTCCATGCCTTGATGCAGTCCCTAACGCACCCCCTGCTGTAGAACAAAAGTTCCAGCCCCAGGATACTGTTGACTGTTGGCTGAGCCCTTGAGGGGTTATTTCTAGTGAGTCCCCAGAGACTTAGGGAGGGACTTAACATCTTCATGCTGGGGGAGACTTCGTTGCTCCTGCAGCTACCCCTGCACCTTTGTAGGCACTTAGCGGTGACCCCGTCCTCCTGGGGCCACCCCATGCAGAGCACCATCCACTTTCCTTGCAGGCCGTTCCGGGACTGCAAGGCATTATGGGCTGTTTCTCTTCCTGCCCGTGAATATTATAGCAGCGGCTCCCCCGCTGCTCCGGGTAGAGCCGTGACGCACTGCTGGCGGCCTCACGCGGCATTTTCAGGCCGGTCACACCCGGACCCCTCACACCAGGTGAGTGAATTGCAGCTCGGGGAGCCCACCCCCAGCTGCTCCTGCAGCTTTTCGGGGGCCCGGTCCCACCCGGGCCCCTTGCACCTCATCACCTCTTCTCTGGGGGCCCGGTCCCACCCGGGCACCCCGCTCGTCTGGATCCTTGGGGAGCTGCTCAGGGAGCCCACCCCCGGCGGCTCCCGGCGGCTCCCCATCTGGCCAGCACCCTCGTGTGCTGCCACGGGAGCCGGCACTCCATTGCAGGTCTGCCCGCTCCTGCAGCAGACACAAGGCTGTCTCCGCTCAAGCGGGTCCTCGGGGGAGTACGACGGCACTCCCCCCGCCTTCCCGCTGCCGCGGGGGAGTGAGACGGCACTCTCCCCTCCTCCGCCTTCACTTCGGGGCCCGGAGATGGGGTCCCGGGCCCCAGGGCAATCCTTCACGGGGAGCGCAACAGCGCTCCCCGACTTCCGCTCTCTTCGGGGCCCGGAGTTGGGGGTCCCAGGCCCCTGCCACTTTTCCCCGGGGGTCGTGACGGCACGCCCATGCCTCTGATCTCGTCGGGGGCCAGGGTGGGCTCCTGGCACCCCGCGTGGCCAGTTTCACGGGGAGCGCGACGGCGCTCCCCGACTTAGCATCTTCCCAGGGGGGCGCGACGGCGCTCCCGTCTCCAGATCCGCCGGGGGCCAGGGTGGGCTCCTGGCACCCCTTTTTTGGGCCTCTTCACGTGGAGCGCGACGGCGCTCCCCGGCTTGGCTTCTTGTGCGGGCAGCCCCCGGGACCTGACCCACCCCGGGGGCCCATTCAAGACCGGCGGGGGAGCCCCATGCGCTTCGTCGGGCAGGCCAGAGGTCAAAGGTCGCCTACCTTCTGGGGGGCATATTTCAGCCCCAGGGGACCAATCTTCACCATTTTGGCCTCTTCTTGCTCCTGGTGGCGCGCCCCGGCCACTGGGAGCACTTTCCTTCACCCTCCGGGTCTCAAGGAGGGTGAATTCAGCAGGGAGCTGTCTTCACTGGCTCCCTGCACCAGCCTTTCGCCTGGCTCTCCTCCTGGGCCTCTCTTCTCCTTGCGCAGAGGCCCAGGCTTCAGCTCCCTGGTCCTGGACTCCCCTCCTGGCGCAATTCAGGATCCTGGGACAGTCAGGGGGTTCTTCCTTCCAGCTGCCCATGGCGCCAGGCTCCAGCACCAGTCTTCCTCAGCAGACCACACCCCAGAGAGAGCTCCTCTTCCTGTGCAAGACCTTTTAAAAAAATTTGGAGGGGGCTGGCAGGAAGGCTCTGCTTGCCCTATCAGGCAGCGACACCTCACCTCTCTGCCCCTGCTCCCTCCTTCCTGCCCAGGCCTCTGGGATAGTTCAAAATAGCGTCGTCCAGGGGTCTCATGCCACATGGTCTCTAAAAAGCCCCTTCCCCCCTTGCTGCCTTCTCTCCAGAGCAGCTTGGTGCCTGGCACCAGGTGACAGCTGCTGATGGATAACCTCTAGCTCCACCCACCTTCTCTCCCTTTTGGAGGAGACCTTCGCCCTTGGAATGCTTGCCGTGAAGGGCTAGGCCTCTGATGCTTCAGTTTGGGGAGGAAGGTCATTAATCCAGCCTGGCAGGGTCATACCCAGCCAGGCTCTGGTTATGAGCTGACTCAGAGGAATATGACATTTCTGGATGACCCAAAAGCAGTACAGATATGACTTTGGACTCTGCAGAATAATACTTCTCACCTAAGCTATAGTGGACTTTAGTGCGTGTCTGGAATTTGTAGGCCCTAGGGAAGTGAAACTATCCCATGTGATCCCCATCCTCATAGGAGAATAATGGAGTGGTCCTTCAGTGAAAACAGTAAAGCACACTGACTTTCCCTTACATGTTTCTTCCCATTGTATAAAGCCTATTCCATGTCACCAACCAGCTCTGCGTAATTCCTGCCACACCATTCTATCTGTACCTGCTCCTGGGCTGCGCACGCCAGGCATCTCCCCTGCGCAGCCCCTACACGTCTGCACACGCATGTACACACGTGTCTGCATGTAACCAGCCCAGTGCCCCTTACTCCGGCTGCAGCGCAGCGGCCTACTCTCACCAGGTGGACACCGGTAAAATCCACATGCAGTCTCTTTCATCATGAGTTCACTGTGGGTGAATCCCAACTTAGGCTGCTCGCCCACAGTAAAAGCTCCACAATTAGGTGTTCAAAAAGCGAAAAATCCGGGCGGCTCAGATGGTCAGAACCACCTTCTAACAATGCCTCAGTCCCATTTACACTATACGCAATCTCAGCGGCCAGTGTCATGCTGTACCTCAGAAGCTGTGATCCATCACGAGATACATAACATAGTGTTAACCTCCAATGAATTGAACAGTAAAAAGAAAAAGAAATGTATCAAAACACACAAGAGTACGTGACCGGAATTTAACCTGCGCCAACGAGAACGTAGTTGAATCATTACATTAAATACAGCCTCAAAAGGAGTCAATATGGACGCAGAAATATTCTTTCAGGCCAAGAGTCCCCCATTCCTTGGCTCTCTGTCAAACGTGCTTGCTTGTACACCTCTAAAATCACATCCCTTAACATGGTGCACCTTCTGCTGCACGTGTTTACTGCTCACACAGCGGCGTTGTCCTTACTGGCACATGAGCAGGCATTAAACTATTTTTAGGTCGAGCATGGGCAGCACATGCGCTGCTCTGCGAGGCATGCTGTATTCGAGTATGGACTTGAAGTTCTGCCCACTCTCCGCCCATATTTTTCAATGGCTTGTGTAATTGTCCTTCGTAAATGCTGGTTTCTGAATTGTTAATAGGCTTGTTAGTCCCTCCTTAGTACCGCCTTGTCTTCATTTGTAATCTCCCAGGAGGACTGGCCCTTTTACTTTGGTTGTTACATGGTAGTTCTTATTTTTCTGTAAGCACTATTTTCTTTAATGAGTTTCTCCTACTGCAGGTACGACATGCTTTCCTGCAACATTCAGCGCACCATGCATGCTTTCACTTTCCAAGCAGCCCGGGACAATGGCGGCCGAGGTCTCACATTTATAAGAGTTTAAGGTATTGGCATTGTAAATGACAATGCCTTTTATTCGTGTTAATTATCAAAACAGATAAATAAAAGGCATTGTCATTTACAATGCCAATAGCTTGAACTCTCGCAAATGCGAGACCTATTGCGTTGCAAATGCTTATTTGCTCAGTATTAAGGACAGCATCCATAAAGGAAGCACCACCGTCATGTAGCACAATGCTTCACTAATAACACAAAAACGACAACACTCCCACCTTGTGGTTAAAAGATGAATTTCGGCGAAATATTTCTAGGTGATAAAAAAAAAAAACATCAGCTGCTTTAGCAGGAGGTCTTTTATTCTTTCAATTAAAAGTAAACCCACATTTCAAGAAATAATCCACAAACGAGATAAGAGTACAAAATATACACAGATCTAATAGAGGGTGCAAAACCATTGGCAAGCTTCATGTGTAGAGGTTGCTTTGAATTTCTTCGGATGTGACTATTTTCTTCAGTATTTCTATGCTATTTGAGGTATCCTGTAAAGACAATAAAACATGTCACTGAAAATACAGCTATATTGCAAAGGTTGAAACAACAATTGCATTTTTTGAATCTATGTTTATTTTTAATAACAGTTTTTTTTGTATAAAACAAAACTCAAACATCAGTGGAAGCCTCAGTCACAACAGTACAATATTGTAATGTGGAAATTAAACAAAATAGTCGAGCAGCAACCAGGCAGTTGTGTAACTGTGCAGTCAGCTCGGCATTTCTGCAGGGCAAACTGTGGGTACTTACCTCAGAGTGTTTGTAGGGCCTCCAGAAAGGCTACCGTGACAAGATACATGTCACTTCTAATGCATGTGAAGCTCCTCTCTAAGAAATGATTGCACCTGCACTGCACTTCATCTGCATTGAGCTAGCCAGGGTTGGTGCTATATCCAGAGTGACACAGGCAGGTGCTTACCGCGCCACCAGAAATCATCCCAAGATGATGCCAAATGACAACAAATGGCCTAAAAGGCCATATTTCTAGTGTAGAGGGGAGCGACCTAACGACAAAATATAATTGGGATGCAGAAAATCCTTGCAACTCTCAGGACACCAAACTTTGTCATAGCCAATAGATCGGACTTTAATTTGCGACTATAAACAAATAGCATTTGTGCATGCCTGTGTTTGCATGAGTCAGCACAGTTGAACCAGACCTCGTGTTTTTGCCAACGCTTGATAATAAAGGTTTCTCCATATTCGGATTCGATACAACTGTGAAATCTCAGGTGATACAAAACTCTTAGTGGTGGTTTGACTATTTTCAAAACAGTGTGCATTACTGCAGTGTTAGTGGAATATAGATCCAGGCAATTATACTTGCAACTAGCCCATGGCAGACTTGAGGACATGCGCAGTAGGCAAGGGAGCAGAAGGAGGGTAGAGGCTAACAATAGGGGCGGACGGGCTACAAGGTCAAGTAATGGTATTAGCAGACTGTCACATGCCCCTTCTGCACTCCTTTTAAAGGCCAGTTGTCTATGCGAACATCCGTCACGGAGCGGTTCTACCTGTAGTTATGAGCTGGATTACAGGGATAAGGTGTCACAATCTGAACATTCCAAGGAATGTGTTAATGCTACAAATTACATGCCTCCAAAAATCTCTATTTATGTAGGATGCAAATAATTTTGCCAGATCACTCAATGTCAGTGGGACATCCTGCTTCCAGTCCAGACTTTCTTTTGACAACCTCATGCTTTCTGGGAAGTGTAATATGTGTTCACTTGGCCGATAGGGACATTGTCGACATTGCTAAGTTAGCATGAGCTCTGCTGCCATGATGCTGCTTTTGCACACGATACTACATGACTTTATTTTTGCAAGACTCTGTTGATGCCTTTCACATGAGAACCGTCTGCTTTGTGCGCTCTCTGTCTGTTCCTGGAGTTTAGTCTGAAGACGGTGAGCAAGGTCGATAAACAATGCCCCTTGTTATTCTGTTCTGGTCAGTCCCTAGCACCTAGACAAAACACGCTAGCACAGCTGCGGCTGCTGAAGACTCGTGCTTTGATATTATGGGAATGCATGTTTGGTTAAGAGGCTCCTTTCCAGGGAGAAGAGCCATGCTGTTCCTATGATGTAGATGTACCATCTAGGCACTAAGGTATGGGGTCTGCTGACAAAGCCCAGAGATCTTCTATTATATAATAATAATACTTCTTACCAAGGGGAGGGTGGTTAGGCCTTATAGTCCTTTATCCACTGTCTATATAAGATGACATCTCCCTTTACAATATATGGACTTGCTACAATGCTAACTGTTTTAGGTTTATGCGTTTTGCTGCTGGTAGTGGCTCGAATACTGCGTTATAGAGCACGATAGTTAAAATAAACATTTTAAACTATAAGTGTCTCTGTCAATTATTATTGTGGACAAGTACGAGTGAGTGAGCGAAAGGGAACGTCTTGTTACCGCAATTCCTGAGAGAGTCGGGAGTGTTGTGTTCTGGGGTGTCTAATCATTTGCATCTTCGTGATTGTTAGGAGAGCGAGTGAGACACTATAGCTAGTTGGTCCTGGGATTGTGGGTACTGAGGCAGTAGGAAGGCTTAGTCCCTATACACCGAGGTCCCTTATTCCTGCGCATAGTTCTGTGTAAGTGCAGAATCCCTGCAACATGGCGCCACCAACGGTTGGTCTGGTACTTATCTGCGAGACTCCTGAGTAGTGCTTGTGCTTGTCCACAAACCCCTCACTTCTGTTTCCGGAGACGGTAGTGACGGTGTAGCCTCCTAGGTTTCAAATATTATAGGTTTTTCAAGCTTGAATTTTAAAAGGTCTCTCTTACTATTTTACCCATTTTTGTGCTGCCACTCGTAGGTTGGTTATAATCTTCTTAATATTATGGCGGTTGCCATAACGGCTCCAAACCGCGCTCCAGTCACAGCTTATTTGACTCAACATGGAGTCCCTAATGCTGGTGCTGCGCTTATTTTTGTAGTTGAGGCGGATGCAGCTCACCGCTTCAAAGTATTCTATTCTTGGGTCACCTTTCCGACAGTAGATGGAAATGATCATTTCTTTCACGAATATACTGCCACTGCACTTCCGCAGAATTATCGACCTTATAGATCTCTTGAAGTTCTGTTGACAGCTTGGCAACATACCATATGGTTTAATGGCGCCCTTCCTCACCCTTTGACAGCGGCCCGTTTAGGCCCCTTATCAATTGACGGGGCCATGTGGCCTGTTTTGGCTGGGTATACCCCACATCCAAATTATCTTAATGTTACTGTCCCAGAGCTACGCGTATTACATACATCGTTAATACGGATACATAGAGCTGTTATACAGTTCATGTCGGGCAACATACAGGTGGCACCACCTGGAGTTGCTGCACAACCGCAGGGACACAGTGGTTTAGTTATAAGTCCCCTCATGATTAATTCAGTGATGGGCAAGCGTCCGCAAAATAAGGATGGACTTCCTTATTGGCTTGCTGAAAAATTTGGGCAAATCGAAGCTGTTTTTCCAAATACCACTCCTGTTGAGAAACACAGGATCTTGACTATGAGCTTACCTAACAACCTTGTTCCTGAGTTAGCTGATTGTAACACTTGGGGTTGAGTGTTTGCAGCGGTATATTCGATGTGTTTTGGCACCCCCTCAATGACCGTTCTCCCTTCTGTGATAAAACGTGTTCAGGATAAACACGGGGCAGAAGCGGCCCTGGAGTTGGGAATGAGACTGGTGGGTGCGTTCGACATTATGTGCGATGTGATCCTTGCTAATGTGAAGGGTGAAGCTGTAAGCTTACAAGTGGCACAGCGCTTGGAGGTTGTTGCTGATGCAGACAAACAGCGCTAATTACCAAAGATTATTGCTAAAGCTTATAAAACCTTAGGGCGCAATAGTCTAGGAATTAAGCCTTTAACTCAAACTCAACCTCAACAAAAAGCCCAAACTGAGAAGAATGGGCGCCCGTTCTTTCCTAAAAAGAACTGGAGTAAAAAACAGAGGCAGCAAAACCAGAAGCAAGGTTCGTGTGCTGGTTCACCGACACCTGATTCTATTGAGCATACTTATGGTTTGCACAACCGCGCGAAACTTAAGACTCCAGACAGATTTCAAGTCCCTGATCAGCGCTCTCCTCGTTCTTTGCAGGACACATCGGACTCTCAAGTCGGTGGTCTAGAGCGCCAGGATTGCAGCAAAGGTGCGACCGGTCAGCAGGGACAGGATCAACCTCGCTAGTTTGACATAAAAGCCAAACAAGAGAGACTGCCTCGTTTTTGACCCTCTTATCAAAAGAAGAAAGTTGCCGCTTTAACAGCGAAGTGTGCCTCAGACGGTGAGAACGCTACTCCTAGATTGGACATGGGCAGTGACACTCCGACAGCGCAGCGGAAGTTACCATAGTGCGGGAGGCACTGCGTCCCTGTCTGGAGGCGAGAGCAACTGATACATTTATTACAGTGGAAACAGCAGATACACGAGTTGCACCCCCTGATAGACTATATGAAATAGTCCTCCAGATTGAAGGTGATATACAGCGCACAATTACTGCGGTTTTCTGGGAAAATCTCACCTCCTCATATGACATTTTGTTGGCGGAGGCGGATTGGCCTCCGCCATTTGTTCTGGCTTCTTCTCGTGGGGAGGACGTGATACTTCAGAGTTTTTCGCGTTATGTCCCTGAGGAAGCTAAACAGGCTTACGCATCGGAGTGGGCATTGGCCCTGGCTCCGGCGGTGTATCGTAATCAAGTGGGCTGGGATAGAGATTCGCCGGCACATGAGATTCCTTTGCGATCTACGCCGCAGCCCCAACCACAATATTCAATCAGTGAGGGGGGCTAAAGCTTCCGTCTGTGACATTTTGTCCCAATTGAAATATCAAGGTGTAATTGAACCCTGTGTATCACCCATGAATAATCCTCTTTTTCCGATATCGAAACCGGATGGTTCATATCGCATTGATCGTACATTTAAAGTACAGAACACACACAGATCTACGTTAGTGAATAACATAGTTCGTAAAAAATACTAGACGAAACTGGATATATCCAATGGTTTTTACTGTCACAATTTGGCTCAAGAGAGCAGTGGTTTGACTGCATTTAGCGCCGTCGGCAACCAAAAAAGATTTACGCGTTTGCCTATGGGCTATAAGAACAGCCCTGGAGCATTTGCTGCACGTGTTGTGTCTTTGTTATACAGCATTGACCCAGATGCGTTCTCGTATGTCGATGACATTTATCTGATGGATGACTAACTGATTCCACATCTAGTCCGCGTGGATCGGATCATTCTGTCATTTGCCGACTTTGGTTATAAATTTAACTTTGCTAAATCACACATCGCTTGTTTAGCGGAGCTTTTCTTGGGCTATGAGCTCAATAATGAAGGTAGGGGGTTAGCCCCCCACTTTCTGGAGAAATGTGCACAATTGCAGCCACTTCAGTCTTTGCTGGGATTTTTGAATTTCGGGAGGACTTACATTCCTGATTATGCCCAGCGTATCAAACCGCTTTATGCATGGATACAACCCTCGTATTCGTCTGCCAGCTGGCTTCCGGAACATACCTCTATTCTTCAATCTTTGCAGTCTGATCTGCTGGCGACTAACTTCTTGTTAACACGTGACAATACTACGAACCTGGTCATACGAATTGTGCTGGGGAAGGTAGGTTTCACTTACTTAACGTTTGATGAAAGAGAGACAGTACCAATTGCATATAAATCACATTTGTACACATCAACGGAAATGCGGTTTTCCAATGTTAAAATATTTTTGACTGCGGTCCAAATGGCGATTCTGAAGGAACGATCTCTGGCGCAGGGGAAACGCATTCTTTTGGTTTCGCCTATACATGCTTTAGAAGCAGTGACTAAGGCGAGTGTACCGAATTCTAAAGCTTTACATCCCCGTTGGATACAATGGGCTACTTCTTGGACATCGGCTGATGTCACGTTTATTTTCGATCACGCATTGCAGACACAGGAGTTTTTACAGTATGAACATGTTCATCCTCCTCCGTTGTCGTTGCTACCCTTGGACCAGTAAAAATGTATCATTTATACCGATGGCTCGGTTCAACCGGCCATCGGGTCCAAACATGCTTATTCGGCGGCTTGCGCTATTGTGGCTGGCACAATTGTAAATGGTGATTTCAAGTCTTCCATAGTGCATACACAGGCACTTGGGGACTATACGGCGCAATTGGCGGAGCTGCGTGCTCTTGTTTTGGCTCTAGAATGCGCAGATCCTAATGTGAACACTCTTATTGTGTGCGATTCTTACTACTGTGTCCAGTCTTTTAATGACAACTTATTCTTTTGGTCTCAAAATGATTATCGAGACTCCAAATGCAGCGCAATAAAGCATAAAATGCTTTGGGTTCGAGTGGCGGAACTTAAAGAATGTCTGCCACTCACACAGGTTATACATACTCTTGGCCATCAGCGTGTGGGAACACATGCTGTTGGAAATTCTTTGGCTGATGAGGCAGCCAAGTCTGCAGTAGCCATGTGTTCCGTTGCAGCAGTTACAAGGTTCATGACTAAAATCGATGAAATACTGGCAGCTATTGCTGCTACAAAGGATGGAACTGTTTTCCTGCAGGGCTTCTCTTCTAAGTATTCTTATCATTTGTCACCCGAACAAGTTCCTTATGCTACAATACCGTTGGTTGGGGATCGGCTGATTCCCAACATGGACCGCAGGCTTCCTTTGATCATAGCCGCACATGACGGCATGGCTTCTGCACATGCCGGAGTGTCTGCGACTGTTTCTATTTTACAGCAACGTTATTGGTGGCGTGGTTTATACAGACAAACCCGTAATTATGTGCTTTCTTGTGACATTTGTCAACAAATCAAACCGTCTACGGTTTCACGTCCACCACAAACACAGCTATATATATCAAATCAGCCATTTGGCTGTGTATATCTTGATCACTGCAGTCCATTGACTTCAGATACTGCATATAAATACATTTTTGTTGCAGTTGATTCATGCACTAGATTCCTATGGGTTTGGCCACAACGCAGTGCTGACGCTCGAAATATCATTCGAGATTTGCGTGTCTTTATCGGGATGTTTGCCTGTGGCACCTTCCATTCTGACCAAGGTCCAGAGTTCGCCTCTAAGGTGTACAAGGAAGCCATGAAGTCTTTGGGGTGCTGGTGCAGTTTTCGTCTCCATACAGGCCTAAGGGCAATTCTATAGTGGAGTGAATGAACCGTGACTTAAAGCAATCTTTGACAGCTAGAGTCTTAGGTACTGGCAGGAACTGGCTGGCCCATTTGTATTGAGTTCAACGTGCACTTAATAATCTACTGATAAGATCTCTGGGTTGGCGGGCCCCATACGAAATGATCTGGCATTAAAATGTTTGTGCCAGACCTTGTAGGTCTAGACGTTGTGGTGGCAGCCCCAACATTTGATGTAGATAACCATTCTACTATGTTACAGGACCTACAGAAGAGCCGTGACAGCTTCGCTACAGAACATTTATCCTCTTCCGATGAAACAGCAATGCCGATTCCGGTCGCCGGCTGGCTTCCTAAGATTGGAGATCTGGTACGAGAAAAACTGGAGTACAAAAAAGAATTTGGTCCCCCTTATCATGCACGGTCCCAGTTCTTGGATTGAAGGGTACTCGTACTGTGATACTACCGCCTTTGCCTGGACGCAAAGAAAACAGATATATTTCAATTGACAATGTCAAACTACACCATCTGGCCGATTCTGAATAGTGTGACTTCCAGTACTTCACGCAACGCTATTTCCATGAATCTGATGGCTTCAGCCTCTTCGACTAATGCCCATGTCATTGAGGGTGAGATGGAATCTCCTATTGACTTTCTGCCTGTTGTGCCCTCATCCTCCTCCAACGCTGACGTTGAGTATGCTTATCCTGTGGATGAGTGCCATATTGAAGTACCGGACAGCCCTTTACATCATCAAGCTGATGTTGCACTGCCTCCGTTAATGAACGTGGGAGCAAGCGGTTATTTTGGGGACCGTACGAGCTTCTCTTATGACTCTTCCTCATCAACTGTGACAACTCCACTGACGCAAACCATTATTTTCATCTCATGGTTCAAAAAGACTTACCTGGTCCCACCCTGGACCTACATTTGGCTGGTGCTTATACTGATTTGCCTGTTCATGTCGATTGGGTTTGTGACAGTGTTCTTCTTGCTCATCAATGGTCATTACTTGCCAGAACGCTCTGCTGTGAAGTTGGTTGATCGAATTCTGGCTCCCCATACATCGTCCCATATCATGAAACGAGATCAAGCCCTTGTGAACATTTCGGCCTTCCCTGTTGCTGATGGCATCGTTTGGGATAAAGTTGCATTCGAAATCCATGGTCCGACAGAAGTCCTAAAAATACCATACGTGTTTCGCGTCTCCTTAGGAGATGTGGTGACACAGGATATACATTCTGGTGATTGGAATGTACAAGCGGTACATTCGTTTTTCTCCGATTTAAAGTATTATGCTGCTTTTGATGCTGAGGATTTGTATTTAAATTCTGCCAATTCTGCTGATTTATTCTGTTACCATCATTATGGTCATCATTTTTTGCATAAAACAAACACGTTAAGACCTGTTTTTAATTATACGCAATGGGAACATTGTCCAACTCCCCTTAAGGGAAGTTCCAAAACACTTTGGAAAAAGTTAATCTATTTTACTGATTATAACACGTCCACTCCAGAGTCCTATTTCTTTAAATTGAAAATGCCGTCTCAATCTAAATTTATGTTGATGCACGCAAAATTAATTTATTCGAATTCTTTTAGATCTGAATTAGCCTTACAGAGTTACGAACACTGGAAAGATACCATTGATTTTAAATCGATTTGAGGTACTAGGGCTTGGCAGTTCCAGGGAACCGAAACTTTGCATCGTGCGGGTCTCATTCCGACTCAAATATTTTTAAATGACACGGTGCACCAAACTACTTGTTTTGGCTTGGCTACAGCCAGAAATGTGAATATTCCGTCCATTCCCTCATTGGCTGAGTATGATAATTGGCGTAAACACACCAATCATACAATTGACGAACTACAAGCACTATTTAGAAATGGCACTTTAAATGTCTCACATGTTGACCGCTCAGGATGGTTGTTGTGGCAAACCAATTCCAATGCATATCAACTGCGTTTTCATAATGCTTCGACAGGTTTCACACAGACTAGACCTGATCCACGTTTTCCTTATTCTCATGCAGTCACCACGTATTCGGTAGGGAAATTGTGTCAGCAATGTTTGAGACACTCCACACGGTCGTCAGTAAAGCAACACCTTTCACTCTTATCAAGCGACATCGATATAGCCGATTTTATCCTCGGTCCTAAATCACCAAGATCAAAACGTTTTATCTATGAGGCTTATTCTGAATTATGGAAACCATCGCAGATGGAAGCAGCGTTCAGTCTGCGCCAAACTGACTAAGCTAATTTGGAAAAAGTTCTAGCAGTTGTCGATAATAGCATAAACACATTGTCGTCCCGTATTTATACTCTTGATAATATTGTTTCATCTGTTCTTGATATTGTTCAAAGTGATGCATCTGTATTGCATCATGGTCAGAATCAATTACGTTCTGTGATGCAATTTGCATGGACGTTGCAAACTCTAAAAATGGGTAAAGTACCCTGCGATTATTTGAACGCTTCTGCATTGTTTATGCCATTTAATTTGACAGATAAACAAATGTTCATGTCCATGAAAGACGCTACATACACAGTGAACAATTAGAACATTTACCATTTTCCGTAGCAGAGACTGATTCAGCTGTATGGTTAATTCATGGTGTTATTTCTCTGCCATTCTCGTTATTTCAGTTTAAATCTTGCACGAAACACTTCCCGATAGGCCGCTTTGAACCCCTGGGTAGTGCGTTTCTTCATGAAGTGTGATCCTTGCCTTTCACCTATAGATGTCAACGAGAAGATAAGGAAGTTTTCCTAACAGGGGAGGACTGATATTCCACAGTAGGACATTCCCTAGTTTGCAAACAAGTTAAATTGCACAGCACTTGTAACATGTCCGCCGCTAATCTGGCTTGTTTTTTTAAAGCTACGCCTGTCCCGGCAATAATTCCCGCACTCGCATTGCTTTCGAATGGCAGTTATCTTATTTTGAATAACCACGACTGCTGTGGCTTACGGGCAGGATTCCCGTATATAGTAACAGTTTCACAACGTGTTACTTGTTGTAGCAATGTGCTTTTTCCACCCCTGCATGGGATTGTAGATAGTTCTCTTTGGCCTTCCAGTCCAACTTTGAAAACAGATTTCAATAAACTAAGCAGACTCAAAGTGCTATTGTTTCAAGAGGAAGTGGCTCTCACTTCGGCTCGAGAGACCTTCGAATTGCAGGTGGTGAGGACATCTAGTGAGATACAGTCACTCCTGAATACGAATCTCTCTCTTCATTTTGGGGAACTGATACATCAAATATTTAATGCATCTGACACAGAAGGCTTGGCTCATTTTTTTTTTAAACCTGTGGGATCCGGCCTTGTGACTTCTTTTCAGACGATTTTTGGAGCAATACCGGCCTTTATCCATTCTATTTTTTCCAGCGCCTTCGAGGGTTTCCCTTGATTCTAGCGCTGGCGGGTGGCGTGCTGGTACTTCTGCTCCTGTTACGCAATGGCTGCCCATCTTGTGGTACTGCACAGACCCAGCCAATTGCAACTGTACTGTGACCGAATGCAACAACTTTTTGGATGCTTGCCATTAGCAACGCTTGGCGCAAGTTATGGACTAACTTTTCGCTTTGCATACTTCACTTGCGTGCAACCTGTGTTCTACTGCCGGCGGTGCCCTTTCTTTTGCCTTGGATTTATGCCTCTCCAATACGTCATGCGCAGACCCGGATTATGATCTGTTGGTGGGTCCATTACTGGCCAATGACCAGGCCTGTTCTGGAGATGGTCGTTTGATGCGTGCGGCTGCACTTGGAGTGTTGGCTGAATGGAATACCTGTGCGGCTGCACAGCGTCTCTTACAACGAAGTTTCATCGAATATCACGCAAGTTGCCCGGATATGCTCTTGGAAGCATCAGATTACGAGGAGCACGTGTGTTCCTTAGAACTGCTTAACTGGATGGCATCCCTTTTTGCTACGAACGATAGGGATGACCTTTTGGAACAAATTGCATTCTTAAGTTCACGGAATTTGATGGATTATCCAAATTCGCATTAAATTACATTTTAAACAAAAAAATAATAATTCTTCAATTTTTTCAAGCGTTTTCGGACTCTGCATATTTTTTTGAACTCTGTTTGGGTCTTTTATCTATATGCTACGACCTGGGCAAGGGGAGGGTGTCATATGGCCGATAGGGACATTGTCGACATCGCTAAGTTAGCATGAGCTCTGCTGCCATGATGCTGCTTTTGCGCACAATACTACATGACTTTATTTTTGCAAGACTCTGTTTATGCCTTTCACATGAGAACCGTCTGCTTTGTGCGCTCTCTGTTTGTTCCTGGAGTTTAGTCTGAAGACGGTGAGCAAGGTCGATAAACAAGGCCCCTTGTTATTCTGTTCTGGTTAGTCCCTAGCACCTAGACAAAACACGCTAACACAGCTGCGGCTGCTGAAGACTCGTGCTTTGATATTATGGGAATGCATGTTTGGTTAAGAGGCTCCTTTCCAGGGAGAAGAGCCATGCTGATCCTATGATGTAGATATACCATCTAGGCACTAAGGTATGGGGTCTGCTGACAAAGCCTAGAGATCTTCTATTATATAATAATACTTCTTCTTACCAAGGGGAGAGTGGTTAGGCCTTATAGTCCTTTATCCACTGTCTATATAAGATGACATCTCCCTTTATAATATATGGACTTGCTACAATGCTAACTGTTTAAGGTTTATGCGTTTTGATGCTGGTAGTGGCTTGTATACTGCGTTATAGAGCACAATAGTTAAAATAAACATTTTAAACTATAACAGTGTCTCTGTCAATTCTTATTGTGGACAAGTACGACTGAGTGAGCGAAAGGGAACGTCTTGTTACCGAGATTCATGAGAGAGTCGGGAGTGTTGTGTTCTGGGGTGTCTAATCATTTGCATCTTCGTGATTGTTTAGGAGAGCGAGTGAGACACTATAGCTAGTCGGTCCTGGTATTGTGGGTACTGAGGCGGTAGGAAGGCTTAGCCCCTATACACCAAGGTCCCGTATTCCTGCGCTTAGTTCTGTGTAAGTGCAGAATCCTTGCAACAGTCAACTAGACGAACACAAATGAAAACAATGGCAAGTTAAAGCCTTCAAAGTCGTGGCTCCTCTGATTTGTACTTCCCAAGCCTAAAAAAACTGCAATAGATAATTACAACCTGCTATTTACCATTCAAAAGAGGTTTACAGAGGAGAAACTTATGTATTTATAAGCTTAAATAAGCAGGTGCACCAAAACATATGAAGGCTGTGTTTTGTTCTAGCCTCTGCAGATATTTCTTATAGTTCAGTGTCAAGGGATATACTGGTTATTAAAGGCCCTAAACCTGATATAAAGGCCTGAGCCACAGGCGATGGCCTATAACAAGTGAGATGGCCTTTAACAACCCGTATAACCGAAGGCAGAAGGGCTAATAGGCTGTTAGAACATTGGAATGTTTAGCACTCCATTGTAGACAATGGAGTGCTCCGGGCTTCTAATGGCCGGTAGAAGCCTGGAGAGCAACATTCCAATGTTGCTTTCCTTTCACAGCTGTTGCTGTGAATAAAGGCCTCTCGGAGCCAGAGGGGATTTAAACTCCCTCGAGCTCCGAGAGGCCTTTGTTTTTACTAATTAGAACATTCTGCCCTCTAGGGGCGGAATGTTCCAATAGCCTTAGAGCCCTCCTAGCGGGCTCTACCAGCCATTAAAGGCCTGCTTCCTTGTTAAAGGCCATCGCCTTCGGCTCGGGCCTTTAACGCTGGAGCGGGCCTTTACTGGCCGGTAGAGCCCGCTAGGTTGGGTTCTTAGGCTATATTAGAACATTCCAACAACTAAGGGTAAAAAGGAGAAACAGAAAGACAAACGTTAGAAAGTTGAAGCGCAAGGTTAATACCAGCCATTATTAACACTGAGCCACTTCATTATCTTCAGTGGAGCTCCCAACCATCTAATGTTCTAGTTTTGGGATAAACTAGGCATTATTGTTAGAAGCTATGTTACCATACAACCCTGAATGCCTGGGAGAAGATCCATGAATGTGTGGCGACAATGAAAATGCAAAGACTTGCTCGCCACTAACTAAAGGATGGCCTTATTTAGTGACAGTTTTTGAATATGCCTGTTCAGGCACCAGAGGTCTGAATACAATGGTCATACAAATAGAACATCAGATTCTTAAACGAGGTATGGGTGACGGACATACATCTGCCAGAAGCCACAATTGAGAATACTTGCACATTGAAAACACACAGTGAATATGCATATACGAGTAGAACTTGACCAGCTTAAACCTACGCACAAAGAGTGTTGTACAGCAAAGGCCCTCTAGAACACTTACATATTGAAATTACACAGCGAGTTCTTCTGAAAGACATCTTGGGCGATTTAGGAGATATATATTAAATATATAGGTTGTATATCATACATGCCAGATGAATCTGTGGAAGGAAGGAATCTAGGTTTGACCTTTTGGGGCAGATCCTTTTCAAATTTGTAAGATAACCACAATGTAAAACATTCCTATTTACAATTATTGTATGTAAATGTATGCCACTTGGAGATCCTCGAAATATGGCCTAGATCCCGCCTCGACACATGGCAAAGTTATTCACCATTTCAGAACTTGATTAAAATCATGCTTTTCTGGGTAAATTGCTTCCTGGCTTTTTGCCTCGCAAGTAAATATGACTGATGCAGATATATAAAAAGCTGTCTAATGTATTATCTGAAATGCATGTTCGTTAATCACATCTAGCCTGCACTGGACCCCACATTTCTTACTGCTTAAGCACAGTGCCTTATTTTCCAGATATCCCTTGTACAATAAAAATGTCCTATTTCAAGCAGCCCACTGGCCCTTGGAGCCTAAACCCCCTAGAATATATCAAACTCAAATATAGTATTTTTCGAGGCCACTTTGTATCGGGGGAGGGGGTGTGTGTGTATATATATATGTATATATATATATATATATATATATATATATATATTATCTACTGGCGGTCGCCAGTAGATAGTTATAGTTAGGACCTATTTTCCATAGGAAATCCGCGACATTCTATTTGAAATAACTCTTGCGTCGGTTGACGAATCTTCGCGAAATGTTCAAACTTTATGGCCCGCTCCGGTCCGCTCCTGCCCTGAAAGTTTCGGGGTGATTCGTCAAGCGGGGTCGAGAAAAAAGGGGGGTCCCAAAACGTGTTTTCCCCATTCATTTTCCCATAGGAAACTTTAGACACGGCTACAGCCTGAACTGCTGAACGGAATTACACCAAATTTGGCAAAGAGGTAGTTCTTGGTTCAGAAAGAACCCTTTTTGTTAAATGGTGTAAATCCGTTCAGTAGTTCCTTTGAAAATCAAAAGGAAAATCACATATATATCTATGGCCGCGTCGGATTCGCGCACCCTCCCGATCACGAGCGTTGCAGAGAGGTGTAAAAAGGGGTGTGGCCTCTGTACACTTCTCTGCAACGCAGCCCCCTGGCGCATACTGGAGGTTCCTGGTGGGCTAGTTGGCCCCCAGGGACCCTCATGATTCAAGGGGACTTAATCCCCCAACTTAAAACGCGCCACGGGGCGCGTTTGCTCAGATGTCACCTCAGGCCCCGCCCCTCCCTTCACCATTGTGCAAATATTCCTCTAAAATCAGCCGAAATACGAATTCCGATTTACTCACCTGTTATCAGGAGAGACCTCAGTGCTGCATCTTTCAGCCCAGTACTGGTCCTGAAAAGTAATTCTAACCGTACTTACCAGTAACTTGAATTTCCTTCCATAGGCTAACATTGACTGGTTTCACTTGGAAATTCTTCTAAGTGTGGAGTTTTGGAACTTTATAATATTCCTCTAAAATCAGCCGAACTACGAATTCCGATTTACTCACCTGTTATCAGGAGAGAACCCAGTGCTGCATCTTTTAGCCCAGTACTGATCCTGAAAAGTAATTTTAACCGTACTTACCAGGAACTTGAATTTTCTTCCATAGGCTAACATTGAATGGTTTCACTTGGAAATTCTTCTAAGTGTGGAGTTTTGGAACTTTATAATATTCCTCTAAAATCAGCCGAACTACGAATTCCGATTTACTCACCTGTTATCAGGAGAGAACCCAGTGCTGCATCTTTTAGCCCAGTACTGATCCTGAAAAGTAATTTTAACCGTACTTACCAGGAACTTGAATTTCCTTCCATAGGCTAACATAGAAGAATTTCCAAGTGAAACCAGTCAAAGTGTGGAGTTTTGGAACTTTATAATATTCATCTAAAATCAGCCGAACTACGAATTCCGATTTACTCACCTGTTATCAGGAGAGAACCCAGTGCTGCATCTTTTAGCCCAGCACGGACCCCGAAAAGAAATTCTAACCGTACTTACCAGTAACTTGTATTTCCTTCCATAGGAATCCATTGTCTGGTTTTCAGCAGAAAAGTTTCAAAGTGTCAATTTTCACAAACTACAAATATTCCTTAAAAATCGCCTGTATGACTTAAACGCATTCTTTCAACTGTTTACAGGAGATGCACCAGTGCTGGATCCAGGATCCACCACTGAGTAAGAAAAAGTAACGATAACACTACTTACCTGCTAAGTGAATTTCCAGCCATAGGATAACATTGGTGATTCTATGTGAAAAAGTTTCTAAGTGTCAACTTTTAAAATACAATAATATTCCTTAAAAATCACTACTGTAACCAAAACGCTTTTACTCAACTGTTTACAGGAGATGTCCCAGGACTGAATCTAGGATCCAGTCCTGTGGTTAGAAAAGTAATCCATAAAGTAACTAATTGCATTTAACTACAAAATTCACATTGGGCTCAATGTTGCTTTCTGTTTGAAATTGTCTTGCCCATTGCAACAACTGTAAATACTGTACTTAAAAGTCTATTACCTATTTGCAAAGTATTTAAACTAAAGTAATTCATTCTGAGAAAGTATATTTTGTAATGTAATGTATAATGTAATTACAATGTAATTTAATAAATAAAATATATAAAAATAAATAGTTTTAAAAAATTTAGTAAATCAGTATCAAAAAAATAAATATAACAATTAATACATTCAAAAATTGTCATTTACAAAACCTTTGAAATTCACTGAAAAAACCATAGGTTTTAGGGCGTTATAGTTAGAAATTAGCATTTAAAAAACCTTTGAAATTCACTGAAAAAACCATAGGTTTCAGGTACGTTATAGTTAGAAATTAACATTTAAAAAACCTTTGAAATTCACTGAAAAAACCATAGGTTTCAGACACGTTATAGTTAGAAATTAGCATTTAAAAAACCTTTGAAATTCACTGAAAAAACCATAGGTTTCAGGCACGTTATAGTTAGAAATTTGCATTTAAAAAACCTTTGAAATTCACTGAAAAACCATAGGTTTCAGACACGTTATAGTTAGAAATTTGCATTTAAAAACCTTTGAAATTCACTGAAAAAACCATAGGTTTCAGGCACGTTATAGTTAGAAATTTGCATTTAAAAACCTTTGAAATTCACTGAAAAACCATAGGTTTCAGACACGTTATAGTTAGAAATTTGCATTTAAAAAACCTTTGAAATTCACTGAAAAAAACATAGGTTTTAGGGACAGTTATAGTTAGTTGGACTCGTACAAAACCATAGAAATTCCCCGTTATAGTTAGTTCAGCTAACTATAACTCGCGCCCGCAATGCACTGCTGATGACGTCACATATTACATCACTCATGACATGGTCAGTGACATCACTGATGACATCACTGATGACATCTCAAATGACATCACTGATGACATCATCCATGTGATTATTTCATGCATCTTCTCACACCCTAATATAACTTTTGATACACCCACTCTAAATTACAGACTGCCATTCGCAAAACCATACACACTCCAATACCAATAACTACATACCCACTCACTGATTCTTAGGTCTACACACACACACACACACATCTACTCACTCACCCGTCCAGTCACTCATACTTACAGTCACTCAGTACAGGACTATCATATGCACTCATACACCTATATAAACACTCACACACCGCCACTCATCCATAGAGGTACTCACACACCTAGTCAGTCATGCAAAAAATTAATCACACACCCATTTACTCACCTATACAGTTATACACACACCAGCTCACTTACTCATACAAATACTAGCACATTCTTACGCTCTTATACAATAACTGATACAAGCACACACACATCCATACAGCCACTCTCACAATCACACACTCTCACTTATAGCCATTTCAAAAACTCTAACACACATATATACTGCCTTTTACATATGTAGTTACTCGCACATGTACCACTGAGATATACATTCACTCACTAACACACCCATACACACACTCACCCACCCAAGCAGTCCATCACAGATGCACTCTTGAAATCATGCACCCAGTGAATCACCCACTCACACATCTATGTACAGAGTCACACACACCCCACCCACACAAACACTCAGGCAGCCATACAGATACTCAGAGAACCAATCAATAACCCATATAGACACTCATGTAGCTATTCGCAAATCCATGAATCCACTTACACACCAACAAACAGACGGATACAGACATTCACACAGTTTAGTCACTAACCCATGCATTCAGTAAGATACGTTTAATCACTCACTTGTAGGGTCAGTCACTCATGTACTAAATCATCCATTCAGACACTTATACACCCACTCATTCTTCAATACGCCTTTCCCTATATATATTAAACATATTTAAACTTTACAGAAACACAGTGTCACTGGATGATGTCACTGGATGATGTCATGAGTGATGTCATGAGTGATGTCACTGACCATGTCATGAGTGATGTAATATGTGACGTCATCAGCAGTGCATTGCGGGGGCGCGAGTTATAGTTAGCTGAACTAACTATAACGGGGGAATTTCTATGGTTTTGTACGAGTGAAATGTCCAACTAACTATAACTGTGTATATATATATATATATATATATATATATATATATATATATATATAGGGAAACTTGCACCACTGTTGGCTATGCTGAGGCTGATTTAGATTTAATAAAAATGCGTGTTAAACTTTTTATACATTTCTGCACTAAAATTGCACAGAATTGTATATTTCTGTGTTTGGTAAACTGAACTGCGCCTAACTTTCATCTTAGATTTTAACACAGCCATGATATGCGTTTTTATTTCTCATTATGAAGGTACATGTAACTAATATGTGCACAGATGCTCTGTATTGATATACTGTTCTCAGAGAAATATGGAGGAAGCCTATCACTACATTCAAAGCTCTTCCCGCCTGCATCACTAATGATAAAACTTCCACTGTTTGTCTAGCTAGATTTGTACCGCCACCTCCGATGTCGTTATGTTATAATAGGGCACATTAATATTAAAGTTAGGAGCTAGTGCTAGAATGGTGGCATTAGATGACGTTGTATAGTTCTGTATTGTGACTTGTCAGTTCATTGCTACATTTGTTCACCCTATGAGGCCTGTGTGATTTCCACTGACTTCTACGGAAGATTTGCTTATAAAAAGGACTCATTTTGGAGGTAAGCCAGTCTTCTGACCCCCGACTTCGGAGGCTGAACCCTTGTGGGCTTGTCTCATACTTCGAATACTTGTGCCTTGATGCCAGGTCATCATATTTCTGCATTTGATTGAGCCTTATGCTAATTCCCTATGCATTCTGGTTGACTATTATTTTTGCCTTTTGTAATATTCTTTAATTATTCTCAATAAACCTTCATTTTATGTGAGAGTACCTTGCATTACACGGGGGAGGGGAGGAAGTGAGGCACAGATGTGTGGAGAGAGGTGGGGGGTATAATAAATTAGTCAATTATCCTAACAAAAGCATGCAATGAAACCCATACACTTCTCAATAAAAATGGTATCTCTCAAATTATATCAAATTACATGTGTATTCTGTTTAGAGAATCCCCTCAGGCTAATCCAAATTTGTACAAAAAGGCAGTGTAAAAACCGTAGACTGTATTAAGGTAGTTACTTAAAACTGTCAAGTTAAAAAAAAAAGTTCTTACCGTGGAGAAACAGCGAAGATTTTGATGAGACAACACAGGCTTGAACGCGCCAATGGTAATGGAGTCTAGTTTGATGGCATCCGTGTAGCACTGGTACAGCACTGCAGGCACCTGCCATACCTGGCAGTAACTCAGAACTGAGGGTAGGAGCAGAAGGAGAAACAAAAATACACAGTTTGATCTTCTTGGATTAAATCAGTCCCCCTTCAGCATGCCAGGCCTAAAGAAGAGTACGCTAGCCCAAATACAGCTAAGTCCACTATTGCGGCAGAGTCCAGACCTAAAGCATAGACAGCAATGCCAGTGTCTCTCAGCGTGCACCTATTTTATAAGCCAAAAAATATTGCAAACACGGGCAGTACTGCCAAGCTTGCGACGCGCAGCACTACAATGTTTATTTTGAAGCTATTTGACGTAGGTGAATTCTAAGGATTTTATACAGGGTTATACTTTAATGACTCTTACACTAAAGGAATCCCAAGTGTATTCTTATTCTGGATTCTGACCCGGTTGGTTTTATGACGTGCTGCCACTGATATCCGCGTAATTTACGGGCTAACAAACCAGTGGCCCTAATATGAGGCGATGACATTTTAATATCCGCCAGCCCTGCGTATGACGATTTTCATACCGCGAAGATACACGTGTTACACTCTTCACATGAAGAGGCCTGGGATCGAATTGAATACTTTATTCAATCAATATTTTAAGAGCCCTGACGAAGTTCAAGTACTAACTGAACGAACCGCGTTGGCTGGATGTTGTTCGTTGATGCAATGAACTTGAATCGATTTAATAAAAGAGATGAGTAAAAGGAATACCTTGCCGTTCTCATTTCCTTATTGACTCTGGATAAGAAGGTCTATGGTGCACCATTCCAAATATTTATAATTGGCTCAGTTCCTCATCGCAAGACCTGTAGACCAAGCAGTGTATCTCAAAGCTGTTAAGAGATGACTGGGTGACACAGTGCTAACCTGCCTACAGCACAACACTACAAATCACAGTTACAAGCAAATAAACTGTAACTGGCCTAGCCTGTATGGTGTATGCAGGCTCTAGTTACTAGATTACATCGACGAGCCATAACCTGGGAGGAGGAATGCTGTGCACGGCTTCCTTGCCAAACATGACATCAGTCAAGGCATCAATAGTCCTTCAGTCTCTTGGGACTGTATTCAGCGATGCCCCTCTTGGAGCCCTGCAGTTCTTGTAGTTGAGTGGATTCCTTCCATCTTGTGACATGTATGCCAACCTCTTTCAGAATGGGTCTCAAAGCCTGTACAGAGCAGAATGCATGCAATACATGATTCACACTGATCTGTGTGATCTGTGCTGTTGCTAATGAATCGTTTTCAATTAAACATTCGCTAAAATCACTAAACTGTTAACTAGGTTTTCTCTGTAACTATTAAAACTAATGACATCGTGGTTGCAAGGCATTACTTACTCCGAGAAGTATGAATTCTAGGAAAGAAGACAAATACTCATAATTCATGTAGAAAACATGTTCACTTTAGAAATGAAAATGAATTTAATCTACGGAAAATGTCGTCCTCGTACTGTAATGCGAGTAGACAACTGACTGCCTCTTATATTTCTGCGACAGATGAAACAGCATTGAAAAAGAATTGTTGTAAACCAGGCGTCTTCATTACTCTCATTACTGAAAAGGTTGGAGACCCCCGTTTTAAACGATAAACAGTGTCTTCCTCTGGGATGAAAAGTTGTCTACCTATCTGTAAGGTTACTTTGTAGACTGTGCAACACATTGGTGTTTCATGGTGCTCTGCGGGCACTACTTTTAAACATATCCAATTACTTTGGAAACAGAGATATCTTAAGCTTCTTTGTTAAGCATAAGTACACAGGTTCGAAATGAAGGGACACTGTCTTTTTCACAGAGTGAGGACTCATATGGTATAGGACCTTTCTGCCCTTCTGAAGATGGCTCAAAAAGTGAACAGCCAGGAATATTGGCTAGTGCACCCGCTGCAAGCAGCTTGCTAAAATAGATAGCAATGTTGAAAACTGCAGTGATTCATGCCTAGTCTTATGAAGGCCACTCTCTCCTTGATTGGGTCTCAATGCAGCACACAAAGGAAATTGGAGATGTGATCCAGGCGTGGGCTCCAACCCTCATCAGGGCTGCAATGCTTTGTTCTAGCTGAAGCTGCTGCAGTGAGTCCACTGGCATACTGTGGTACAGAGAGTTCTCTTAGTCTAATCAGAACCCCAAAGCTTTGTAGAGGTTGCAAGTCAATTCTCTCTTGTAAGGACACCAAACATTTCTCGCTAAACAATGACTACCCATGAGGTAGAGATTCATTTAATCTGATTTCTTGGGCCTAATCAAAATTAGTTTTCTAGCCAGAAATCCTTATTTAGCTCACTTGTGCAGGGCAAAACCTGAATTATCTTGGAAATTTGAAGCCACTTCATAACCTAATCAATGGCAAGCATGAAGCAAACAATGTTTTATAACAGAAATTTACAATAATTGGATGGTTAAAGACTTTGAAAATTCTCACAAATGTTATAATAGCCAACAAAGACAAATTTGCATGGCTCAAATTGAATAAATCTGACACAAGAAGGGAAACAGAATCGCACCATGGGGCTTTAGGCTAAAATTAATACATCATATCTGTAAGAAGGAACTTTGGATAGGACTCTCGGCGTTATACCCACAGTTAATTTAGATGTTATCAAAATCTCCATTATAATTTTACTGTGGGTGCCATCAGACAATGCAAAGTTGCAGAGCTGTGGCACAGTAGGAAATAATGCATCTCTTTGCCTAGGAAAACTATTTTATCATATTACCTTTAAATGAGAGTGGAAGAAAATACATATTTAGTGCTAGCTACTGCTAGCAGCAATTGACGAATTTGGTGGGGAGAGGGTATGAGGGACATTCTTTAAAGACCTTATGTTACAAAACAGGTAACATCCCTTCCTGACAACCATCTGCAAATAACCAATCAAGCATCTACAACAATACGTAATAGTTTCAAACGAGATAAAGTCTGAAACATTTAAAGTGATATCATGAGGTTGAAAATAAATTTAAAATTAAACAAACTTACGAAAACGACTTACTTTATCTACTGATACATTAAACATTTTATACCTTTAGAAAAAAAGCACGAAACTCTACCTGCAGCAGGAAGGCCATCAACAATATTTGGCTGCTCTAGCGGTGAACAAGAAGCTTCTTGGGTGGATTCCATGGTACTCAAAGCTTTCAGAAATGGGACTGCAAGTGTGAAAACTGATTCAGTGGTTTTATAACTAGCGACGGGGCAAGTTGATAGAACAGTCACTTTTAAATGTTTCTTCTCCATGCAACCGAACACCTGCAAATGGAAAATTCAGTAAGGTTAAAGCAAACCGTGAATAAATCAGCAGTGTCCAGGTGAAACAAAATATAATCAGTCATATTTGAGAAAAGAATATACCTATGTTGTCAGAGAGAAAGAAATAACGCTTTGACCTATACAGACTAAAGGCTTACCTTCTTAAAATGAAAGTATTTTTTTGGTAATGCAACAGCAGACACTGACACTGTATTAGATTTGTCTGAATGTTGCTTCTGATCCACATGCTACTTTGGAAAGTTGTGAAGTCTGAAGACAAGATCAAAGCCTCCACTGGGAGAACCTTTCCATGTTCCTTCTCTCAAGGAAACCTTCATGACCCTCACCATAACCATCCCTTTATCAGGGTTCAGTCCACGAACCCATGAAATATGCAACAATTCCTCACCCCCTCTGAAAAATTGGTCGTCCCATCTCAGATCTGCCATATCCTTACAAGATCCTGGAGAGCAAAGTAATCAGACAGCTTCAGAAATATACAATAACACTGCAATCTACTCAAAATTCACAAGTCAAGTGCCAACCCTCGAAAAGAACCAAAACCATACTGCACAGCGTCTAAGAGAACTCCCTGCAATGAGGAATGTCGTGGAGGTTTACACCGCCTTATTCACACAGTGGCCCAAACATGCCAGTAAGGTGCCTTTGAGGGTAGATGAGAGTCTCCTAAGCTGCCCTACTTGGATCAGTCTTACTTCTAAACCACACTGAGGCCATCAGGATATGCACCGTCCAGTTGTCCAAGAATAGAGGTGATTGCGGGACAGTCGATCCTCTAATCTGGCACACCCAGACCGTTGCTTCAGCAGCAGGTGGGAAGGGGCTGCCTGGAAACCATTTCATCCCAAATCCACTGCTTTATTGCCAGGCATTTCAAAAAACATGCTAGTCATTCGCGCCGTTGAAGGATGCTACTGAGGCACATATATGGTTGCGATCTAAAACCGTCCCTCCCTTTAAGACAAACAAATCAGTACCTTTCAACACAATGGAAGCAGCTTATGTTTTTAACTTATGGACTGTGAAAGGCACAGGTTTAAAATGTGCCAACAAAGGTAACTTGCCGTTTATTTTAAAAGGTTTCCACTTTGAGCAAGTTTTAAGTTGAACTATTCCTTGAGCACTCAAATAAACGCACGCGACTTGCAAGCGATGAAAATGACAGTTAAGTGTTTTTCCCACACTTAGGTGTGTGATACAATCCAAAATGTTTGTTGCATTAATAAAGCATTGTAAGAACAGTAATAAGATAGCCCCATGATCACAAACCTCACATGCATGTCATTCATTTTCTTCACATCACAGGCATTATTCTGATGAGTTTGAAACGTATCTTTATGAACACTGAGATTGAGCGCTTCTTGAAGCATCCTTTGTGATTCATTCATCTGTGTTTCATCATTGCCAACAAATTTAACAACTGGCTTGGGGTAGGCTGCAGCGATAGGTTTGCTCGTAGAGTTATGAAGTCCGAATCTACACTGTCAAACGTAGTATTGCTGATTGTCTTAGTAAAGGTACAAAGTAAGTGTTAAATAAAAAACACACTTATTTGCTCAAGTGTGCATGCATGCCAGGAATGGTATGGAATGATCGGCGTGAATGAGTAGTTTCACATAAGGCAGCAAAGCATTTTAATGTAATAACAGCTAAATAGGGACCTCTCTTAGAGGAAATTGGATTAAGCATTTCAGGATGGAATCACTTGCAATTGGTACTGGCGTTACTTGGAAAAATATTTTTATTGCATAATGGAAAATATGCACAATTTGCTTAAAGTCAAGAATAGAAATCAAAGTTGCTGAATGATTTCTTTGTGAACAGGTGTAGTCACACAAATGACCAACTATTTTCTAATTGTTATAAATTAGCTCACAGCTAAATGGACTTAGAAGAGTAGTCACACACAATTCGATCAAGAAAGAGCTGCAGCTTAATTTTTTTTTTAATCCTTCCTATCCATCTAACCTATCAGTTAAGTAGTTAAGCTATTAAAGAACAGCTACAAAACATATTGTAAGATATATTTTAAAATGTTCTAATCAAAGATAGAACTTAGTATTACAAACTCTAAAAAAATAAAAGCGCAAAGCTTTTTTGGTCATTGGTAATAAAGTGCAAAGTTCATAAACAAACTCCGATCGGGAGTCGCATAATGAAGGGGACAGGCAGACTTTTATAAGGAAGTTCATTTGTAAAGGATGTAGGACAAGATGCTCTACCATATTGGTCTACCAAAGCTAACAGAACAACCTAACAGAAGAGCACAGCATTATAACAGCTGAAACTATCAAGGGCAGCGAGTTCACACTGCGTTGCGAAATTTGTTATTAAAGGTCAATCTTCAATAGTGTACTATGTATTTGACTTTGAATAACCGCTTGCACTTCTTACATAGAAGTCCTTACACACTCTATACAACAGGAAGACAAATGGGATAACCTGTCAATGCAAAGATTAATGGGTATATATAGAAAAAGATTGACCCCTCAAGTATAACTGGCAATTTCAAACCTCCAAGAGGTGAGCCATTTCAAACCTCCAAGAGGTGAGCCTCTCCAACGTTCAGCCAAAAATAAAATATATGTCACACATACACACACACGTAAAAAATATATATAAATATAGAATATTTAAAGACCAAAATGAGGCCTGAAAAGATTGTAACACAAATTCTTTCATTCATTCTTTTCTTCTGATTGAATGGTTCTTATAAAGCCACATATGTTATACATTTGTCAGAAACAAAGAAACAAGCCTCAAATAGCCAATACACTTTGACTATAACAATAACAAAGTCGCTTCTTAAGGGCTAACATCGAAAGACACAATTATTATTATACAAAGTCCATTGATAATGTTATAGTCGATTAGTTTTCACAATAGAGACCTAACTTTTCGTTGGTATGAATGTTCAAATTCAGTACATAACTGTCGTGAGGGCATCATTTCAGATCTTAGTTTTTGTCTTTATCCATTGGGAAGATATACACTTAAGAGGTGAACAGCTAACTTTGACCCTGCAGGCTGGAATGGTTACTGAAATAAAACCACTAGTAGATGTACCAACTTAAACGTTCAATATCTTCGTTTGACACCGAAGACAAAGCCTTCATCCTAGGTGCTACAGTAAACTCATCTTAGCATTGGAAATGTTCTTCAAGCCATGATCCCTGCCAAATTGATCTCGAGGAATGATTCCCCTCACCTTTTGCTAAGGCTTAAAAATTTCGACCACCTTTACAGAGACTTATGATTAGCAAATGAATCTACTTTCATTTGGTATTTCTTATGTTTTAGTGCTAGAACAAACTTCTTTAATGCGTGCCAATCCATACTCCAAACCTTTGCCTAAATGTTTTGGCACTCTTGATGAACTCAAAGACCGACAATTGTAACTGATTAATTCAGTGGTTTGATGAGCAATAATTGTAATGGGGCTACAAAAAGAAGGGTTGTTTGTTCATGTAAAAGGTTGTCAGGATAAGATTAACAAACATTCGCAAAGCCAATAGGTCTCACCTTTGGGATCTCATAAGTGTTTAGCCAGAGCAATTGGCTTTGCTAATGTGTTTAAGCTATGTTGTAGAGTAGTGTGGCTTGTGTGCAGCATCTTGCAAAGTTATAATTAAAAAAAGTGTTATAAGCATTTTTGTTACTTTGTCTATAATTAAAATGAGAGTATGTATAAGTGAACAAACTTGGGGGCTTCTGCCACAACAATGTAACAACCATTCTATTCACTTGCACAGCGGCACGGGACGAGACTTCCTGCTGTTGCCCGATGCGGCGTGAGCGAGTGGCTGCAGTTCCTGAGAACAAAGTTGTAGGAGGCTGCGGTGGCAATGAGCGCTGCTCGCACCCCAGGAATTTTTTTTAAAAATGTGATCCCTGCGACCAGACCCACCGGACCCAACCCCACGGATCGCAGCGACCTCTGGAGCCCAGAGCACACCGTTGTGCAGCTTTGCTGCTTAGCTGTGTGTGAATCATGCCCGGGCGGCGTGGTTTGCCCCGGGAGACATTGCGGCCACGAGGCGGCTGCGCCGTACCGAATTGCTGCTCGCCTCGAGTCAGTGCCTGGAGTGAGGTAATGGTATCTCTCACTGTGCTAGTTTCTCATCAAATTAAAAATGTGCTTTTAAACTATAACAGTACTTTCTAGCGCCTAGCACGCAGTCATGATCTTCAGCTGCCTGCTCTGTTACAGCTGTAGTTTTGCAGTCACTTAGAGCCTTTGTCTGGTGAGTCACTGTAGTTTTCACCGAGCCGCGCCACATACAGCCACACTAAAATCGTGTTGGGACGGTCGAGGTCCCCGAGCCACACTGTGTACCTAAAGTCAACAGAGCCTAGTGTAGCTCTGACAGCATGTGAGGGTCATGGTGTGATCTGTGCCGCAGGCTGTGGGGCTGGGCAGATAGAGGCGCGCACCAACTGGTGCAGATCTCTCTGGGTTAATGATTTTTATTAGGGTTTGGGTTCCTTTTTGAAATAATAGTTTTGTACTCCTTTGAGTTGTCTTTTTTTATTCAGGTCAAGCATGTTTCCCTCGTCTTCATTGCTTTATGTTGCTCTCGTGAACGTGTCACTCATTGTCATTGTAATGTCACTCAATTTCACTGAAATTATGAAATGTCCCACATAGTAGTCTGAAACCTTGGCAGCTATGCACAGGGCTGGAGGAAGTTTGGTTACAGCAAGGGTGCCTCCTGTCTAGCCTTTCACCCCCGGTCTGTCAGCCCACCACTCAGGCAATATTGCTCCCCAAGGTAACATACTACACAACTTTTACCATCAAAGGCCCGGGTGAAGCTGCGTCCGAGAGGAGAGGAGGAAACACCAGTTTCCAGCCTAAGAAGAAGAAAAACTATAGACATAGAAGAGAGACAAGCGTTGGACCTTACGCGGCCATGTTGCACGGGAGCTTGCTCACAGAGAAGGTAATGAGGTTAACCCTTAATTTAATATATAAGTATTTATTAACACGGAGGATTTTTTAATCTGTTTTTTAAATAGATTTAACTACTTTTGTAAGGTTTACTTATTTTAATTATGTTATATATTAGGGAGAGGTGTGGCGCCGCGGCCAGGGCGACTGACGCTGGATGCTGGGGATCACGGTTCGATCCCTGGCTCCGGCGGCAGGGGTCTGCCCAGCAGCATGCGACTCTGGGCAATAGCTTGCTTAATCTTCCCAACGGCCCCCAGCGCCGAGATACCCCTTCGGGGGTGATTCGTGCGCTATACAAGTACTGGATTTACATTTATTCACAAACGTAGCACTTTGTAAATTATTATTTAAAAAGTATTTTTATTAAATGTTTAATTTTGCATTACATTTGGTAGCTTTCGGAAGTGGAAAAATGAAATTTTAGCATGGCCACTAAATCATTCTGTCTGCAACAGCTGGTGAGCTGAGCTAGTTTCCGTGTCTATGGTCTGCTTGAATTTCCGCAGCTCTGCTTGCTTGAGCTCACTGCTATTTTCAGAAGCCTGCTCCGATTGCTGGTGGGGGGAAGGGGGGTAAGCTACGGGAGCCGAGCTGTGTGAAGAAGCGCTGTGTGAAGAAGCACTGTGGACGTGAAGCCGCACTAAGCACGAATACGAACTTAAAAAGGTAGTGCACCCAAACAATATAAATGCCCTGGAGTGACCTGATCCATGTAACAGGGTCAGTCTCCAGGGTGGTAACAAAACACCCAAAAGGCGGGACAAATGTAAAGGATGTACCAAAGAAAGGAAAGGAATTTTGAAAGGCAGGCTAAGAGACAAATTTAAGCGATGGACGTGTAACTGGCGTGGTAAAACACCACAGAAGTAGATACAGCATGTCAAGACACAGCGCATGTGCCCTGTCTAGGCGCACCCTAAAAACGTGACAGACCATTTTCTAACCAACTGGAAATATCTGGAATCAGATGAGAAAATTCACAATTTAGGCATAAACTGGACTAATAATTTTGAACTCAGTCACTGTAAGATTTGTGACACTTTCGATAATGCTCAATATATTCTTTTTACCTTTTCACACCATTGAAACTGCTGATCCTCGGCTACATGGCTGGTGCACTGGCAGACGAGGGTCTGAAAAGCAAACATGAAAGTATTAGCATTTTTGGTAAAATGACGCTGTCCATGGAAGTGCTGACCAAAAGGTTACCATGCTATGCTTTAAAGCAGAACATTCCAATTTAACAATTCTCAAGGGTTAACAGGCTGTATTGCAATGCTATCAAATTAATGTACAGGGTTTGGTGGCATACAAAAACAGAAATCAGAACTACGAAGACAGTCTACATTACAACCCAGCTTTCACTTTTTAAGAAACCAAATAACTATCAAACTTTTTTGTAAAAATATTTTTTTTGTTGCATGCAATATAATTGTTTCACAGTGCGAAACCAAATATATTGCATTGTGACATTTTACTATTACTAACTGGTCACAAGGTGGAAATTTTAAATTGACCATATTGATTCCCATGGTTGCCTCTTCTACCTCTGTTCTCATATCATCATTGGGAGGTGACTTTCTCTGGGAAATATTTGCCACAAAAACTGGATATTTTATTTGCATTTAGGCAGTATGATTTATATTTTACCATGATCCCTCTTTCATTACCAATGACATACATGCCTTTATGATTTATTTCCAATGAAATACCTTTTTCTGGTCACTCCATCTAATTTTCTCTGTTTTACTCATCATCTGCATTTTTCTTCTGTTTCCTTGCTTCATTTTGCCCTCCTGTATCACACAAGAACCCTGGTTTTCTTTTGCCGGGTTTCAACCATCCATGGCATTTCCTTTAAACCAGCTATTGAAGGTCAACACAGTCTGCTATCAAACACCGTGTTCATTTGTTGGGGGTCCTGTGAAAACCCCGGATCTACTAACCGCTTTGAGGAGGGCTGAAGATTCTGGGACCGCTCATCTTGATGCAATTCAATTATGATTTAGCATTTATGGAATAATGATATTACTAATGTGTGCCACAGTGGCTATATCCCACATAATTTCCAATGCCTTAAAGGGTGTGATGATTGCACCAATGTGAAATACATTTTCCCTTTTAGCATAATTAGGCAGTTAGACACTACTGATGGCCAATTGACATTTCATCCCTGTAGAGTATTTGAGTGACCATTTCCATTTTTGCCACGGTGTACAGGAAGACATACCTCATAATGTGGCCCAGGAATATCTGTTTGATAGAAGCATATAGGTCATGCTCATCAGCATTCGCAGAGGCTAACAGTGTTTGCATTTCATGACACATGCTAACATTAAATTGCTGGATGAGGTCAAAGGCCAAGAAAACCACCCGAAATGCATAATCTCCAGTTAATCATAGAACTGACAAGACTCTTAGTTTGAATCATAGGTTTGAGATTTGAAAAAATGGCACATAAATACATGCAAGTTTAGCAGCCATCATCAGCACAGAAAATAATAACTACACAGCAAGAATATGTCCACTTCAAGTAGAAGGCAAAAAACTCAAATTCAACATCCACCCAGCTTCTTCAGACCCCTCTGCCCAGGATTCTTTAAACTCATACCCCACAAGATGACTCAAAAACAATCCATGACCCAGGTTCACATTTTTCAGATTAGGTAATAAACAAATCGCACTTTCAACTGGAAATATCTTTATAAATCAGAACCTTTGCTCATAATATACAATACACTCAAACTAGGCCCTTCACTTTCTGCTTTTATCCTATTGTATCCCAAGTTACTGTGTTTCATTGTTTTGCCGAGCAACAAACTTTGTTAAATTTTCACTCTCCCTAGATATTGTTACCAACACTTCGATAATTGGCATGATCCTAATGCTTCACAAGGTAAGAGTACCATGTGATTCGAAATCTTCGAACAGGTTTATTTTTAAACTTGATTATTTGACAACAAGACAAAGTCCAAGTCCATCATCTGTATAAAAGTAATGTTAAGTGCAAGGCTTTATACCTGTTCGTACAGATAACCTCAATAAAGCAGCCATCCAACACAGGTATTGTCCCCTAGAGGGACTTCAAGACAATACAAGTAACATTGCAAGTGCTGCATGAAGAAATGAACAAGTTACTTACTTTCGGTAATGCCTTACCTGGTAGAGGCTCCATCTAGCTGAAGATTCCTTACCTTAGAATAATCCCCCAGTGTGAGACTGGATCCGGAAAAGGTTTTGTGAGCAGTACCCGTGTGCAGGTAGGTTACGCCATTCGGCTCCGCAAGGCATTGTCTGTGCAAGAAGTGATGTGTGCAGTGCCTATATATGCGCCACCCCAGAGTGCTGACATCAGTTTCTTCTCTCGACTTTCCACGCCAGGAGCGAGGAGCCACGAAGAACACTGACCACTAGTGAGTGGAACTAGGGCCCTGAAAAGGGGTCAGCCCTGTACCTACAATTCCGTTCGCAGAGCAGGGAGGATGCGTGGAACGGTAAGGAATCTGTAACTAGATAGAGTCTCTACCAGATAAGGCGTTACCAAAGTCAAGTAACTTGTTCATCTGAGAGAGACTTCTAAAGGTAAGGAATCTGCAGCTAGAATAGATACCCAAGCAATACTCTCCAGAGAAGGGTCTGCAAACCTGGTTTAGACTAGAATGTCCTGCAGGACACAAGATCGAACAGGAAAAGTGCCCATCCCGACGAACCTGACTGTCAAGGCAGTAGTGGTTGGTGAACATGTGCAACAAAGCCCACGTTGCAGCCTGACAGATGTCCAGAACCGGAACTCTGCATGTTAATGCAGTGGTCGCAGCTTTTGCTTTGATGGACTGAGCATGCAAGCCCTCTGGGGGTTGCATCTTAGCCAATGCATAGCAGATCTTAATGCAGCACACAATCCATTGGGAGATGGTTAGTTTCTACACAGCCTTCCCTTTCTTGGCTCCGACATACTCCACGAAGAGTTGATCGTCCCACCGGGACAGTCGTGTGCAGTCAAGTTAGAACGACAACGCTCTTTTTGTGTCGAGCCATTGAAGTCTCTCCTCTTCCTTTCTCAGCCGGCAGTAGGCAGGGTGATGGACTGACCTATGTGGAATAGAGTTACTACATTCAGCAAGCAGGAAGCTTGAGTTTGAAGGACCAGTTTGCTAGAGTAAATAGAAATCTAGAGGGGCTGAGATGACAGCGCCTGCAGTTCACAGACTCTCCAAGCAGATGAAATTGCCACCAAAAAGGCCATCTTGATGGTGAACAGTCTAAGAGGGAAGTTATGAAGTGGCTCAAACGGAGCACACATTAGTAAAACAACCAAATTGACATCCCACTGAGGCACAACGAAGGGAGCTGGAGGAAGTGTGCTGAAGACCTTTAAGGAGCCTATTTACAATAGGGGACTTGAAATGGGAAGGCTGATTTGGCACCCGCAGAAAAGCAGAGATAGCAGGGAAATAACTCTTCAACGTGCCCAATGCAGAACCCTGCTGGGCTAGGATAAGGATAAACAAAAGGACTAGGGAAAGAGACGCAAGATAAAGGTTCAACCAGTGTTTCTGTACACCATGCAACAAAGCTACTTCAATAGCCAGCATATACCGTCTTGGTGGAGGCACGCTGAGTTGACAAAATAGCATTGCAGATTTCGGGTGGAAGGTCAAAAGCTGTCAACTGTAGCCAATAAATCCCCATGTATGAAGGCGGAGCATTGACAGATTCGAGTGGAGAACCCTCCCCTGCTGCTGCGACAGGAGATCCTCCCTAAGAGGCAGCCTGATTAGAGGACCGATGGCCATTCTCCATAGCTCAGGATACTAGACTCTCCAAGCCCAGTCCAAAGCCACAAGGATGACTGGGCCCAGTCGATCCTCATCTTCTTGAGACCTCTGGGCAGGAGTGGTATTGGCAGAAAGGCGTACCGAAGGCCAGAGCTCCACTCGAGACAAAAAGTGTCTTGGAGCGATAGCCGGCTAGGAAACTCCAGTTCTCAGAACTGCTGACATTGGGCGTTCAGTGGTGGCGAACAGATCTAACCAAGGATCTTACCATTGCTGAAAGAGATCTTGCACCACCCTCGGTTGGCGACGCCACTCGTGATCCGCTAGGCATCTTCGGCTGAGTTTATCCGCTCCGGCGTTCAGAGACCCTGCCAGGTGTTGAACCACCAGGGAAATGCCCTGACATTCCAGCCATGTCCAGAGGCACAGGGACTCTTGACAAAGGGTCCACGGCCCCACCTCACCCTGTTTGTTGCAGTACCGCATGGCAGTGGTGTTGTCCGTGAACACAAGCACAAGACTACCTTTGTTGGAGGGTAGAAAGGCTTTCAATGCCAGCCAGACTGCTCGGAGCTCTAACAAGTTGATTTGGAGCCTCGATTCTGACAAAGACTATAGTCCTCTGATCTCCACCTCTCCCAGATGGCCACACCTGCCCTAGAGTGACGAGTCTGTCACTACAATTAGCTCTGGTTGGGGAAGGGAGAGGGGTCTGCCACGGACCTAAACACGGTTCATCAGCCACCACTGCAGATCTTTTGCAATGCCCTTCGAGATCTGGACCATGTCAGAGATTCCCCTGATGCTGCACCCACTGGAACTTCAGGTCCCACTGGAGAACCCGCATATGCTATCGGGCATGCGTCACAAGCAGGATGCAGGAGGCCCAGCAGCCTAAGAGTCAGTGTCACCGAAATCCAGGATAGAAGCTGAAACTTCGGTATTATAGCCCAAATATCCTGGACTTGTCGCTTGGGAGGATAAGTCCAAAATTGCATAGTGTTCAGAATGGCTTTGATGAAAGGGAGCACCTGAGAAGGGATCAGGTGTGACTTTGGCATGTTGATAGCAAACCCCAGCTAGTGCAGGATGTTCACCGTAGTCTAGAGGAGGGAGATGACCACCTGGGGCGAGCCCACCTTCAACAGCCAGTCGTCGAGGTAGGGGGAAGACTGGAACCCCTGATCTTTGCAAATGAGCTGCAACCACCCCCATCACCTCAGTGAACACCCAAGGGGCGCTGGTAAGGTCAAAAGGGAGCAGGGTAAACTAAAAGTGCTCATGCCCCACCGTGAACCGCAGGTAACGTCTGTGGGCAAGCATGACAGAAATGTGGAAGTATGCATCCTGCAAGTCCAATGCTACCATCCAGTCTCCCGGGTTTAGGGCAAACAGTACTTGAGAGAGAGTGAGCATTTTGAATTTCTGCCTTTTCAGGAAGAAATTCTGAGGGCCCAAGTCTAGGATAGGACGAAGGCCTCTGTCCTTTTTGGGCACCAGAAAGTTGCAGGAATAGCAACCACGACCTACTTCTGATGGTGGCACCCTCTCTATGGCTCCCTTCGCCAAGAGAGCCCACACTTCGTGGTGGAGTAATGAGATGTGGTCCTACGCCAGCCTGTCACAAGTAGTTGGCGTGGGTGGAGGGGAAGTCACAAAAGGGAGGGAGTAGCCCCATTTGACAATCTGGAGAACCCAGTGGTCAGACGTTATCGACCTTCAGAGGGGCAAGTGATAGCGTATTCTGACTTCCACTGGGTGCCCATGATGGTGGGAGGGCAAAGTAAAGGGGCTTGGAGGCTGCTGCTGCTGGCGGGTGGTGGAGTGGCCCGACCTCTGGCTACCTGACCCACTAGGCCTGTGGGTGCCACATCCTCGGCCACACAGAAACTGAGACGTCTGCTGCCCGTGTTGGCTGGGCAATTGGAGACGTGTCTGGAAGCCTCTTCCGTGACCACAAAAGGAGTGGATGGTGGACTGTAGTTGGAGAGGAGCCAGGGAAAGGCCCAAGGACCTGGCCGTAGCTCTGCTGTCCTTGAAGCGCTCCAGCGCTGAGTTCGCCTTGCCTCCGAAGAGATGACAGCCATCAAAGGGCATGTCCATGAGTGACGCCTGGACATCCCCAGAAAAGTCCGTCGTCTTCAGCCAGGCGTGGCACCATAAGGCCACCGACGAAGAAACTGCTCTGCCTAGCGAGTCGATTGAAACCAGCCCACTGCGTATGGCGAACTTAACTGCATCTCTGCCGTCAGCAATAGCTTGAGAGAGTATGGCTCAGGCCTCCTTCGAGACCATAGACAGCACCTGCGCAACCAAGTCCCAGAGCAAGTGGTAGTATGGGCCCAAAAGGCACGCAGTGTTCACAGACCACAGTGCGAGGCTAGCAGAAGAAAACATATTCTTCCCCAAGGTATCCAGCCTCTTGGATTCTCTGCCCAGGTGAGTAGGAGGGAATGAGCTAGGATGTACTTTGGAAGTGGAGGCTTAGACCACCAAGCTCTCCGGGTTGGGATGTGTTGTGAGGAAATTGGGGTCCCCTGGGGTGGGACGATGGCGGTGATCAATCGACTTATTCGGATGAGCTCCTGTGCAGGGCTTGGACCAGGCCAGAGTACAACATCCGTGAGGCTTCGTTAAACAGGAGAAGCGGTTCAGATGTGGTGACTCCCGGCTGAAGCATCTCAGTCAAGACAATTGTCTTGACAGCCACAGTGGGTAGCTGAAGGTCTAGGATCTCAGCCGCCCTCCTCACCACCATAGCGAATGAGGCTCCTTCCCCCATAGTCACAGTAGGAGTAGAAACCAAGCCAGTATCTGGGGAGGTATCCAGTCCACAGGCATCTGCCAGATCCTCACACCAGGTGTCCTCTGTGACATCTAGGGGCTGGTATTCATCAAGGTCCAGTGGCCCCTCCCAATCATCGCCAAGTCCTAGCCCAAATGAATAGGGCACAGGCTCTGACCTAGGTAGTCTGCACCCAATAGGCGCCGGCGTCGGGCGACGCCCATCCGGCTCCCTATCAGTCAGTGACTAGAATGGGGACTGCGCCGCCGGTGGGTGCCAGCGATGCCGGGGACGTCTGCAATGGAGCCAGCACCAGGATAGGTCAAGGTGTCTCAACCGGTGCCAGTCCAGATTCATTCTTGGATCCAAGGGGCCCGACTGGCACCGGGGGGGGGGCGAATCCACCGGCAGAAGACCAGAGGGGTCTCTTTCGAGACCGTAGGCCAAAAGGCGCTCCAGCAGAGACGGGCCACCTAAAAATGAGGTGCATGGCCTCAAACTTCACGAAGTTGAGCGGGGTCGCTCCGGCTCCTGGAAAGTCAGGAAGCACAGAGACGGTCCATGTGCAAAGCAGAGCCAGGTCTCGAATGCCGATGCTCCCTAGTCTTGTCAGAAGACTTTTCGGACCGGGCAAAGTCAAAGGCCTCTTTGACTTCTTGCTCTTCTTCCGTTTGTGAGACTTACCCGAACACTCAGACAACTTCGACTGTGGCGACGAGCGCTTGGATTGGTTCCACGATCAATCCCAAGACCTTCCTGTCGACCTGGACTGAGACTGTCGAGGCGTTGCACGTCGAGCAGCAAGTAGCTTGAGGGGCCTCCCCCTTAAGGTCTTGGGATACATGGCATGACAATCGACGCAGGTCTTGGCGTTGTTGTCGCGCTTGAGGCACCAAAGGCAGACGAGGTGTGGATCCATCACCAACATTTGTCAGTGACGGGTGCAACAAGGCTTGAAACGAGCCTTCCTTGTGGGCATCCCTGCCACACCAGAAGACAAAATCTGAAAAATCTTCTACAAAAGGGTCGAAAAAAGGTCAGTCAAAAAGTGACTGGAGGTAGCTCTTCTCCGGATCTGCACTGACTGGCGCAGAAAGAAAAGAACTGACACCAGAAGGCTGGTGTGGCGCCTATATAGGCACCACGATTGTCCCTTCCAGGAGGGACGACGAAGACGATGCCACGCCGAGCCGAAGGTTGACACCGACCGAAGCACAGGGGCACTGCTCACGAAACATTTGCCGGATCCAGTCTGACACCTGGGGATTATTCAAAAGTGAGGAATCTGTGGCTAGAAGCCTCTATCAGATAAGGTTACACTGAAAGTAAAGAAATGTGCCACACATATTTTCAAGAGCAGGACTTGGCTGAAACTCATTTCAACCATCTCATATTGCCATCCCTGGTGGCAGTGTGTTAAATCGTATAGCACTATGAGTCTCTAAATTATATTGCCCTCATTATTTTGGCAGTGTATCATTACATTTGGATGAGCAACAACAATCTATCCACTGCTACCTTTGTAACAGTTAAATCAGATATGTAGCAATTAAGCAACTTCAATCTCAATGGGCCTTTGGAACCTATTTGACTCAACTCCCTTTAACCTACATCCTCGTCAATGTGCTGGGACTGTTCCCACTGTTTGGATTGTGACTGTTCGTACACAACATGGAAAGTGGAAACTCAACTATTATAGTGCACGAGACATGAAAATGGACGTGTTTTCATGTAATCACATGGCAGACCATGCTTCTAGTTTCATAGTCGGGGTAACTTGAAACTCAGGAAAACTTCATAATATACTTCTGAAAGGGCATCCGCTGGTAATACAGGGTTATTCACATTGGTTTTACAAGGCTGGTCAGACGTACTCACACAGCTCTAGGAGCAGCACCATCCTGCATAAGATCACACATTTGGACATAAACATCCGTCTAAAACCAAATAAAAACCATAAATATTTGTATAGGCGGAGTTTTACTATGTCTTGCCCATGTAAGACTTTTACTTGGGAAAGCCTGAAAAATCTATTGTTTGAAAAGGTATCCTGGCGAGTCCGGGAAGGGGGAGACTTACACTAGTCATGCAAGGTCTTACCTGGCTATAAAGTACTTGTATTAAGGCTGATGCTTGCAATATAGCAGTTTTAATTTACTAATAAGTGCGAACTTCATCTCAAATCAAATGGCAACAAAGTATGTCTGGGCTGTTTTCATGCCTACTTTCACTCCCATACTTGTGGTGACCGGTCATACAAATCTGATGCCTTCTATTGATGATGGAGGAGTAAGATAACCTGACGCAGAATATCCTTTTATACAACCAGACTTTCTGGAGATTTCAGGGGGAGATGCATCAACTTCCTCCCGCAGTGTGTAGGGAAATAAAAGGTACTGCAGAAGACTAGCATTTCATTGGAGTTCAATGTTTCAGTACCTCTTGTGTTAGGAAATAAAATAAGCGACTAGTTCTATTCACTTTAAGGCCCAGCAGTAGTCCCTGGGTAAGACTAGTAGCGACAGATCCTTTATGCTATAATGGGTGATCAGTGGATTGTTTCATATAACAATAACATGAATAGAAGTGAACTAGAGTTTGGAAGCGAACACTGTGATTCAAGCTCTTACCGTGGGTTCAGAAACCATGCGGTAGAAAACACAAGCAGAATCTGTTGAAAGGGAGCCAGGTCTTCGATTCGACTTTGTGCACCTTTCATTCCACACCTTAGCAGATCCAGCTACTTCCCACCTTCCAGAATTCAGAATGTAAGTCGACAGAAAACCTTAAGACAAAACATGGAATTTTACAATAACGGCACTAAGAAATAAACTTCAATGTTTTACTTTGACTTCTGACATATTGTCCCCTGCTCCTAGAAGCACACTTCATCAGCCATGTGAGTTAAGGGGTAAAATGGTGCAATGCACTGACTGAGATGGTGTTTATTTGTCTGGTAGAGAGTTTTGCAGGGTCAGGTCTACTACTGGCAATGCTCTTCATTTCATTGGTATCTGCATGAATCTACACCAGGATTGTATGGCAAGAAAAGAGAAAGGACAGTCTGCAAGTATAATAGGGTCAGAGATTCCACATCTACCTTTCCCAAAAACTAGAAATGCAGTGGATGCTTGTGCAGGCTCTCTTGAATAACAAAGCAAGTGATAAAGCACAAGGTGGAACCCCAGTCACGCACAATTCCAGAACACAACATGTTTCACAGCCTAAGGCGGCTCACCGTAAAACAAAAGAAGAACAGAAGAGGCAGCAACTCAATATGCAGGTAAATGAAAAGGGTCTGACAAAATAAAAGAATAAGATGATTTGGGGGTAGAAGAAAAGGGGGAATGCTAGCAGTGGGATTCAAAGGGACTGAGCCCATAATGACCAATGAGGCCTTAAGGTAGGAGATATCAAAGGGGAGAGGGATTGAGGGTCAGATGATGTTAGTCTGGAATCCATATCCAAGAAGAGAAGGGTAGGTTCTCTTGTGAGGTGGGTATTGGTTTGTGTACAGAAGGATTGATTTCAAAGGAACGGAAAATGGAACATGGACAGAACAGATAAGAAAGGAGCATAAAGGGGCCACTGATGGTTAAAAAACAGGATAATAGTGAGGGGCACTACGAGATGGTAGTTCTAAGAGTAACATACATCCCTGAACTACAATTCCCACTATACGTATGACAAACTGGTAGTTTTATGCCTGGTGACGTCATCTCTGTGCGTACGCGAGTAAACAACGCCCTACACCTGGGAAAATAATTATTTTAAAAGGAGATCTGTCCACCGATCGTTACCTCCACATACGGCTCAGCTCGGCCGCGAGGCAACGACAGACAGGTAAGGCTCCCGTTTAAATGCGTAAGAGCGTGAATTCTGGACAAGTGTATGCGCTTATTAGACTCGCGCATTTGAACTAAAATGCCGCCACCAATTAATTTTTTTCATTTTAGTTAGTGTTGTGCGGCATAACAGTAATTTGAATTTATTTCGCAAACTAAATCCAAAAAACTGCTTTGAAACAGGCTCATTTTTTGACACATAGAAGAGCGTGTTGTTTAAACCTTAAAGAGCAGGATCACTGAATAGAGTATTAGCGCTCTATAAAAGTAAATGCTGATCTAAATTGTCCTACGCACTGCACTTTTGTACGGCATACCAGCAATTTGATGGGGCCCACAAACATCACTGACAAGTTGCCTTGACAACACGCTCATTTTTTATTAATACAAGAGAAGAGCGTGCTGAAGCAATATACTTTCGGTTTGACTGTGGAGGGGTTATCGAGCCTAATGAATGTACAGGTTCGAAGTAAAATAAGTAGTCTGGTTAATTCTTTGAAAAAAATCGAGAGTAGTAGCGAATGTCTTGTAAGAAATGCTTGTACGGTACACTATTACAATCACTCACGTGCCAGTTAGCAATCTTATATTCATTATTTTATCATGGTTTGTCCAGTTATTGTCACTGAATACAGATATATATTCTTGGACGCTCTAGTCTATAGCCTATTTTTATGCCCTCTTGTTTTTAAACACTTAATTATTTACATAGCAGGTTTAGGATAACATGAGTGAATGAGTGGTCAGCCTTGAGATAAGTCTCATAGACTGCACATCATTACTAGGTTCTCTCTTCTTCCTTAGAGCGGGGCCTCTTTTCCTGAGCCGTTGCCAGGTGAGGTGGGGTCCTCTCCTCGTCAGACACAGGTGAGCATAATGACAAAGATGTTTTTCTGCACAATGTGCATGCAGATATGAACGGATGTAGATTTGTTGTACATCACAGTAAATGATAATATGGCTGCAGATTTTTTCCTCTCTTGGGTCGCTTAAATTGGTTTTTGTTTTCACAGGTGCCACCAGCATCCTTTTTATGACAGAGGATTTGAACACCTGAAAGCCAGGTTATATGGCTGTATTTATTCCAACCTCACTAAAAGAAAAAATTACTTTTCTATTTTTTACACATCGCAGTAGCAATATATGGTTTTTGTGGTCCTGAAGAAAGCCAAGGATTAACAATCCATGTGGCTGAAACATGTAGACCAAATTATAACATCAACACAGTTATTATTTAAAACTGTTTGCACTGTTTTTAGTGTGGATAACAAGGGATACCTATTAAAAATTCTTTTCTCTTGCGATCCATTTTTAATCTCACTCTTACTTTTCATGCACTGCGCCCATCACCCTTATAGAACTGTTCTTTCACATCTGTGACATTGCAGAGAGCTATCTCTCTTTAGTTTCTCCATTACACCTATTTCAAAACATCCATGAGCTCCCTTCGCAGTTTAAGAAGGTTGTAGCCCTTGGTTACACTAGCGTGTGACCAGGAGGAGACCCAGATGATGAAGCATGTCAACTCGGTGAGTGATGGGAATCCGTCCTTTTTAAAGGATTTTCCTCGCGAAGGGCTTCCTTGTTGAGGTTTGTCCTCCCTCTGTCTATAGCACCACTGAGTTGTAGGTCTTCAGCCATAGTATTAGTCTTGTTTGACTCAATAGACCCGCGGATTTGTTTATGTTTTTGCAAGTTATCTTTGGGGAGTTTATCCGCGTTGGTCTCTAAACGTTCCCTGAGACCCTCCTTTCCTATTGAAGTGTTTATGTGCAGCTGTGGCTGCGGGTCTTCGCAATAACTGTATTTTACAGTTAATATTTCCAAATTTCTTAAATCTCTTTTTTATACACTCCCTGCTTGTGCTTTGAGGTTTCTTCAAGATGGCACAATTTAGTGGCTTAGCCTATGATGACGCAATGTATCAGTCGATACTCACTACACCTAGTATTTTGGACACAGTGTCCAGCACAGTAATAAGTAACGAAGACGATTGGACTAGACTGCTGGATCTCAAGAAGTCACAATCTCGGACTCTTATACATGGGGCAATCATGACTGAATATCTCAGGGGTAATTTTGCCCCCACTGGATTGATTGTCACCAATGCACCCAGGCTATTTCTTCAGGACAAGGCCTTCATGAAGGACTGGTCCTTAATAGCCTGGCGATGCACGCGCAATTGGTTAATATTAATTATAAGCACTGCCAAGCGCGTAGCTGATACTATACTCATTGAAATACAGCTGCTTGAGTCACAGATTAAAGCGACTATTACAGCAACGCTTTACAAAAAATAACCTAGAGGAAACAAATAAAAATAACAAAGACTTCAAAGATTCAATTTTACTTATCAAAATTGAGAAATTTAAAAAAGATCTGGCTCGTTTCAAACATGAAAGAGTATATCCGTACACAAGCGATGATTATACTCCGCCAGAATTCAACCGAAAAGGACGCAGGTATGGCTCCACAAACTCAGCCACTAGTTCAGAAGAAGGTACGAGTGATTCAGACTCCTCAACCGGTACCAGACAACAAAACAGAGGTCGAGGTAGAAACAATAGGTCCAACTGGAGAAGGGGCCCACAGGCACCACAGATTCAACAACGGTGGCCACTTACCCCCTGGGGTTTTCCGACGCATCCATTTCAACCTCAACACCAAGACTTCAACAACCAGTCTTTTTTAGGGTTTGGCCGGGGACGATCCAGAGGCAGACGAAGAAATCAACAATCGCAAGTACACTGGAGCCCCCCACCCTCACCGATCGGAACCCGCAGCAACAAGAAGAAAACACTCCGACAACCAAGGACCAGTGCGGAGTAAACCTAGTGGTTAATCTAAGTAGCCGGATCTTGACACCTGATGAACAGCTAGTATTGAACCGAGGATTGGGTTTTGTATCTACTTTTAATGGTGATCCATTTCAGACTCAGTGCGAGCTAGCACAATTTTTTCGCAAAATACGCCTGCACTACCTTTTTAAGGACAAAGAAGAATACTTACTAGAAAGTCAGGATGTGAACACTGGCCTGAAAAAACGCTCCACCTTTTATCCACCTACGCATACAGTGCCTCCCCAGGTATTGACCTTCGAGAAGGCAGTGCAGGAGGATGTGACCAATTTCTGCACCATGGAGAAGAAATCATATAACAATCTTCCGAAAAATGAACAACAGGCGCTACGCTCCTTGACAATGGATCCCAAGATAATCATAAAACCGGCGGATAAAGGCGGTGCGATTGTCATTTTGGACTCTTGACACGTACCGCACAGAATGTCTACGACAATTAGAAGACAGGAGATTTTACCGTCCCCTGAAACAAGATCCCACGGAAAGGATCCAGAAAGCCATTGCCGACACAGTAGAGGAAGTCACCAACGAGGGTTGGATCACCCCCCAAGAGGCATCTTTTTTACAGACAAAACATCCAGTGATGCCATATTTCTATGCACTACCAAAAGTGCATAAACAACAGAGACCACCTCCTGGAAGGCCAATTATATCCGGCCAAGGTTCCATTCTTGAACCTTTATCGACCTTTGTGGATCACTTCCTGAGACCGATGGTCAAAGAGATGCCGACGTATCTCCAAGATACGAAAGATATCCTACGACTATTACCACAAGTAGAATTCGATATGGATACAGACTACTAAGTCTCATTTGATGTAGAATCGCTCTACACCTCTATTCCCCAGGATGAGACGCTTGACACCATTGCAACTTTATTGAACAACAGAAATCTCGACTCTATCACTCCTGTGCCTTTCATCATGGCTTTAGCCCAACTAGCCATGAAAGAAAAAAAATTCAGATTTGAGGAGACCATCTACCTCCAGGTGTCTGGTACCAGCATGGGCAGCGTTTTCGCGCCCAGTCTGGTGAACCTGTATGTACACACCTTTGAACAAGAACATATTTTGACTGCAGGTAACCCCTTCCTTGACTCGATTCGCTTATGGAAGCGTTACATCAATGACGTGCTGGTTGTGTGGCGAGGAGATCCAGACTCTATCTTTCATTTTCAGACTTGGCTTAACACCAGGAATCACTTCTTGAGGTTTACAGTAGAGTTTGATAAAAACAGGTTACCGTTTCTAGATTTATCCATCATTGTTACATCCACTGGTCTGGAGAGCGAACTGTATCGTAAACCAATGGCGAGAAACTCCCTTCTTTGCTACGACAGTCATCACCCGAAGTCACTTCGTGACAATTTACCATACGGGCAATTCCTTCGTTTATGGAGGAATTGCTCGACAATGGAGAAGTTCAAGGACCATTCTCAAATACTGTCTAAACAACTCCAGGCTAGGAAATACCCAAAGAGACTGGTACAACGGTCTTTAAAACGAGCTTCAAACAATAACCGGGAAGCACTTCTTGATCCACCTACAAAAAAACCTCCAATGAACAGACTGACCTTTGTCAACACCTTCAGTACGCTGTCTAATAAGATGCAACAAAGTGTTCGCAAACATTGGCGCATTTTAAATACCGGCGGAGAAAGAATACCTCTACCTCTATTCTCTTTCAAGAGGAGCACCAATTTACGGGATAGATTGGTTCACACTAGACCCAAGACACCATCAACCCGACCAGTGGGTACACTATGGGATCTACCAGCTGTCGAAGGACATTTTCCTTGCGGGTCGTGTGTGGCTTGCCCACAAACCCGACATTCCAAAACTATTGACATCGGAACGAATAGACCTTGGATACAGAGGAGCTTCACAAACTGCAACAGTGATAATTTGATTTATTTGATAACATGCCCATGTAAATATCAATATGTAGGCATGACCACCCGTAAGGTAAAACTGAGAATATTAGAACATAAGAGCACTATAAGATGCAGGAAACAGACCACAAAACTGACTAAACATTTCTTAGTGAGACCATAAAGCTGAGGAATTCATTTGGACAGTCCTCGAACATCCATTTATACCTAATCACATTAGCGATGTGTCAAAATTCCTGTTCACTAAGGAGCAGAAGTGGGTATTCAAACTACAGTCTGATAAACGTGGATTAAACGATGATATCCCGTGGACGATGCTATGAACATCACATCGTTCTTCAATCAGTACCACGATCTCTAGAAGTTCTGATATATCTTTGCGGAGTATTAAGTCTGAAAACACAACACCGCGGTAGTTGACTGTATCTGTTACCCTTTAGAAACTATTGTATTGTCCTTCGGAACCTCTGTGATCTATTCCAATCGCCTACTTTTTGGAAAACTAGCGGTGTCTTCTCACATTACACCGTCAGAAATAATAAGGCTCAGCATGCGGCTGATTGTTTTAAAAAAAAACTAGTATATGTCAATAGGTTTGGTCTCGATTCCCAATAATAAGTTTTCCCTAGCTAGGATAATTGGGTGACATTCGTTATTCATGATACACCCAGGGCTCCGATTAAATGATCGTGATCAAAGATAGAACATTCTCGCTAGACTACGTCCCATCATCCACACTACGAGATGGTAGTTCTAAGAGTAACATACATCCCTGAACTACAATTCCAATAATACGTATGATGAACTGGTAGTTTTATGCCTGGCGACGTCATCTCTGTGCGTACGCGAGTAAACAACGCACTACACCTGGGAAAATAATTATTTTAAAAAGAGATCTGTCCACCGATCGTTACCTCCACATACGGCTCAGCTCGGCCGCGAGGCAACGACGGACAGGTAAGGCTCCCGTTTAAACGCGTAAGAGCGTGAATTCTGGACAAGTGTATGCGCTTATTAGACTCGCGCATTTGAACTAAAATGCCGCCACAAATTATTTTTTTCATTTTAGTTAGTGTTGTGCGGCATAACAGTAATTTGAATTTATTTTGCAAACTAAATCCAAAAAACTGCTTTGAAACACGCTCATTTTTTGACACATAGAAGAGCGTGTTGTTTAAACCTTACAGAGCAGGATCACTGAATAGAGTATTAGCGCTCTATAAAAGTAAATGCTGATCTAAATTGTCCTACGCACTGCACTTTTGTACGGCATACCAGCAATTTGATGGGGCCCACAAACATCACTGACAAGTTGCCTTGACAACACGCTCATTTTTTATTAATACAAGAGAAGAGCGTGCTGAAGCAATATACTTTCGGTTTGACTGTGGAGGGGTTATCGAGCCTAATGAATGTACAGGCTCGAAGTAATAAGTAGTCTGGTTAATTCTTTGAAAAAAATCGAGAGTAGTAGCGAATGTCTTGTAAGAAATGCTTGTACGGTACACTATTACAATCACTCACGTGCCAGTTAGCAATCTTATATTCATTATTTTATCATGGTTTGTCCAGTTAGTGTCACTGAATACAGATATATATTCTTGGACGCTCTAGTCTATAGCCTATTTTTATGCCCTCTTGTTTTTAAACACTTAATTATTTACAAAGCAGGTTTAGGATAACATGAGTGAATGAGTGGTCAGCCTTGAGATAAGTCTCATAGACTGCACATCATTACTAGGTTCTCTCTTCTTCCTTAGAGCGGGGCCTCTTTTCCTGAGCTGTTGTCAGGTGAGGTGGGGTCCTCTCCTCGTCAGACACGGGTGAGCATAATGACAAAGATGTTTTTTTGCACAATGTGCGTGCAGATATGAACGGATGTAGATTTGTTGTACATCACAGTAAATGATAATATGGCTGCAGATTTTTTCCTCTCTTGGGTCGCTTAAATTGGTTTTTGTTTTCACAGGTGCCACCAGCATCCTTTTTATGACAGAGGATTTGAACACCTGAAAGCCAGGTTATATGGTTGTATTTATTCCAACCTCACTAAAAGAAAAAATTACTTTTCTATTTTTTACACATCGCAGTAGCAATATATGGTTTTTGTGGTCCTGAAGAAAGCCAAGGATTAACAATCCATGTGGCTGAAACATGTAGACCAAATTATAACATCAACACAGTTATTATTTAAAACTGTTTGCACTGTTTTTAGTGTGGATAACAAGGGATACCTATTAAAAATTATTTTCTCTTGCGATCCATTTTTAATCTCACTTTTACTTTTCATGCACTGCGCCCAACACCCTTATAGAACTGTTCTTTCACATCTGTGACATTGCAGAGAGCTATCTCTCTTTAGTTTCTCCATTACACCTATTTCAAAACATCCATGAGCTCCCTTCGCAGTTTAAGAAGGTTGTAGCCCTTGTTTACACTAGCGTGTGACCAGGAGGAGACCCAGATGATGAAGCATGTCACCTCGGTGAGTGATGGGAATCCGTCCTTTTTAAAGGATTTTCCTCGCTAAGGGCTTCCTGGTTGAGGTTTGTCCTCCCTCTGTCTATAGCACCACTGAGTTGTAGGTCTTCAGTCATAGTATTAGTCTTGTTTGACTCAATAGACCCGCGGATTTGTTTATGTTTTTGCAATTTGAAGGACAGCAGGTCCAAGCAGGGAGAGATCCCCAGCAAGCAGGTTTAGAGGTCTAAGTGATCCAAGGGCTTAATAACGAGCGTTGGTAGAGAAAGTTTCATACCTGCCAACATTACTAATTCGGGCAGTAAGCTACCACTTTTGCAGAAGCCCTGGGGCCTACGGATTTAAACTAGACATCCTACCGCTTTATGAGGAGTGCCTAGATAAAAAATAAAACAACAAAATAAGCCCCAGCGCAGCCTAATGGTGGCTGACTAGACAAGTAGCCCTAACAGCCAATTAGCCCGTGCTATCTGGCTTCCCAACCAATAGGAAACCGCGAGTGTGGGGTTGGGATTACTTTCGAGCTCACATCAGAGATAAGAGCCCTAATACTGGTCGTGGGTAGATTGACTTAGCCTGCTCTTATGCAGCTGCTATGCACTGCGCGATGAATGCCTTCCCAGGTGATATCTAAAGAAAGAAATTGCTGGAGTCATGTGCCTTTCCTTTTCCACTCTACCAATGAGCAGAAGAGGCCTTCTCAGGGACAGTAGGGCACTACCAACCAGACTGAAGGACAAAGAAAAGTCAGTCACTTACGACTGCATGGATAATGTTCCAAAAGTGAGTTTTACACTGATGCAGCGGTGTCTATTACTGTGCTGTATTTTATGGCGCTTACGCTGTACTTGCTTAATTTGAAATGGTGACTGGTCCCCACAAACTGGCTGGGTAACAAACAAATGCATGTGTCCTGTATTAGCTCTCCAGGCCTAGCACCTTCTGCTTTACAGACAAATGTGAAAATAAGAGAACAGAAAAAGGACACACTTCAGGCCACTTCCATTGGTGAGTACTTCTTACCATTTTCAACGGACATCGAGAGTCTATCACAGCATTTCTTTCAGAACGTCAGTGGGAAATGCTGCATTTTCAATCACATTGAGGCTGTAGCTTGGTCATTATTGTGAAATGAAGGGAGTGCATTTTAAATACTTACCGGTTGCAAGCTAGATGCAAAATGAATATAATAACTGCCTGAGCAGAATGGGGGCATGGGGCAGGGTTACTAGAGCATCACAGAGACACTGTACTAGTACTGGCCTTTTAGACACGAGGCACTGCATTCCGGAAGTTGTAGGCTTTGGTGAATTCAGCTGAACTAATTTGGGTTACACTCTGTTCTGAAACAATATTAATCAAATGAGCTGTCTTACTTTATTACCAGCTGTATTCTTATTGCTATTTTCTCCGGCTATTTCCCTACAGTCCGAAAGAAGGTATTTGATGTTATTTTCTGTGATGTTTTTGTCAGGTAAAATGTCATACCATGCCATTTCCTATTACATCATCGTTTAGCTAACTACCACGTTTGAAACCTGAAACATCCAACCTCTTTCTAGTCAAAAAATGGTAGCAAGTATGAGGTTGTGTACAGGACTGACATGGACTGATTCATGGAAGACCTACTGGGCACCCACTAAAAGGAGCAAGAATGCACCACGGGTCAAGTAGGAGTTATTTACAAGCATAGAGACCACTGTTCGGCAGCACAGAGCACATTCGGAAACTAGAGAAATGTAGGACCTCTAAGGGAGAAGTGCCTTAGGAAAACTGCAGCATGGTAATGGTGGAGGCTTGGAACAGGCACAGACATGAAGGCAGATTGCAAAATGGAGCTGGTGACTGTGATGGAATAATTAGGCACCTACCTGATGAGGTGAGCAGCCTAAGAAACAGACGGACTTGCAAGCTAGTAGGAACAAGAAGCAACTGTCCACTGAGATCTAGGGCCATATTATGGAAGTGTCCAGGGAGCACAACGGGCGTTAGCGTCCGCTTTGCGCACCCCCGAGGCACTTTGGTATTACAGAAGGGGCCACAGCTGCTTCTGCGGCCCTTCTGTAATACAGATGGCGCTGGCACTATATGGACATTCCCTCATTTGCATGGGGCATTACCCCATGCAAATGAGGGAATTCCTTTGTCTCTGCGCCCGCATCTATAGGCAAAGAAGCTGTCAGGAGGCGCACTGTCAGTGCGCCCCCTGATGGCAGCCTCCCCTTGCAGGCAGATGCAGTCACTCACTGCACCCGCCTGCAAGGGAATCTCTAATCCCCCTTAAAAGTGTAGGCGGGTTGCCACTTACACAGTGAAACATGGAGCAGCTGCTTCGAAGCCGCTCCGTATTTCACTCAAATGCGCGGACCCCAGGGCAGCACGACTTCACAGCTGCCCTGGGGGCAGCGCATTCAGTATAATACGCCGCACTCTCCTTGTTTGCACAAGGTGGTGCGCCCGGCGCACACAAAGAGAGGGTGCCGTATTGTGTAATTTGGCCCCTGGGCTCTTACTCTGATGTTTTATGGAAGTTTCACTTGAGTTCAATTTATTGGTTCTTTTTGGTGTGACAAAATATGTTTTGAGCGCGCTGTGGCCTAGGAACATGTGTTATGTTTGTAATGAGTGAAATTTGTATGGCGAGAATGTGCTCACTATGAAGTTATGATGTGCTGGTTTGAAATTGCAATCAAGCTAAACTTTCAACAAAAAACTGTTTTTCAAACAGTGGATTACAAGGGGTCTTCCTGAAGGATATCCATTTATCAGTGGCCCTACATCTCCCACCCCTCCAATCTGGGAGTTCTACACACGTTCGAGTTGCACTCACCTGTGATGTACATTTGCCCCATACAAAGAAGTTTTACAAGACTGGTCTCGTTTTGTATGCACAGGAGCAATCACAATAAAATCACAATGTAATAACTGCGAAAACCAAAGGAAGAGGCCAGGATCTGGATTTGCAGAAACAGGGAACAAAAAGGAGATACACGATGTGCTCAATCAGTTCTCACTGGACAGAGAAGCCAAGAAGCCAGGTTCCTCGTCCGCGGCACATATGAAGACACCTATAAAGAGGTTTTTTTTTTTTTAAACTGCCACTAGCTGTACTATGTCTGTCCATTACTCACACACTCAAACTTTCCTTTCCTTGTAGTTCATTTTCATCACTTTGTTTACACTACTATGTCCCTTCACATCATTCATACATACATCCTCCATTAGCCCTTTCGGTCATGTACAGACCACAGTTATGATGCAGATTCTGCTCCACCTATTTTCTGCCGCTGTCAGTAGAGCCCTTTATTTTCTCTATATCTCCTCCTCCTACCTCTTCTAGGCATGTTACAACCCTAGTACGCATAATTGGCATATCTTGCTGTACAACCAAGCATAAATACTACGGAGGACGCTGGAGACATGGTGCACTTACTATATTTTTACTTCCTATAAACATGTAAATACCTGCTGCATTGTGTCCCACGGCCAGTACAAAATTTGAGCAAGGAAAGCGCTTATCGCTTGAGGTTTCCATAGATGGGCTGATTTCAGAGTTCCACGACACATGAACCTCCCTGTTAAAAAGAAAGAAATCACATGAAAAAAATATTTATTTAGAAATCACCCTACAATATCACAAGAGCAGCATGAGGATCCTAAAAAAGCCCTCCCTTGGCTTCCAGACACCGCCAGGAAGACTCTTGTCCAGGCTCTCATCACCAGCCGCCTGGACTATGGGAACGCTCTGTTGACATCAGTAAACGACACCTTGCTGTCCAAGCTGCAGGTGGTCCAGAACACTGCCGCAAGGCTAGTCTGCACTCTTCCCGCACGCTCGCCCTCTTCCCTGATTCTCAGGAAGCTTCACTGGCTGCCGATTAAAAAGTGTGTCATTTTTAGGTCTCGCCCTGAGCCAGCGCTTGCGCTAGTCTGGGCGAGACATTTAGTCAGTGGGCTTTCAGAAATGCGACCACAGCTTTTTGTGTGGCATTCTGCGCGCGATTACGCGCACAGGCACGAGCGCCATCGGGCTTTCCTCTCGCTCTCCCTCGCGCGCCTCGCTCTGCCTCTCTGTCTTGCTCGCCCCTCCCCCACCAGAGCTGCCATCTGGCTTTCTCTGCACGCACCACTCGCGTGCTTGTTTTCTTTCACTTTCGCGGCCGCGTCACTTTTGCGGCCGCGCGGCCAATGCTTGTTTACCTGGCTGTGGAGGCAGGGTCCTCTCCCATAGTCATCGGACAGCCAGCTCATCCATCACAGAGTCTAGATACTGACATGGAGGCGGGTTTATATGGGTTTGAACTTCTTGCCACAGAGCTTAGCATAGTTGGTTTGCAGCTGATGATTTTATCCTTTTCCATTCTTTCATATAGGCTCCTTTCCTTGCAATGGTCTGGTTTAGTAGACTGAACTCAAGCCTTCTGTGGGCCGGGGAAGCATTGAGGGAGACGGAAGAGCCAGCGGAATGTTTTCGTGAAGATCGTATTTAAAATGATCGCATCTTAGTAGGGAGGCTCATCTCTTCTCCAGCTCTCAAGCTACCAGCCTTAGGTTTCCCACTACTTTCTGTTGACTGATTTGCTATCATCTGTTGTTCAGCAGCTTCTCTATCAAGCAGCAAAAATCTGTTACTACAAATTACACTCTTTTCTATGTATGTGTCAGAAATCAGCAGGTGTAGAAGTCATGAACATTACCAGGACACGTGTCACTCTTGTTGGCTAAAGCAGTTCCCAGCACAGTCGGTTCTAGTGACCTTTCTCTTATGAAATTTGGAATTATTTCTAAGCGGTATAGGACTTTTTTCTTTCTTTTCATGAACCAAATAAATTTGACCTCATCAATAAGGAGGTCCGAGCCTTTAAAGTGCTGTTCTCTGCTGCATGTGTATGTACCTTACTTGGATCAGCTGTTCAGCGGCTTTCTTCTTGTCCATGCTTTGAGTATAGAATTATGTCAAATTAAGTACTATTGGTTGGTGCAAGGCAAGAACTAGCCAGCTACTTAGTAAACTTCACTGCCTCGCTTCCTAGGGTCACAACCTCTATGTAGGAAGCATTCAATGGACAAACTATCCAGTGCTGGTATCAGAGACATATAATTAATACAATGATAATGTTACCAACCAATAAAATGATAAAAGCAAAAAAAAAAACAAATTTCGATATAGGGAGCATGGACTGCACAGGGACAGGTAAAACTTGGCTGGTGAGCTCGATTGAAAGGGGTGCCTGGCCTGTTCTCTCATTCCTGAGCTCGAGTCTTTGTGTCTTCTTCTTGAGAAAGAGTCCCCCTTCAATGTTCTATATTCCTTTAAAACAAAAAAGTTCACCCACTGCCCCGCCTTCCCCAAACGTTTTGTGGTTATCCGCCAAGAAGGGGCAAAGAGGAAAAACAAGCATTAAAAATGCAATAGGTCTCGCCTTTCATTAAGTTAAAGCCATTTGCTTTGCTATACAAAGTAAAGCAAATGGCTTTAACTTAATCAAAGGCGAGACCTATTGCATTTTCAATGCTTGTTAAACTATGCTGTCTAACACACAAGGCACTCCACAAGTCCCACCCAGCATAATCTTCTACTCGTCTAAAACCTTACCTGCCCCCCAGATGTCTAAGGTCTTCGGATAAGGCGCTTCTGGTGATCAAGACACGAAGGAAGATCTTTCTCTTACACAGCCCCTTATCATTGAAAAACAAACTTCCTTTTAGTCTCTGCTCCTGCTCAAACTTCACTTCCTTTAAGAAGAGGTTGAACACTTGGTTGTTTTAGAATGTTTTATCCTCATTTCGAGCAGCTCAGCACTGAGCTACTCCTCCGGGAGTGAGTTGTACGCTATACCAAATGCCACCTACAAGTAAAGACATACCAGTACTGCTCCAGTGTCTTAGGACACCAATAAAGAGTTTACAAAGGCGTGCTGCTAAACGTCACAGACTCAACCCAGAACAAACATATATATTTAGAGGTACGAGTTTAGGAGAGGGGCTGTTTAGTTCAAGCAGAGCTGTCTAGAATGATTTGAGCTTCAAACTAGGAACATATTCCCTAGGTCGGCATTACAGCAGCAGAAGCTCTTAAGGTGCCTGGGAATGCTCACACATAACCTACTCTGGACTACACAGAAATGCCCAATTGCCGTCTAATTTGTGAATTGTCTTTTTGAGGCAAGAGTCTTCAAGGTTTTTTATGTAGTAAATGAACCACAATTAATAGTGCCAATCTGCTTTGAACCGGCTATGGCAGTCAGAAAGCGACTGTCCAGGGGATGGACGAAGCCATGTGCGGCCTGGATAGGGCAGATGCTGTGTGCTTGCGCTCGTTGATCTCTCTGCTGACTTTCATATGGGATCCATTTTGTCATATATCTGGAATAGATAGAGCAACTAGAAGACGTGATGCAGGGGACAGACATTCACACGATACCGTTTTTAGGTCGAGCCTAGAGCCAGCGAACATGCGCTGCTGGGCGAGACTTATTGTAGAGGAGAAGGTGAATAGAAGCTCCGCCCACTCTCCGCCCAGATTTGCCATTGACTTGTGTCATTGTCTGTCCTAAATGCTGGCTTCTGATTCGTCCATAGGCTTGTTAGTACCTCCTTAGTACCGCCTCCTCTTCATTTGTCACCGCCCATGGCGACTGGCCCCTTTACTTCGGTTGTTTCACAGGACCTGTTAATTAAGACTGTGAGCACTATTTACTTTAATGAGGTTCTCCTACTGCAGGGACGACGTGCTTTGGTGCCTTCTTTTCCACCCTCGCCCTCCCGTTGTCCGTGCCCCCCCTTATCCGTGCCTTCTCCCCCCCCGCCCACTCTTGTCCGTGCCTTCCCCTCCCTCCCTTTGCCTGTGATGCCTACCTTTTGCAATGCAATAGGTCTCGCGTAAATGCAAGACCTATTGCATTGCACATGCTTGTTTTTTATTATGTCTGACAAAACGAACCATCGAAATAAATGAGATGTTCAGTACAGTTTTCGGTATAAGTGATGCACTAATATGCATTTTTAACTTATGGCACAATAGCGTAGCATAAGGTACAGCTATTTTTTGCTAAGGTGGGATAAAATAAAAAACGGAATAAATTCTAACGTGTAGATTATATTTTCATTGTGTTTATCCTTTGTGTGGGGATGTGTTAAGTAAATGAGGGGAATATAGTCAAATATTCCATTAAATTTTTTTACTGGCCCTGGGCATGTCTATCCGCCAGTATGTAGAGGATGCAAAGTTCAATCTTAAACTGGTGTCACTGGAAAATATCAATTACCTGCAGGACGGTCTCAGTTCCATCTTATTCATGTGTGTCTGAGGTCCTGTCAATCACTAATGTAAAATTCAGCGAGCCCAATGTGGCGAGAGGATATTTTGGGAATCATGAGTATGAAAAAAATGTAAGCATTAAAATCCTACACACCAGAACAGACATAATGGATGCCAACATGGGGGAGCAATCTGTGAGCTTTGATCCTCTGTTGAATTCTGAAAATCGCTGCCACTAAGCATAATGAGGCAGACAGTCCTAACCAAGATGGTGATGCTACCTAGAATGCTCTACTACTTTAGCAACATACCATCCATTACTGACAACTAGACACGTTGGTCATCTCCCTGTTATGGAAAGATGATTGGAGCATAGTAGGACTTAAAACAATGAAGGTGCCACTAAGCAAACAGGGACTGGGAGTCCCCAGTTTTGAGTATTTTTATATGGAAGCCCAAGTTCAATGGTTTGCAAAATGGTTGTTGGAGGACCCAGCGGAGAAGCTACTTGGATTTGGCCTCAGAGACTACCGTACGAGAAACTGCACCCATTTTTAATCCCATACGCCCCACCATGAAGGGATCACTAGTCTTAGCAAACTCTTTGATCCTACTGTGGAAGGAATATAAGCAAATACAGGTAATTGTGAGTCCCTACTCACCTCCCATCCCCCTGAGAGATTGGTTTACAGAACAGAGGTTTAATTCACAAGAACTGACCCAATGCATAACTGTAACTCTGGGCAACTTATATGATGATGCGATATTACATATATTCACTGATCTTATGGAGACCTACAGTGTACCGGCTGGTCTCTTTGTTGCTTATGGAGGTATGATGGGGAAACTGCACGAATCATACCCTCAACTCTCTCACACTCTTTCACTTTTTTATGCCTTTAACTATACACATACCTTTTCTTTTTTCTCACTCTCTCACCCTTTCTGTCTCTCACCTCCCCTCTCTTACTTCAATCTCTCTACTATTAGATACAAGCAGGTGCTCGTGCTAGCTCCCCCTGTGACAGTTCTCCTATCCAGCTTGCCCGCAGTCTGCTACCCTCTGCTGCCTTGGGTTTGTGCCTCCTCTGCTCGCTTTCTATCTTAAATGAAAGACAATGAAGGTGAAACGAGGAATGAGAAGACACTGAGAAGAGAGAGCAATGTAAACCAGAGAGTTAAACGTGATAGTGATGGAGGGAAAGAAAGAAAGAGACAAGAGGAAGGGTAAGATAAAATGGACAATGGTAGAGAAAGGGTAGAGAGGGAGATATATAATAGAGAGGGGGGAGAACATAGAGACAGAAGAGGCACAGGGACAAAAGAGCAGCACAGGAGGTGTATTTTGTATTTAAACTCTGGTAAACCCTCAATCACTTTTCACACCATGAGTAGGGAAGGTCTCTGTATTGTTATAGCAAGGGCCCAGCCCTGAACATCTAAAGTTTATTGACAAATGATCATGTGCATGCCAGCAGTTGGACCTAAAGGAAGTGCCCATATCAAGACTGCATAATATGACAAGAGTAGTTACAGCAGAACTCCAAGTGACAGGAGCATGCCTTTCAGGACGCGGACATGGAGTTTCACCTGAGTGAGACTGGTGTCAGAACTTGCATATTCACTCACTCATCTACCTATACATTTCACTCAGTAAGCTAAGCAACCGCCCCAGAGATCTGTCTGTACCTACATGCCTCTCAAGCCTTAACCATACATGTTCTGTGAGCGATGAAAACTTCCACTAGTCTGCCCTACTACATCTGTTATGCAGAGAATGAAAGACTGTACTTCCTGCCTTCTGTGAGAGAGGGAAAGTTGCATTGTAAATGCTAAGCTGTACCTGGTTTGTGAGAAATTAAATCTTGCACAGCTGCTGCCCGATTTGTACATGTCCTGTGATGGTGAAAGTTTGCAATGCCACTGCCTTAGCTCCATCTGTATTCTGGAGGAGGGAGGTTTGCACCGTTTCTGCCTAAGGTGTACCGATTCTATGAAGAATGCGTGTTTCCACTGCTCTTGCCTCATCTTATGATGAACCAGTGGCTGTTTTGACATATAGGGTAGCCCTGAAGAAACAGCTGGAACCAATAGGGGAATTATTTGAGCACCAAAACATTTTGATGGAAAGGAGAAGCAGAGTCTGTTGCTAACGCTCCTGTTTTTATGTCTTTACCATTCTTTTGATAGGAAAACTTGTATCCATCCACTGCTCAATCAGAAAACTACTTGTATCTTTTTCCATTCAGCACTCAATGAGAGGGCATGTGCTTTCTGGATGGATTTATCCCTTGTGTGCTACCCCCCTCCCCCCAATCACACATTCCCCACCATGTTGTTTTGCAGTGTTGCGCCCCACCGCTTCCAGGTTGTCTGTAAACGTGCAGCAAAAGGTGTAACTTTGCTAAGGTATGACTAAAAATTTGAAATTAAAGGTTGTTTTTGTCTTATCTCTTCCATTCTAAATACTGCTTGAATGCACATGCATCGACACACAAAAACTTTTATGGTGCTGGGAGAGTCGAATGTGTTTTTACCATGACTGAAAATGAGCTATGTTTTCTCCTGAAGGCCCATAAATCTGCTCACTGAGCTACTACAGAGAACTAAGGGGCATATTAGCAAGGGCACTATCGCCGCTTTAGCGGCACTTTTTGCCGCTAAAGCGGCGATATTTATATCGCCCTATCAGCAAACTGTCTCTAACAGCGGTTAGCGACAGTTTGCGGGCATTAGCGCCCGTTTTTTACCGCTTTGCATGTCAGCGATATTTATCGCTAATGACATGCAAAGTGGGCGTTCCGACGAACAAACCTGGGAAACACTCGCTAACAGGCCTATCGCCTATTAGCAAGGTGGCCATGGCCCCAGTTAGCGATGTGAAAAGTCGCGCTAACCGGGTCATCGCCATTTATTTAACACCTGCAATTAGCAGGTGTTAGCCATACCTAACATGGGGGTGGATTATGCTGATACGACCACAGGGTCGTATCAGCAAGGTGTTCTCCCTTCTCCATGCAACATCGCTGGTTTTTCAGCGATGTTGGCCCATTTCTCGCTATCGCTGGAATATTCATCGCCATAGCGCTAATCGTTGCTAATACAGCGTTAGCATGGCGATATATTCCAGCGATAGCCGGCGATAAAAAAAATCACGCTAAGCAGGGTTAGCGATGATTATCGCCTCTTCTTGCTAATATGCCCCTAAATGACTGGAAAATGTTTCAGTTCCGAGTCCTGTGGACAGTAAACTAAACCTAGGCAAGAATTATTTTCTTTTATACTCTAGCACTTCCTTTTTCTTTTCAAATTCTATTCAGACTGAAAATATTTGATTGAATTACAGTTTTGAAACACCTTAAAATGTGTTTTCTTTTCATCCAATATTTTAAATGTTTTTTTTAAACTTTATTAAACAATGCCAGACAAACAAGCATTCGTAAAGTTAATAGTTTGGCACTCGCTTTATAAAGGCGAGACTTACTGGCTTTGCCAATTCTTGTTAATCTGCAGTAGGGAGAGACATGTAAAACTGTTTTGGCTTACCCAAACACAATTTTAGTAGGTCAGACATCTGAACAAAGGGAGGACAAAAGCTGACACCCAAATTTGGGAGCCCATAACCAGAAGACTGTACAACCAGTGAGCAGTCGGACTTTTGTGCTTCCCAGTGTTAAATGTCGCAGCCATTGATAAAGAATACCATACTGGGTGGTGACAGTGCTTCATCCATATGCGAGTACCGGAACATAAGGTAACTCCATAAGAGGTATGGCTGTGTTGTACTTATTGAATGTTTATTTCTATTTATGGGGAGCGTACAACAATCCTTTAACTCCTCTCAATCCCTTTTTAGTGTGTTTGCTCCTGGTGTTGTATCTGCTGAGTATGTGTGAGAGAACCGCGAGATGTTCCTCCTGCTACTACCACATGGCCTTTATTTATTTGTTGTATTAGGCGAGGTTGCATTACTGTTGCCAATACTGTGCCTTTTTGTGTGGAAAAGCTCAGTATAAAGCTTTCCACTGCAGTAAAGACAAAGCACTTTTAATTGCCACTGCTTGTCTAATGCAAAATTTGAATGAAATAATGAACCTTCACAGAATATGTGAGCAAACTTTGCGGTTGATTTTATGGATGAAAAAAGCAGCTTTTGAAATGAACTTGACAATTTTGCATAATTTTAAAAACGTAACTGACAAGTGGCTCCATGTCATACATAACACTTGCCCATGCTGGTAAATTAAACAGAAGCACTTTGCATGCTGAGGTAGGTTTTGAGCCCATAATGACAGTGTGAAAAAAAAAAAAAAAGTTCTACACATCAACATGCTGGTGGCTGAAAAGCCAAAATTGACTGATAGTATCATATGACATAGGGCCACTAGGCATGCTTGTGAAATGCAAAATAAAATGTTATTCCTGACTTTCTGACTTTTTGTTTTGCAGGCAATCATGAGTAAACAGCGAGCGCAGAGAACGACTTTCAAATGCAAGCATCTCACTGATAATGGTCTAACATTAGGACTCCCCTGGGAAAACAATTCTGTATACTAATAAGGCATTTACCAGAACAACACGAACAGCAGCAATTGAACCTGTCTTAAGAGACACTGAAAAAGGAAAAACAATGTTCTGGTACCCTTCTTCCAGATCTCATCCTCTACTTAGGGCAGGTGTGTTTAGGTGGAGCGCCTGCCACACCACTGTGATGCGCCCTGTCTAAAACTAGTGCTCCATGCCCCACGAGGGCCTTCAGTGAGACTAATAAAATCACAGCAGCCAAAGTCCAGCAGGCTAAAAAGCTAGGACTGGCTGAAGGAGTGCAATGAGAAAGGGAGACCCTTGGCCAGTGGCCATCTTCATAATTTTGAACAGGTGCAGCACAGAGGCCGGGATTGCAGAGCACTTGGTGCACACTCATTCAAACCTTTTTCAAAGAGGTTGGCACCTACGTGCCTATCTAGAGCATAGTTACTTAGGCTGTGGCTAGACTGTTCGAGAAAAAAAAAACAATGGCCTACTACGTAACAGGTACTTCTCAATATGTAAAAACCATAGAATCAAAACTAACAGAAGGTCTGCCGAGTGGCACCAGCAGGAACTTCAGGATGCGGCTGTGAAATGCCACCCAAGAGAGAATCGTGTAAGAACCAGAATAGTCACTCACTCATTCTCATTCCTCTCAGTAAGTTAAGGACCCACTCCAAAGATCTATCTATAACCTAGGAGACACTCATGCCTTAACTGTACATGTTTTGTGAGCAATGAAAGCTTGTACTAACTACTCTGTCGTGCTGAATCTGTTCTGCAGGGAATGGAAGATTTCACTTGCTGTCTTCTGTGAGAGAGGGAAGCTTGCTTTGCTACTGACTCACTGTACCTGTTCTGTGTGGAAACAAAACTTGTACTGCAGCTGTACTGGTGCCTGTCCTCTGAAGAAGGGAAGCTTGCACTGTTCTATGAAGAACAGGTATTTTCTCTGCTGTTGTCCGATCTTATGAAAAAACCAAAGGATATTTTTAATACACTTGCATAACAAGCCCAGGCCAGTCAGGAGCTTTTGTGGGACCCGGGGCAAAAACTAATGGTGGGGGACCGGACTCAGAGACCCTTGCTTCAATCCCAGCATCTTCCCTTGACCAAACTGAGTGACGGTAGGCATTTACTTTTATGTGCCTCCTTTTTTGTGCTAATCAGATCTGAGAGTACCTATAAATAATTCAGTTCAGGATGCGCATTGTAAAAATCCTCTCGTTATAAACCATAATGTTGCCCGACCTGTAACTAAAGACCTTGTATAGGAGTTTCAAGACAAACAACTTGCCTCATGGGTCACTAATAAAATTGTCATGAGGGCAGAAGGGGAGAGAATACAATACACATGATCTGAACTGCACAACGTCTAATCAGGAAACCTGGTTTCAATTACAGCATGACCTAACTGTGTGACCATGGGCATTTACGTTTTTTTCACTGTGCCGTCTTTTCCATAATCATCACATAAGAGCATATTGAAGTAATTCAGTTTATGTGCACTTTACAGAGAGCTCTCTTGTGTATGGTTGAGTAAACCATAATGTCGGGCCATCTATAACAATAAAGACTTATATGTGATAAACAAGACAAATGACTTGCCTCTCGAGTCATTAATTAAATTGTCAGGGCACATGGGGTATGGTTCACTAATTGTAACAGTGATATAATCTAATGTGCTTAAGTGACTAAATGCAAAATACACATTCTTAATTTAAAAGATCATACCTCAGTTATAAAAACAAAAATGGCAGTCGAGAACACTTGCAGCAGGGCAAGAGGGCCAGGCTGAGCTAAAAGCTTTTCTCATAAGCCTCTGAGGCACTTCTTTTCCAAGCAGGATGCAACACAGGTGGTCTACAGAGAATTATGGGACCCAACTGTCACTGTCTCACTGCCCTTTAGCACTGTTGGGCACTTGGCTTGCAATCTCAAGGCCTATGCGCATCCACACCCAGTCAGCTGCAAGCATGGTATGGCAGTATTGGCAAGGCCTGTTTCATAGGGCAGACTACGATTGCATGCTCTGCCCTCTGACAGCCCCGCCAATAGTGGGTTGTGGGGCCTCTTGAAGGAGAGGAAACTAGGGAACTTTGCTGAACCTGCCCCCTTCCGCCCCCCAATGATGGTGAACCATTTTTACCTCATCCACATATTATTTTAAAATGGGTCAGACAGATTAACAAAGTGAGACAGCTGACATAAGGGCAGTGTTTAATTTGAGCCGGTGGTTGCAGGTGGGGCCCATCAGCACTTGTCTTTGGGGACATCACTTATTTTTCTTCAACAGACTTTGAGCCAGAGCAAGAGAGAGAAGAACACAAAAGGGGGAAAGAAGGAGGAAAAGAAAAACGGAACAACAGTTCCAAAGGGTGAAAGAGATGAAAAAGAACTTACAAGAATGAGATAAAGAGGCAGGGAGTGTCTCGTGGTGGATTAAAGAGGTATGAGGTGCAATCAAGACTATGCATCCTAGGTAGTCAACACCCCAACCTTCGAAAGCACCGGTCACAGGCTTCTGAACAAAACGTTAGGCCTTGGAACTTATTGTTTTTAAATTAAGCACTGCTTAAGAAACCTAACCTCATCCAAACTAGGCGATTTTACAAGTGAAGAATAGTACTCTTAGATGCTTCCCAGAGCTATTTTGAAACCCACTGATGAAGTATACCACACTAAGTAGGTGAGGGTCATCATCCTATATGAGTACATAAAAGTATGGCAATTCCATAAGAGGTATGGCTGCTTCTTCCAGGAGTTTTGCACCTCCTGTATGTCCAAGTCTGCTTACAGAACAAGTACAACAGACCTTTAACGCCTCTCACTCCCGCTGGAGTGTGTTAGCTGCTTGTGTCATACCTGTCCCAGACCTGCCAACTCACCCGGTGCCACTGTGTGACACACAATATTGGCTCCCTACACACGGTCACCTGGCAGGGAACCAATAGCATACGGTGGCAGAGAAAAAGAGCTGAAAACCACTGCAAACTGGATTTCCAGCTTGTGTTCGCAAGACTCTGAACTGCCAACGACCTTAGGACTTTGGCACAATCCTCATTAATTTATTTTTTGGAGGAGAGAGTTTGGGGGTGAGGCAAAAGGGCCTCTTAGGTGCTTCTCAGCATGAGGGCCTACCCCTCCAAGGCCATGCCCCTCCTCACACAGTGACATTTGTGTTTTAGTTGGCATGTCTGCTGTCCTTTATGTGTGAGAGAAGTGTGTGATATTCCTTCTGCTCTGCCTCCCGTCCTTTATTTGATCAGTGAGTTACAAAAGGTTGCGCTGCTGGTGTCCATGTTGTAGCTTTATTGTTTTGTGAAGCGTGTTATAAAACTTTTCACTACACAAAACAATTTGCATTGACAATGCTTGTTCTATTGCAGGATGTCAGTGAACACTCTGAAAATAAGGGAGCCGAGTTTACTTTTGCGTTTATGTGTGAAGCAAGCACTTTTGAAATGGACTACACAACTTTGTAAAATGTTTAAACATATGTAACTAGAGGTTCCATGTCAATTATAACACCATCTGCCAATTCTGGCATTTAAGCCAACACCACTTTGCATGCTGGGATTTTGAGCCCATCAAGAAAGTGTTAAAAAGCAAAACGACAAGCCCCACAATGCAGCAGGCTGTTGGTTGAAATACCGGGACAGGCTGATGGACCTGTTTGTCGACACTTTTCAGACTTGTGAAACGCAAAATACAATGTAGCGCCTTACTTCTGCTTTTCCTTCTGGTCTTTCTTGTCCGCAATCACAAGTTAACAGCCGAGAGGGTGAGAGTGCAGCGATAGCCTTCCAAAAGCAAGCATGGCACTGTACACGAGTGATTTCTGGTGAGCGCAATATACCCCCATTTCATGCTTACAGCGCCAAGAGGCCATACTAATTACCATACGTGTAGTATATAACATTTTTGCAACCGGACATTAAAAGGAATTATCTTCTTTAGAGCACAATATGCATTCGTGGTGAAATTAGGATTTGTCACTCAGAGAAAACGAGCAGTGTGCAAAACGTGTTACAGCGTGACACTGAAGGTGTACTAACTGCTGAGCACGGCCTTCCAGGCAACAGTGAATCAGCATGTACGCGCGTCCATAGTTGGGCAGCGGGTACATTGTGATTCTGTAGTTCCCCCACAGTCACCCTCGGCCACTCTGTACCTTTGCCTTTCTAGTTCTCTTCGGATAGCCAGGTCTTCCTCGTTCTCATCCGTCACTTCTTCTTCCTCCTCTTCTTCGTCGTCGTCATCATCATCATCATCTACAGCCCGCGAGAAGACTGGCACAACCTCTCCGAAAAACGTGGCCATGGCCGCTCCGTATAATAGCCTTGAGCGGGAGCCTCGTTCAGCAGCTTCGGCGGCTGCTGTGCCTGGAACCCGGGGGCGGATCGTACCCAATCCCCCTGCTTATCGCGGGCCTTCTCGAAAAACGCCTTGTAATTGCTGCGCTGGCCTTTAGGTGGAGCCAAACACTAGGAAATGTTGCCGAAGAGCACAGCTTTTTTTTTTGTTCAAATAATTCTTTATTGGTTTAACTAAAGCCTCTAGTTGTGACATCTGCCTGCAGCATTGAAGAACATACTGCTGTACCTTGAAAATGAAACACCGTACCCATAATCCCAGCAGTCACTTAACATAGAATACAAGTAAAATATTTTGGGATACTGCTAATTTGTGAATTATGATGCCTCACAGTTGCAGAGGCAGGTTCTGGGGCCAGAGAGAACGAAGGTTTTGTCACAGAGGACGCCAGTTTAGAGATATTTTCTCTACCTTGCTTTGATGTCTGTAAATGCAGATGCGTAGAATTTAATGTGCTATTTATTACTATTGTTCAGTGTGGAAAAAGGGAGGCCATGACTCCCGTGAGGCGAAGCCTCCAGTTGATAGTCCTCATCAGTGGTAATAAACAGCATATTATACACTCTGTACATCTGCATATATGGTTTATTCCATGTTTTTTTATGTGCACTTGTTTTACCAAAAGTTATGTAATCAAAACCAGGATGGAAACCGTGTAGGAGAATTATTTTCTGTGTAAAGTAATTGTTAGAATAAATCTATGAAGCAGTAGGACGTGTTTTTCGAATGTCAGCTGTGCTGTGGTACTAAACTCAAATTTGACCTTTGCACTGTAGTATTCAATGCATAAATGTGTGTTTATTAATACAGTTGCTCTAAATAATGTGGTATTCTGTCACATTTATTTTCACTGCCATGGCAGTTAAAATACATGTGCCCAACAGCACCAGTTATTGCTTAAGTCCCTTTCAATGAACCAAATTCAAGTGAAAAACTACCATGGCAAAAACCATATATCCAGATGCACAAAAAGTTGTTTTTTCAGTGAATTTCTGCGTTTTTTTCTGGAGTGCAGCATTCACCTTGAATGCCAATACCCTGCTGTGCACAGCCTTTGGTCATGCATAGAGGGGATTGGCCGCAAGAGTAACTGCGTTATGGTTCTGGCTCAAATGCGGAAAACCACTGAAAATTGCCATTTATAGTTACCAATGCACACGCCATAACTCTTGCCATCCACAATGTTGTTCTCTTGATCGCTCTTTTATTTTTCTCTGTGCCGTTGGCAAAGTGGTGTTTTGCACATGGTGGGTGGTGTGAGTTATGTTGTGTACATTGGTAACCATAAGTGGAAACATTTCAATGATTTTCCAATTTTGATCCAGAGCCATAACCCAGTTTCTAACTGTGTATTCTTTCAGTAAATTTCATTTTACGATGTGCTTAATTTCCAACCCCTGCTGCCCACAGCAATCAACCATGTGCAATAGGGGTTAGCCCACAAAACCCAACACAGACAGACAAACCCTCAATGCACCCTGCCCAGTTTATAGATCTCTAAGCATGGCAGTGAATGTAGATAATTATAGCTCCAAACTTTAACAGATTTTTACCAATGTCCATTGGTTAATGAACATTTTATTCACCGGCCGAACCCAAAGGATCCCTCTCTCACCGTACACCTCGGAGCCCAAGAAGATCATCTGCGGAGTCCCCCAAGGATTGTCCCTCAGCCCCACCCTCTTCAACACCTAGATGAGCCCCCTGCCACCAGGCTGTCACAGTCAGATCGCACTGACTCAACATCTTCTCCTATAGAGACCCCTAGGGATGAATTGCCACGCTATACAAATGTATGATTGATTGATTGATGAAGGTTAAATAAAACCTGAACATTGCAATTCTAATATGTGGCCACTGTTAGCCACAACTTGCTTAGAAGAGGTTCAACAGCCTAGGCAGAATATTTTGTTTAATAAAGCAAAGCAACTTGTATTAAAAATTCTACAGTCTTATCTACTTAATTTTTCTCTCCATTTACTTAAGGCAACCATGCATTATAGCTCAGTATTTCACTTATAATTCTCAATAAAATTACCACTTAAAATATGTTTTTTCATAACTGCCCAAAATAAACATTTAATATGAAAATACATAATGAGTAGCATGTAATATGATCCTAAATAGTCCTCTTGGGGTTCTGGTGGCATTTACAAACCACTTGGCCCTCAGCTTGGGGTTTATGATGTCATCAAAACCGGGGGCGCAACTACACTCGGCTGTTGGGGGGAGGCTAACTCTTCAGTCAGGGGGCGGGACAAGCATTTCAAGCAATGTAGGTGGAGATATTCTTATAGCCAACATGAGGGAGAGAAGTGCAAAAATGCAGTTTAAAAGTATTAGACCAACACAATTTTATTAAGAGTGATAGACTGGAGTCGGTATTTATCCCTATATTCATCACTTAGGCTCACTTGTTTATGAAAGATGTAGTGAAAAGACCGTAAAATACGCCATATTAATTTAGGAAAAACATAATATTGACTGAACATGCTCACGGACTGAGAATGTTCCCTGTGGGGGTATGCAGTCATATTGCCATGTTCTGAGTGTTTGACTGTGATTCACTTATATCCCATTTTTGATTTTGGCTCTAGGCTCACGCTAATATAACATCTGCAGATGTCTACCCCTGGCCTTGACACAAATGAAGTCCTGCAACTGTCCTGTGACCTGGAGGGTGTAGGAAAGTGCCCCTTTTTGACGGTCACCCCCACGTTTTGCTGGTATTCGATGCAATTTTGACAGAAAGTGCACTGGGTTCCTGCTAACCAGGTCCCCAGTGCCAGATCTCTTTCCCTAAACTGTACAATTGTTTCCCAATTGGCAATGTATTTAGCACCCCCTGTAAAGTCCCTAGTAAATGGTACCCTTGGTACCTAGGGCAAGGAGGCTAAAGAGGGTCCATAAGGGCTGCAGCATGTATTGTGCCATCCTAAGGGAGCCCTCACCAAACTCATGCAGACTGCCATGGCAGGATGCATTTCTTGGTGCAGACAAAAGTGAAAACATGACATGGCACACAGCTGTGTGCCATGCCTGCAGACACTGCATGCAGTATAGGCAAGTCACCCCCACCGCAGGTCTTACAGCCTTAAGGCAAGGTGCACTATACTACATGTGTGGACATATCTACATGAGCAGATATGCCTCTGTGCTGTCCAGTTCAATTACTGCCAGTACAAGTGTCCAGGGGAGCCATTTTAAGAACATGTGCTGGGTACTGGTCAAAAACGATTTCCACAGCTACATGATGGCTTCACTGACACCAAAGATGTTTGGTATCAAACATCTAGTATTAAAAAAAACCCACTGATTCCAGGGATGGATTTATTAATACATGGAAGCAGAGGGCACCTTAGAGGTGCCCCCTGAACACTTACCAACTACTAGTGTGCTGACTGACTGGTTCTGACCAGCCTGCCACCACAGATGAGTTTCTGGCCCTCAGGGGTGAGAGCCCACTCTCTCAGGAGGTCCAAAACAAAGCCTGTCCCAGTAGAGAGTGTGCTACATCCCCTCCAGCAGGGTGACCTGTTAATTAGCATTCCAGGGCAGGGAGCTTCAAGGAGCCCACCGCCTTTGGTATGCAAATCTGGCTTCTCTCAGAGGGCGTGTTCACCCTCAGGCTAGTTCCACTCCTATGGTGGGCTAACCTGATGTGGACACGAAAATTAAGTCTGCCATCTTGGTGATGGAAGAATTAGGAACACTGAGACAGAGTTATGCCCACTCCCCACAGGAAGTGGTCATATAGGGGGTGTAATGACCCCAGGGGTAAGTAGCCCATTGGCTACTACCCTAACGCCCCTAAATCTAGTATTTAGCGGAGCACTTGGCACCAGGAAATCAGATCCTGCTGACCTAAAAGAAGAACGAGAACCATGAAGAGCCGCAAGAACAGAGAAGCAGCTACTGACTTGGCGCCAACTCTGCCAGGCTACCTGCTGCCCTCTACAATTGCACCAAAGTTGACTCATCCTGCAGCTACTGAGCCTCCAAAAGCTTGGGAGGACTGCCAGCTTTCACTCAAGACCGAGGAACTCCAGTGGAGTAGCGGAACTGCTCCCATGCATCCTGCAGGCACCCCAAAAGAACTATGAGGACTCCGGACCACCGCAAACCCGCCACCGAAAAGCACCACTGCACCTGTGTCTCCAAGCCCAAGTTGAAGTGGGCCAGTGGTGCCATTGTGGTCCTCGATCCTCCAGAGACTATGCCCACCTTGAGTTTGCCCATAGTGGACCTTCTGGCACCGCCTGCAGTCTCTTTGTGCAGGCCCCACGTACTGCGAGTGACTCAGGTGACAAAAACCAGACACCTCAGAACACCTCTGCATCCGGCTGCCCCAGCCCAAGGAGAAGAGGACCAAAGGTGTCCCTACCTCCTCGAGCATTGTGCGACCTAAGCCCCCTTGTTGGTTCAGCCTCACTGGTCCCCCAGTTGCAGCTTGCAGCCTCTTTTCGACCGGACCGATCCCCATACACTTACACGGGGCACCCGATAATGAAAACAAAGATTTTTTAAATAAAACTAATACGGTTTTAAAAATCACTTCACAACCTCTGGACAAACACCAGTACTCCACAACACATGACATAACTCTGTATTATTCTTGGAGCGTTAATGTACTTAAGTGAATGTATAGTGCTATGATGTGAGGTTCTAAGCACCATATTGAATGTGTTTCAATACTTCTAAGATGTACTTTTTAGGTCTGGCTAGCACCATACTTTGTGTGATCAACAGAAAAAAGCTTTAAGAAACACAACCATCAGAGAGACTTGACTCCTTGATTACAGCATTTGATTGGGCAGAACTTGTGTGGTGCTACCCAGAAAGTGTGCAATGCTTGTTGTACTTCTATTGACTCCAGAGTAGTGTTCCCTCACCTCACATGGCTACCCCATTAAAACACAATAACATGTCAGAGTGCAAGAAGACGACCCCTCCGCAATGATGTGATAGTATTGGCTAAGAATATTGCTCTGTGAGCAAGCAGCCATATAACTGGTAGAAATATTGGTGACTAGAGCTTCTCAACAAGATATTCCTCTATCTAAAATGGTTGCTATGTCCAGCGTGATGACACATCGGCATCAGAGCCTGTTTGTTTTTTCTTTCCTATTTGCATTAGTGACATTCAAAACAAAAAAGTTTGTTTTGCACGACTGTCTTTGCACTCCAGAAGTGCTGCTCACTGCAGCCTTAGCCTGCAGTCCTGCGTCTTAACAGCCTCATCCCAGTCCCTCCTCCTGCACCAACCTACAACCTCACTTTGCTCTCCTCAACTTCACTGGCTCCTCCTAGGACTTCTCCCATCTCACACATCAGCTGTAGCCTCAGCACGTTCTCCACGCTGATACCAGCCGCTGGATCGCACTATTGATATGCAGGTCAACAGGCACAAATGTTGGTCTACATCGTGGCTTCAGAGGCAGTAAAAAAACAGCATTTCTGGCCACAGGTGACTGCCCCACCTTTCTTCACAGAGGCTGTTATGAAGGCCAATGGGACCTTTCCCATACCATCCCACAGTCTTAGTACACTCTCCCCCCTTGCATTGCACCTGTAGTTATGGATGGAACTGAATAAGCATCTAGTACTAAGGGAAGGACAGATATTCTGTGCCTGCATTTGTAGGCATCTGTGCATATTCCCAAGTGTTCAGTAGTTTAATGTTTGCTGTGTTAGATGTATGGTCTGGAAGTGCTGAGTGACGGGGAGTGATCAAAGTGCAGAGTGAAAGGAATGCATGTGTAAGTGCAGGGTGAGAGGTGTGAGTGCGGGGTGAGAGGTGTGAGTGCGGGGTGAGAGGTGTGAGTGCGGGGTGAGAGGTGTGAGTGCGGGGTGAGAGGTGTGAGTGCGGGGTGAGAGGTGTGAGTGCAGGGTGAGAGGTGTGAGTGCAGGGTGTGAGTGCGGGGTGAGAGGTGTGAGTGCGGGGTGAGAGGTGTGAGTGCGGGGTGAGAGGTGTGAGTGCAGGGTGAGAGGTGTGAGTGCAGGGTGAGAGGTGTGAGTGCAGGGTGAGTGGTGTGCCTGTGTGAGAACTCGGTGACCAGCGTGCTCTTGTGAGTAGATGGAAGAGTAAAAGGCGAGCCCGTGTGAACGGAGGATGACTCGTTAACCTGTGTGAGTGTAGTGTGAACTGTGTGAATGCAGGATGATGTATCCTATCCCTACACAGTCTAAGTAATTAACCTTATCCTTGGCAGTTGGCAAGTGGGGACTCAGGTCTAACTTGAACTATGATTATCGAAGCTGATCCTGCAACAAAATGTCAGCCTTTCAGACATGCAGAAAGTTACTTTTCTAGAGGTGGAAGACAGTGGCGGCTCGAATAGGACGTGCTGTGGGGGGTGGGAGAGGGGCAGCGTGGGGGGTAGTAAACTCAGACATATGGAGGAACGTAATAATTACTTTCCTCCGTTCCGTCGTATGTCTGTGTTTACTACCCCCCCACCCTACCCCTCCCCACCGCACGCCCTATGCGAGCCGCCACTGGTGGAAGAGTCATTAAAGGACATATCCATATGCTGAGCTCTGGCTCTGGAAAAAGTCCTCTTGGAACTTTGAGCTAAGACTTCTCGTGGATTCTGCCAGCCACGCCTGGGGGAAGTGGGCATAACCTTGTCCCAGAGATCCTATATTTGCCATCACCAAGAGGGTCACTTCTGAAAAGTCTCATCCACTTCAGGTAGCCCAGTTCAGGGGTGGTGCTCACCTGAGGGTGGACACGCCTGTCTTGCCTAGCTAATTTTCTGTCTGTCCAGGTACCAAAGGGCTCTGGACAAGAGAACTTTCCAGTGAGAGAAGCCAGATTCGCACACCAAAGGCGGTGGGCCTCTTTGATGCTCCCCGGCATTGGAATGCTAATCCGCAGGTCATCCTGTGGGCGGGGGGAGCCAGACACCCTCTGGCTGAGCAGGCTTGGTTTATGGCCCCCGGAGAGCAAAAGCCCTTACCTTTGGGGGTCAAAAACCTGTCTCTGGTGGCAGGCTGGCAAAAACCAGTCAGTCAGCACACCAGTAGCTGGTTAGTTTTCAAAAGGCACCTCTAAGATGCCCTCTGGGTGCATGTATTACTAAATCTGACACGGACGTCAGTGTGGGTTTATTAATACGATATGTCTTATACCAAACATCCCTATTTTCAGTGAAGCCCTCATGTAGCTGGGGTACTCGTTTTCACCAGTGTCCAGCACATGCTTTTAGAATGGCTTCCCTGATCACTTGAACTGGCAGTAGTGGAACTGATCAGTACGGGGGCATATCTGCTCATACAGTTATGCCCTTAAATGTAGTACAGCGCACCCTGCCTTAGGGCGATAAGGCTTGCTGTTTGGGTCTTACTTATACTGCATGCAGTGTCAGCATGTAAGGCACACATGCTGTGTGCCAGGTCATGTTTTGACTTTTGTCTGCACCAAGACATGCAGCATGCAGTGACAGTTTGCATGAGCTTGAGGAGGGGGTCCTTTGGGGGAAAGGGGGGCATAATTTGTGCTGCCCCTCTTGGGGACCCCCTTAAGTTCCTCACGCCCTAGGTACCAGGAGTACCATTTACTAGGGGCTTACAGAGGGCACTAAAGGTATCGCCAATTGGAGAAAACAATTGCACAGTTTTGGGAAAAAGATCTGGCACTGGGGACCTGGTTAACAGGAACCCAGTGCACTTTCAGTCGAAATCACATCAAATACCAGGCAAAACGTGAGGGGTGACCATGTCGAAAAGAGCACTTTCCTACAATATGAAAAATTGATTGATGATCATATAACATGTGAGATAACATCTCAGTATTTTCCTTTTTCTTTCCACATCAGCCCCTACTATCATGCTCCAGGTTTTACTACTCTTGTTGCCATTCCTTGTCCTCACAACCGGCTCTGCACATGAGTCTCACTGCCCTTGCCTTTCTTACCACGTCCTCCTTTTCTTCTATCTAAGCTTCCCATGTTGGTTTGTCCATTCACAGTCCCTCTACAAATTCGCCTCATTTTCTCCTTCAAATCCTCCTTTTTTCACTTCCCACAATTCCCCCACATCCCTCTTCAAAATGTGTTTCTGTTTATAATGCTTACTACTGCAGATAGGCCAATACATAAACAATATATTTCCCTATGTACATTTTGAGTATGATAACGCGCTATGAAGTTCCCATGAAGTAAAATGTGTGGTTCCATAGAGAACCTCTAACTAGACACTAACTAGAAGTTATTATACGCAATGGTTGTAAGAGTTTTAATCCCAGAAGGATGAGAAGTCAAGTCGGCCCAGTGGACATCTGAGTTGGTGTCGTGCTTGTTACACACATATCCTAGCTGCCAGTGCTTCCCACAATGAGGTGCTCTCCTTCCCAAATTCTTCTCTTTTTCTGTTGATACTGATGATAATCTTATACCCGGGGGAGAAAATGGCATTAGCAGATCCAGTTGTTGACAAAACTAGCAGGAGTAGGGCTGCCACGTTTCTCAAAGAAAATACTGGCCATCACTGTTTTGAGATCATGAATGGGCCAGAATCTGATATTTAAATAGAAATGTCTGTAAAATCCCTACTTTTTTAACTAGGAAATTCTGTCTTTGTTTTTTTTATCATCCTTTAAGGTTAGTTTAACCAACTTTAAAATACTTTTGAAATGATTTCGACTTGTATTTGCAATTGTTCGTTTATATTTAAAAGGATGGAAATATTGGCTTTTATTGATTTTCCAGATTTTTTAAATTGGTCTTGACATGCAAATACCGCCATGCAGCAACCCTAACAAGAGGGTACAGGCTGGATTCATTCCACCCCCCCGAGGGGCTATTAATGGGATTGAATTTGGTACCCTACATTCCAACACCTTCCAATTCATTATCAAAGAAACAACCACAGACCCTCTCAGATCTCAAGAAACAGGACTGCACATTCACCTCCGATACCCATTCTTCACCATTCTAGCCTCAACACTGTCACTTTGCAAGGTATTGCTTGAAATAATGCTGTTTGTCTGACTACTGACCTGAGCGTTTTGCCTCTCTTTACCTTGCAGCAGTGAATTTGATAAACCAAACAGAGAACTAGGCTGAGAAAGAAAAGTAATTTTGGTAATTTTGTGTAACTCCTGTGACGCGAAATTACTAAAAATTATGCAATTACACCCACTTGAGTAATTTGGGGCAAAAATGCCGACAGCAAGCACATAAGTGGCTGCTGTTGTTCCTGTTCTGTTGCACTTAGTGCTATTTTCTTAGAGCAAAATGCATCCTCTGGTCCCTTTTGAAAATAGTGGTAAATGCTCGGCTAGGCTCCTTGCAAAGTTCTGTGTAATCTTGCACATTTTTGCTATAATTTTGCATAATTACGCTAAATCAAATTACAAGTGTTATGCCCACCCCTATTGGCCCCAGCGCATTTCACTGCTGAGCTGAGGTGATGACACATTAAAATAAAACTCACATGGAGAGAAAACATACAAGCAGAATTAATTATAATAAATTTGTGTTTTGAAATGCAAGCATTTTCATTTCTAAAATCAAAAGTATTTGGTCTGCTATTACAACTACCTTGTTTGCATTTTAATCTTAAATGCAAGCAATTTCCAATGTAAACATCATCACTGACCCACCAACCCAGGCACCAATAGTGTACCGAGAACTTTGGGATCAAACAAGCGAAAGGGGGTCATGGCATCCCTGCCCTCCCCCATTACCTCCAATACTGGTCTCACAATGGGGAGATGGCAGTTGCATGCAAAAGGTAAATTATTACACCAACACACACCACTCGGATCGCACCTATCAGTCATTTTGCAGAGCCGATGCACCTCTGCTTTTTATGTATATTTTTCAGTTCATCATATAGCTGTATAGGATATAGGCACCCAGAAGTACAGTACAATAATGCTTGCCTTACAGAATACAATAAGCAGTGCTTGACATGGCAATGCGGAAGCACAGGTACTCATTATCCCAGCACATATGGGGTCACATGAAGACACAGGTGAAGGCTATCAGTGAGGTTACTCAGAATTTACAGCCTGATAGTCTGTTCAATAAGCTATCTCCAAGACATAGAAAACAACATGCATTGGCCCACGACAGCTGTGCTACAGCTAATCATGAACCCCTCCCCCACTACTGCAGCCTGAGCAAGGGAGTGTTACTGCAAAGTTCTGTGTAACATAAAACATGTACATTGTAGTTTATGGCTTCTTTGACTTTGATTGAAGGCACTGGTCTCTAAACTGAAGCTCATACATTCTGCGGCAAGACAACAGGATGATGGAGCTGAGGGGTGGAATGGTGGGGAACTGTTGGAATTGGCCCTCTTTGCAGGGTCCCCCCAAACCTTTTGCCTTCATGCCTCCTGTTTTGCTGAATTTGTTCTTGTTGGCTTTAGGACCCTCCTAATCAGTACTAAAATGTTTGTGCTCTCTCCCTAAAACAAGGTAAAATTGGCCTACATCTGATTGACACATTTAATTTACTTGTAAGTCCCTAGTTTATGGTGCTACATGTACACATGTACCCAGGGCCTGTACATTAAATAGTACTAGTAGGCCTGCAGCACTCATTGTGCCACTAACTAAAGTAGCACTCTAAACATGTCTCAGGCCTGCCACTGCTGCCTGTAATGCAGTTTTCAATTGACATTTCGAACTGGCAAAACAAACACTTTGTCAGACCGAAACCTTCCTTTCTAATACTTATAAGTCACCCCTGAGGCAGTGTATTTAAAACAATAGGACGTGAGTTTAAGTTTTACATGTCCCAACACTCCTAACGTTGTTTTTCACTACAGTAAGGCCTATCTCTCCCAATGGCTAACACGGAGTTACCTTATTACATTTAATAAGTACTAACTTTGGTTGGGAGCAGATAGAAATATGCTGTTTATACTCAAATGACTGTAATTTAATATCCTCTTTAAAGGGGGGAAGAGTATGTGGCCTAAAGGCTAGAGCGGTCCACATTGAAGCTGGAGAACCAAGTTCGAGTCTCGGCAGAGACGCTCAACATCCTGTGATTCTGGGCAAATCACTTAATCTCCAAGTGCCTAACAAAATGAATGTGTCCGTCTGTAATGCAACTGGTGCTCATGTAAAGCGCTCTGGTACCGGATATATTCGGGTCGAGTTCGCGCTATATAAAACTTTCCCTCCCCCCCCAAAAAAGAAAAAAAAGGTAAAGTCGGATTTTAAGTCACAATTCTAAAAATGCCACTTTTAGAAAGTTGGCATTTTCTTGTTTTAACCATTTGTGCCTTCTGCCAGTGTCCTGGGTCACGTGGCTGTGAATAGCTCTGCTTTTGGGGGTCTGTGTATTCCTCCCAGGCAGTGACACAAAAGGGACGAGGGGTAAGCAGGATGGGCCATTTTGCCAGGATGGGGCGGAGCCGTACCTTGCCCCACTTACACTTCAAAGGGCTTGCCTCCAGCACACACAAAGGACCCTGATGTGTGCCTATTGTCACCTTAGACACTATGGAGCCTCAACAGGGGAAGGGAAGAACTTTCCAGAACCAGATGTGAAGGTAGGAAAGGGAATCCCCCACACACAAAGGCTGGCACCAGGTATAATTATTGGACCTCCAGAGCCATTTATCAGAGTACTCCTGGACCTGTGGCTATTACAGAAGAAGGACTGCCCTGTTGCTGAGGACTACATTGTTGTCAGAGAAGGAAGACTGAACCTGCTCCCTTCATCCCTGGCTAACCTGAATGACTCCAAATGTCAGTTGGCTGACGACCTGTGTGAGCTACAGGGACACAAGCTCCATAGGCCTTCCTGCAAATGCATTGCTGACCCGGTGCACATGACCTGCAACTGGACCTGCAACTGGACCTGCCTGAGCCCTGCTGGATTCAGCTGGAGTGAGTCCCTGATCCCCAAGAGGTGCCTCCTCAGGTCCTGGACCGTTGGCTGGCATCATAGAGAACTCCTCCTTGCCTGAACTTTAGGTTCCTTCAAATCTGGCGCAATGCAAAGCTCCACAAAGTCCCACCGCTCAGTTGAAAGCTTCATTGGAACCAACGCTGAGCAACGCAAAGCCTCACTGCACAGCTGCAATCTTCATCGGACCCGACGCTGAGCGACGCAAAGCTAGCAAAGCCTCACTGCACAGCTGCAAGCTTCATGGGAACCAACGTTGAAGGAGGAGGAGCCAGCCCATCATGGCCGCTCGGAGATGATGCTCCGTGTTGAACCCTCTTTCCAACTTCCTAAGCGGCATCCCTACGCTTTGTTTTCCCACCCTGAACAACGATTCCGAAACCGGAATGCAGGCTGATCACTCGAAGATCATTATCGCCCTTCTCCGATTTAGCATTGCGGAGAAATGAGCTGACGTCCCCGCCTATGACTACGCGAAGATGGCGCCTGGAGAGCTGAGAGGACGTGCCTGGTGCCGTAAGAAGTGCACCGTGAGGCCGCCGACCTCAGTTTTTACCCAGTTAACAACGCCCCCAACCCTCGGCCCGCATCTCGATTTGAGGGCCACTCACTGCAGTGACAGCCATTTGGACGGACGGGGCGCCGATAGTGAATGGCCAGTGGGAGCAAAGGTGAGAGCTCCGCCTGCGCTGGCGAGACGTGGTGCATTACCATTTCACTCTACATCCATAGCGCTGCCACCCCGAGCAGGGATCAGGCCCCTTAATAACAGGAGTACCGGAAGAATTTAAGTGAGGGTCCTCAACCCCCACCCCCTGTCGCCCCCTTGGAACTGGGGAGGATCCCGGTGAGCTTGTTGAAGCGGGCACCTGACCCTAAGATGGCGGCCCGGTGAGGGGCGGTCGAACTGGAGACACTGCGCGCATAGGTGGAGCGGGCAAGGAAGGAGCAACTGTCCAAAGGGTGAATGGTGGCGTGGACTAAATCACTTGCTTGGCTTCCTTGAGGACCCCCCCCCCCAAATGTGTTTACCTTGGGACTTTGAGTTGTTTTTGACCCTAAACTGGGCTGAGGACCCGAGGTAGAGCCTGACCTAAGATGGCGCCCGAGCCTGGGCTGCACTGAAATCAGAGAGCCATTAAAAATATCTATGCATCTGGAGGGAGAATCAGAATCTCCTTTGTTACCTAGCAGAGGCACTCCCACCCTGACTCTCAAGGGACCAAACTACTGAACAATGCTCTGTCACTAGCTCTCTAGATCTATGACGATGCCCCCTGGGCGGATACCAATACTGTTTGTTCCTACCACAGAGCCCGAGCAACCTTGGCAGATGCCCGGTGGAGCTGTCCTATGCAGCTATAGAGGAGTCTGGCTCTGGTTCACCCCCTTGGCCGTCACCTACCCAGCCGGTCATCTGACATTGTTTTCCTTGTCTCCCCGTTTATGTTTCCTTCCCTCCCCTCCTCCTCCCTCTGTGATTCTTTTATTTAACTGATGCAACTATGTTACCTGTAACTCGCTGATCCAAATGTGATTCTTTGATTCAACTGAAGTAACTATGTAGCCTGTAACTCGCTCATCCTAATGTAAAGCGCTCTGATACCTACGGGTCTAGCCAGCGCTATATAAAACTTTGCAAATAAATAAATAAACGTCAAGCAACGCATAGCCTCACCACACAGCTGAAAGCTTCATCGGAAGTAAGACCTCCGACCCTCGGTCTAGGTCCACTCTCTCCCCACTGCTCCGCTGTGCCGTCTCTTGCCTCCAGACCCCGACCTCCTCCTTGGGAGGTTCGAGGCTGCTGCCCGCTCCTGCACCTGCTGCCCGCTCCAACTGGGACCAGACTGCCTCCAACCACCGTAACCTTTCTCAGACGCTTTTTTTCTTAATTTATTTCCCTGTTGTGCCACTGTTATTGTGCCCATCTGTGTCTTGCTCTAATTCCACCACTGTTTTTATTTTCTCGTGCCTGCCTGTTCCTTTTGCCTTTCGCCACTGCTGCCCCTGCGGGCCCTCCCCCCCCGGAATTCCCCTCCGGAATTTCCTATCGGAATTCCCCTGCTCCCGCCTCCCAGCCTCTCCTCCCTCCCACCTCCCCTACTTAATGGCGGCCGCTGCGCAGTCGCGCAGCGGACGCGCGCAGCGGTCGCGCCGCCGGCACGCCAAAGGCGCACCAAAGGCAAGCCCGTCTGCGCCCGTCCGCGACCCGACCGCGGCCAGCGCCAGGAACCCTGGACCTCCCGCTACCCATCGCTACGACACCACCACCCTCCTCGCACTCAACCCTGGAAGACTTAGAGAATGCCAACAGGCCTCGCCGAACACGACCCACGGCCAGTTCTCCTGCCTCCACTGCCGCCAGACCCTCACCGCCACCCCGGCCTCCAACACCGCCGACGCCAGCACCGGCGACACCCTAAAATGCATCCTCCTCAACGTACGCTCCGTACACAAACACGCCATGGAAATCTGGAACCTACTCGACTCTCTTTCGCCCGACATCGCCTTCTTCACAGAGACCTGGACCAACACATCCTCCGCCCCGACATCAGCACCGCCATCCCAGACGGATACAAGATCCAGAGGAAAGACCGCCCCAACCACCCAGGAGGGGGCCTCGCCATCGCCCACAAGAGCACCCTCCGCCTCACCACCTCCAGCGAAACCTTCCCTCCGCCGAACACCTGCACTTCAAGATCCAGACCACCCCCAAAGCCACACTCCGAGGAACCCTCGTCTACAGACCCCCGGCCCCCGAACACCCTTCGCCACCACCATCACCGACTTCATCGCACCCCACGCGATCACCTCAACAAACTACATACTCATTGGAGACCTGAACTTCCACCTCGACAACCCCAGCGACCCCAACTCCACTATCCTTCGTGACAACCTCGCCAGCATCGGACTTAAACAACTCGTCAACACACCGACCCACAGAGCAGGACACACCCTCGACCCCATCTTTGCGGCAGGAAACAGCGTCCATTTTAGCCACACAACGCAGCCGCCATGGACCGACCACCACTGCGTACACTTCGCCATCACCAAACCCAAGGCACCCAAACCAGCCCCACGCCCACCACGAAGGAACTGGAGCAAGGTTACCGACGAGCAACTTAACTCCACCCTCAACCGAGACAACCACACCTGGGCACCCGACGCAAACAGCGCAAACGACGCAGCCAGAGAACTCCACACCTGGATCTCCAACTGCGCAGATGAGCTCGCCCCGCTACGCAACGCCGACAGACAACGCCCCAGGAAAGCCGCCTGGTTCACAACCGCTCTCCAAGAAGCCAGACGCACCTGCAGACGCCTGGAGAAGAACTGGAGAAACACCAAGACAACCGAAAACCACACCACCTACAAGGACGCCATGACGGACTACCACAACCAGATCAGAGCCACCAAAAGGAACTTCATCCACAACAAAATCCTGGCCAACTCCACCAACTCCAAGGAACTTTTCAGTGTCATTCAAGAATTCACCAACCCACGCAGCGAAGCCACAGACATTACCCCATCCCAAGACCTCTGCGACAAGCTTGGAACCTATTTCCACCTCAAGATCAAAAATCTGTACGACAACTTCATCGACCATCCACCAGGCGCCACAGACGGCCCCCCGCCCCCCAGAAACACCAGCCAGCCCACCATCTCCAACTGGAGACCGATCACGGCCGAAGACACCGCCTCGACCATGAAAAGCATCCACTCGGGGGGCCCCCACCGACCCCTGCCCCCCTCACATCTACCACAGAGCCGTGGCCGCCATCGCACCCGAACTACAACGCACCATCAACACCACCTTCAAAACAGGCACCTTCCCAGACGACTGGAAGCGCGCAGAAGTCAGACCCCTGCTCAAGAAGCCCACAGCTGACCCCACCGACCTCAAGAACTATCGGCCCATCTCGCTCCTCCCCTTCGCAGCCAAAGTTGCAGAGAAAACAGTCAACAGGAAACTGACACGATTCATTGAAGAAAACGCCGTCCTCGACCCGTCCCAATCCGGATTCTGAAGCAACCACAGCACAGAGACCGCCCTACTCGCCGCCACAGACGACATCCGCACCCTCCTGGACCAAGGTAACTCCGCAGCCCTCATCCTACTCGACCTATCAGCGGCCTTCGACACCGTCTCCCATCGCACGCTAGTCGTCAGACTACACAACGCAGGCATACAAGGAACAGCCCTGGACTGGATCCGATCATTCCTCACCGGAAGAAGCCAAAGGATCAGACTCCCACCCTTCCTCTCCGACCCCACGAAAATCACCTGCGGAGTCCCACAGGGTTCATCACTGAGCCCCACCCTCTTCAACATTTACATGGCCCCCTCGCAGCCATCGTCCGACAACACGGCCTCAACATCGTATCCTACGCCGACGACACCCAGCTCATCCTCTCCCTCACCAAAGACCCCACCACTGCCAAACTCATCTTCCAGAAAGGAATGCAAGACGTCGCAGTCTGGATGACCAACAGCTGCCTGAAGCTCAACGCCGAGAAGACAGAAGTCCTCGTCCTCGGTACCACCCCTTCTGCATGGGACAGCACCTGGTGGCCGACCGCCCTCGGAAGCCCACCTACCCCCTCAGACCACGCCAAGAACCTCGGCATCGTACTCGACTCATCACTCTCCATGAACCGACAGGTCAACGCCGTCACCTCCAGCTGCTTCAACACCCTCCGCATCCTCCGCAAGACCTTCAAGTGGATCCCCCCTGAGTCAAGGAAGACAGTCACCCACGCACTCATCACCAGCAGACTGGACTATGGCAACGCACTCTACGCCGGCATCAACAAGTCCCTACTCCGCAAACTCCAGACAGTACAGAACACCGCCGCCAGACTCGTCCTCGGCATCCCCCGACACAAACACATCAGCCAACACCTACGAAGTCTCCACTGGCTCCCCGTGGAGAAAAGAGTCACTTTCAAAATCCTCACTCACGCCTACAAATGCCTACACAACAACGGACCCAAATACCTCAACGACAGAATCAACTTCCACGTACCCAAAAGAAACCTCCGATCTTCCAACCTCGCACTGGCCGAAACCCCGCGCATCCACAGAGCCAGAGTAGGCGGAAGATCCTTCTCTCACATTGCAGCCAAGACCTGGAACGAGCTACCGGCAGACATCAGACGCGCCCCCTCCCTGAACACCTTCAGGAAGACCCTCAAGACCTGGCTCTTCGGCTAAACAGATCTGCGGACCCCCCCCCCCTCAGGGCCTCGAGACCCTCACGGGTGAGTAGCGCGCTTACAATTCCCTGATTGATTGATTGATCGGAAGTAAAGCCGAGCGACGCAAAGCCTTGCCACAGAACTGCAAGCTTCATTTGATGGACATCGAGCGACCTAAAGTCTCACAAAGCCTAGCAGCACAGCTGCAAGCATCATCAGAACCAATGCCCAGAGATGCAAAGCAACGTAGCCCTTTCTTCGCACCAGGACATAAGGTACAACTCCCATCGGGCCAAACTTGGTCCTGTGCCCAGCCTGTACTCGGTCATGGTCGGCTTGAACTTGTGACTTTGTCCTGGTCCAGCACAACCAGATACCCGCAGTTGGCACTTTGCACTTTTTTTGCACTATTTTTATTTAAAATGTCATAAGTCAATATCTCTGGTTCTACTGATTGGATATGTTTAGTTCTGGTATCATTTTATTCATTAAAATCTACTCTATTTTTCTAAATTGGTATGGGATTTTTATTGTGTTGTGTTTTTCACTTTATTACTGTGTCTGTGCTGCATAAATACTTTACACATAGCCTCTAAGTTAAGCCTGACTTCTTTGTGCCAAGCTACCAGAGAGTTAAGCACAGCTTAATTTAGTGATTTTGTGGTTCACCCGAAAAAGGATTGTGGTTGTTGCCTGAGCGGGGCTCCCACCCCCTCAACCAATAACCCAATTTATTACAGGAACAAATTGAACAAGACAAGGAGAGATGTAGAGAAGAATGGATGGATGTAGGGGTGGATGGAAAGGGTGTATACATCCACAGAGAAAGGGTGGATAGAGAAAAAGATAAATAAATGGAAAGAATGGCGGATGAAGGGAAGAATGATTAGTTAGAAAGAAGGATGAATGGAGACAAGGAAGGATGGATCACCGTGTAATACACTCACAATAACATCTTGGGCTCGGTCAGGCTCATTTGTCAAATCTTAGCTCAACCCTGGGTCGCTGTGGCTTCGAGCAGTCAGGCTCAAACAAGGGAACATGTGCAAAGCATTAAACAGCACCAAAATAATTGAGTAAGAAAAAAGAAGACTCTCAAGAAATCTGATGCCTATATATAAAAATAGACTGTATTTTTATAAATTTGTAGACACCAAAACAAACAAGAACCAAAGAGGGTTCCAGAAATTATAAATACTTACAGAAACAATAAATCACAGGTTTTTACTCAACCACAAACAAGCATTAGTAAGTACAGCAAAAACGCTGTCAGGGAGCAGGTCAGGGAGACTAACAAAGTCCCAAGGAAGAGTTCCCTTCCAGAGAAAGTTTCTCCAGTCCATCCAGCATTAATTGCAACTTACCATTGACTTAAATGGAGTGGTCCTGATGCAAGATATGCAGGACGCTCAAGGATGCTGCTGTTGTAATTTCGGTAATGGGGGTCTTCCTGGGGCCACCCCTGGCTCCACAAACACGAGCTCAATGTGTCCCTCAAAGTCCGAATGGATTTCAGCCAAAAAACAGTTGCCAGTGGTCTACAGGGCTCCTGTGGTGACGAACCCATCGGTTTGCTTCTACTGGCGATAACTTCCCTTCTGGGTGACCAAACTGTACTCTGACAACTCTCCCGGATCCAGCAGACTCGGGTGCAACATTTGAGCATCAGGTCTCAGTCTTCCAAGTGGCACTTCGGCAGTGAGCGGTAATCTTGTGATCTGGGCTACCAACTCGCGAAGGCAGACTTCTTCAGCTTTCGTGGTCCTGTGCTCAAACATGGAGTCAGCCAACTGACTCTTGGGGCCTCTTCTTCTGTCTGTGGCTCGAGGACAACTTTTCCTCGAGCAGAACACCACAGGCACAGTCCTCTCTTTGCTAACCCAAGAAACAGAAGGTGCAGTCCAACTTTAGTGCAGCCTCTCTTTGCCAGGTCCAAGGTCTGCACAGCAGTCCTTCTTCATTCCTTTTCTCCAGTACGGACGGGATCTGATGTCTGGGTACCAGGGGTGCCTCTTTCATGCTCAGAAAGTGCCCTCAGGGGATGCAGTGGTCACTAGCCAATGGGCTACTTGGATCCCTCCTGCCTGATGACAACTTCCTGTGAAGTGTGGCATCTACCTACCTCCACAATGCTGTGTTCTGCCCATTCTCAAGATGACAGAACTCCTCTCTTGGCTTGTGGAGCTAGGTAGCCCACCCCAGGGGTGTGACTACACACCCATGAGAAATCTGGTCTAACCAGTGGTTCCCCATTCTCTGTCCCTGATGCAATACTGTCTAGAGAAACAAGGAGCAGCCCCTCTCGGGTGTGCTTGCTATTTGCTCATTAAAGGTGGCTTCCCCTTTGAAGCTCGCATTTAGAGCCCACATCCCGTTTGACTTGTCCTGCCAGGAAGAGATAACACCTCCTCCCTTAGGAGTCCCTTTATTACCCTTCCTGAGGGTTGTTCACACCATTCCCCAAAGAGGCTGTCTTGAAAGACAGTCTTTCTGTACAAACGTAAATGGGCACTGGAAAATTTTGAGGCAACGAAGTGGAAACTTACTAAAGTTGCACTTTGCCCAATAGTGACATTACATTCTTGCGCCTTCTCTATGCGCTGCTAATACCCTTTCATAATATATCATTTTTACCACCTAAAAATATAGCATTTACAGCAAAACATATGACATCGCAAATCACATAATTTGTGAGAACATAGTGCTTGGTTGTAGAAAACTGGGTTTTTGTTTCAGTACCCCACCCACACACACTTTATGCCTGGTAATTGATGGAACTTTGACTGAAGTGTACTGGGTTCCTGCTAACCAGGTCCTCAGTACCAGTGTTCTTTCCCTAAAAACTGTACAATTGTTCCCTCAATTGGCAAAACATTTAGCCCCCCATGTAAGTCCCTAGTAAGTGGTACCCCTGCTACCTAGGGCCTGAGGTACTAAAGAGGGCCTTTAAGGGCAGCAGCACTAATTGTGCCACCCTAAGGTACCCCTCACCAAGCACATGCAAGACTGCCATTGCAGGCTGCGTGTCTTGGTGCAGACTAAAGTGAAAACATGTCACACAACCCTGGGTGCCATGTCCCCTACCACTGCATGTACTATTTGTAAGTCAGCCCTACAGCAGGCCTAACAGCCCTAAGGCAGGGTGCTGAATATTACATGTGAGGGCATACCTGCATGAGCAGATATGCCCCTGTGCTGGTCAGTCCTACTACTGCCCGTACAAGTGACCAGGAAAGCCATTTTAAAACATGTGCTGGACACTGGTGGAAATGAACTTCCCAGCTTCATGATGGCTTCAATGAAAATAGGGATGTTTGGTATCAAACATCTCTTCTTAATAAACCCACACTGGTGCAAGTGTTGGATTTATTAATAAATGCACCCAGAGGGCACCTTAGAGGTGCCCCCTGAAAACCTACCGACTGCTAGTGTGTTGACTGACTGGTCTCGACCAGCCAGCCACCCTAGACATGTTTCTGACCTCCTGAGGTGATAGCCTGCAATCCCGGAGGCCATGAATAAAGCCTACTCTGGGCAGAGGTGTTCACACCTCCTCCATACAGGCTGTGCATTCCAAGGCGGGAAGCTTCAAAGGCCCTGCCGCCTTTGTTATGCAACCCAGGCCTCTCCAGATAGTGGAGATGCCAACCCCACTGTCCTGGCCCCACTTTTTGGCGGCAAGACAGGCATGAAAATTAGTAAGCTTAGGAGGTGGGCCCACACCTAACCAGCACCACCCCTAAGGTGGACAATGTGATGTGGACCCCACTTTTCACATTCCTCCATATTGTTTTGGGCAGAATTTGCTATCTAGGGTCAGGGTTATGTCCACTTCCCACAGGAAGTGGTCATATAGAAGGTGTAGACACCCTAAAGGTAGGCAGCCCATTGGCTACTAGCTGTCACTCCCCTTAACACCCCTAAATTGAGTATTCAGGTGGCACCCCTGAACCCAAGAACTCAGATTTGACAGATCAAGAGAAGAAAGATGAAGAAGAGTCACTGCCTGGCAAGAACAGCAGAAGAGCTGAGAACTTTTGGTGCCAAACCCTGCCTGCTCGCAACTCTCTCGACAATTGTGACAGAGTGACTCGTCCTGAAAGCTGGAGATCTACCAAAGCCTTCAGTAGTCTTCCAGCACTTTGAAAATCGCCTACAGTCTCCCTTGGAGTAAAAAAGCTACTCCCCTGCAGTCCGCAGGCACCGACGAACAGAGTCTGGTCCACTGCATTGCAGCTCCCCGACCCCACCGATGCACAGCCGACCAGAAGAAGGTACTTGTGCTCTCAAAGGTCAGATCCGTCTCCCCACCAAGTGACCAATAGGAGACGTGCAGCACCAACCCTCAGGGTACCGGGCGCCCTGCACCAAACACCAACAGTGAGAGTCCAGTACGGATTCCCACTGCACCACGACCGAGCAGCCATCGAGGGACATCAGCATCACTGAGACCCACTTTGTGAGTGGCCCAGCTGTCCTGATTTTGCCCCTGCCAGCTATTTGCCTCAAACTGCATCTTTGTGCACCAGACCAGCCGCCCTACCCACTCTGCACCCGAGCCGCCAAGCCCGGGTACCCGAAGAACCGGCTGTCCCCCCTTGCTCCAAGACCCCTTGCGACCTAAGCCCCCGTTTGGGAGCTCATGGACTTGTCCCCAAGTCCCCCTGTGCAGCCTATTTCCAGGTGGCCCACTCCCAGATACAACCTCACCAGCACCATGCTCCCAGTAAAACCCAGCCATTTCCCGAAGAACTGCTGGTAGTACCTTGGACCTTAGCTCACTACAACTCCAAACCTTGAAGGTGAACCCCTGAAACCGACTGTACTTACCTTTATGCATCTCTGACTTTTCCTCCTATAGGTTTGCATTGTGAGTGAAAGTGCACAGGTTTGAACGTTTTACTTACCTGTGAAAATTTCTAACAAAAACAGTACTTACTTTTGGAAGATCTTGCTTTTACAAAATATATCAAAAGAAGTTATTTTTCTAATTCGGTCTCGGATTTATTCTTGAGTGTGTGTGTCATTTATTGCCTCTGTGAGTACAACAATGCTTAGCACTACCTTCTGATAAACCTAACTGCTCGCCCACAAAAGAGAGCAGTAGTATTATCTACTTTAGCCTCTGTAAGCCAATTGGGGACCCACTGGTCTCTCTACACAGTGTACTTCTTTTTAGCATACTATATAGAGAGACAGCTTCCTACATTGGAAGAGTGGCAAGTTATAGTTAATGTATTGTGACTACCGAGTTCAACACACTGTGTATGAAGGTGCGTGAGTTATAATAATTAGAATGTGTTGCGTAAATTCTAAATTAAAGGTATGAGTATAACTTTAGAATTTCTAAAATTTGAGTAGTTTAAGTTTGGTTTGTATAGAGAATAAAGTCATAATAATTTAAAGGTGGTGCGTAAATTATAAATTTAAGGTATAACTTTAGAATTTCTAATGTTTGTGTAGTTTAAGTTTGGTTTGTATAAAAAGAAGAAATGCAGTTTTCCTAACTATAACAAAGGTTTAACCTTTGTTTATTTCTGTAAATTTTAATGTTTTTGTTTAATAAAAATGTGTTTCAAATTGTAGAGTCCAGTGATGGTGAGTAGAATGTCATTAAGTGGAGTGTCGTACACTAGAGTGGAGGAGAGTGTTCTATGGTGTAGTGTTATAGAGTGTAGTGGATTGGTGTAGCAGTATAGTGTGCTATAGTGGCACAGAGTGTAGCAGAATATGGTAGAGTGGAGCGGTGTAGAATAGAGTGTTGTACAGTGCCATAGAGTGGGATAAAGTATTGTGCAGTGGAGTAGAGTGGAGTCCAGTGGACTGGCGTAGCGTGTTGTAGGGTAGAGTGGAGCGGCGTAGCATATAGTGGAGTAAAGTGTTGTAGAGTGGAATGGTGTGCTGTACAGGGGAGTGGACTGGCATGTTGTAGAGTGTTGGAAAGTGTTGAGTGGAGTGCCACAAAGTGGATTACAGTGGTCTACAGCGGAGTGGTGTGGAGTAGAGTGTGGTACAGAATAGTGGAGAGGAATTGACTGTCGTAGAGGTAAGTGGCATAGAGTAGCATACAGTGGAGTAGCATTGAGTGCTGTAGTGGAGCAGAGTGGAGTAGTGTTACAGAATAGAGTGTAGTAAAGCGGTGTTGAGGGAGTTGCGTGAAGAAGAATGTCATACAGTGGTGTAGAGTTCTGTAGACTCGCATTGACAGGAGTATATCGTTTTACAGTGGAGTGCAATAGAGTGGAGTATAGTGTGGTAGAGAAGATGGGCATAGTCTTTCATTGAGTGGAGTACAGTGTCGTTCAGCAGAGTACAGTGGAGTGGCTTGGAGTTGAGAGAAGTGGCATACACTGGAATATCATAGATGGAGTGGTGTAGAGTGGAGTAACATACAGTAGAGTGGCGCAGAGTGATGTTGCATAGAGTGGAGTGGCGTACAGTGGAATAGCTTACTGTGGAATGGTGGACAGCAGCGTACTGTAGGGTGGAGTGGCATAGAGTGGAATAGCATAGCTGTGAGAAGCTGGCTTAGTATATGGTGCACAATTATGTAAGTGGGCACCCTGCACTAATCCAGACAACCCATATGGTGATTTTAGTGGTCTTAGACAACCTTAGAAAGCTCTCCAAGTGGTAGCTGTGGAGAAAAGTCCAGAAGGAGTGTAAAGCAGCTTGTTTTACCAGAGCATAATCTTACTGGTATAGATTAAGTGAAAAAGAAGCACACAGTGAATTTATAAAAATATGTATTTATTATAAGACACACATACAAGTATCTCCTACCCGGAGATATACGAAATGCACACAATACTTTGCAAAGAAAACAGGTAAGTAGTACGAATACACGGTGGTCGCCAGGGGGAGACCAAACCATATACTAAAATAGTGGTATGTGAACCACGACTCAAGTCAAGACTATACCCAGAAGACGTACAAGTGCCGGGGACCCAAGGAACCACCCGAGGCAAGTAACCAGGAACTGCACGAAGGCCGCGTGCAGAGTGGGAAGACGACAGCGGGCTCAATACAAGTTAACGGGTAAGTCGCAGTTGCAATTTTAAAGAAGAAGGACCCTTCCCAGTGAACCCTGAAGAACCCCGGTGCAGACAGAAGGTTGGAGAGCCACCCCACATGTGGATACCCTAGGAACCACAATACCTACACAAGGGAAGCCGGGTGCATAGGTGTGAAGTGGTGTTGGAAACCGCCGTCAAACTTAATGGAGGACTTCAGGAAGATGCCGCTGCTGGAGAAGGTGAAAGTGTCCGGTGGAAACCAAAGGTGGATTCAATATGAGAAGTACCTGCAAGCAGAGGGGACAGAGTCAATGCCACTCAGGAGTGACCATGGGGCATGGAATTAGTATGCCCACCGATGTCGGGTGTTGCAGGAGAGTTGACGGTGAACTTTGAGTTGCAGCTGTGCGGACCAGGCGACGCTGTGGAAGACCAGGAGCCACTCACGAGCTGTCCCACGTCGGATGTCGAGAGTTGAGGGTTTGGTGTCCGTTGGGAGCACCAACAAGCCTTGGCAACCGCAAACAATGTGGAAAGCGAAGAAGGTGCAGTGTCGGGACCAGCAAGGTCCAGGTGACTCACCACTAGCAGGGGAGTCAGAGCAGGCCCCAAGTGATCAGGGGAGCCTGCTGAAATCAAAGAAGACCCTCAAGAGGACCCACAGGCCGGAGGCACTGGAGTCGCAAGAGGACCTCAAGCAGCTCACCAAAGACGTAGGCCCACGGTGCAAGTGATGCAGTGAGGATGAAGTTCTTGGTCACAGGAAATGCTTGAGGGTGGGGCTACTTGGAGCCCAAAGATCTTGGAGGAAGAAGGCCAACAAGTCTTTGTAACGGCAAGTCAATGCGGTGCACAGGGGTTCGGTTCCTGCTGCTCTGACGAGGGTTACTGGCCTCAAACTTGGTGAGAGGACAGACCAGGCCTCGAGGGATGTGAAGAACCACCACCTGTGTTGCTAAGCCTTTCGGAGTCCTTGGGAGCTCAGGATCAGCAGACCGGTCAGCTTTGTTGCGGTAGCCTGCAGATGCAGGGAAGTGACTCCTTCACTTTAAGGGAAATTCCTTCAGGTGTCTTGGATGTCCACAGGCCTTGGAAGGTTCCTGTATGAAGCACAGGCATGGACGTTGCAGCAGACGAGCAGAGCAACGAGACCAGGAGCAGCAGGAATCTTCCCAATTGCAGTCTCGAAACCCATAGCGAAGTACAGCAAAGTCCAGAGTGCCCAGATGGTCGAAGAAGAAGTGGTGTCTTGATATGAATCTTGTTCCACAACGAATCTAGGGACCCACCTACAGGTAAGCCCTTAAGTACCCTAAGGAAAGGAGATTCAGGGTTCCCTCCCAGGGGAGGGTTTGGACAGTGGGGAGGATACTCCCATGTCCTTTGTCAAGTTTCGCACCAGAGCAGGTGCCAACAGCTCCCTGAGCTGGTTTGAACTGGACTAAGGAGGGAGGGCACCAAATGTGTCCCTCGAGCAGACTGAGTGGCGCTGGCAAGCACTCCCACCCGGCCCAAATACACTAAACCCTCTCTGGGAGGTGGTCCCACCTCCCTGTGACAGGATACCTATTGTTCTGCCTTCCCCTGCTTGAGCTTGGCTCAGCAGCAGGAGGACCGAATCGTGTCTCTGGTCGGCAGCAGCCATGTTGTGCTGTCCGGGTCTACAAGACTGGTACCGGGAACACTGAGGGCCTCCCGGAGGAGCTTTACAGTGCTTGGAAATCACACCGTAAACAGTGTGGGGGTATGATTCCAACCAGTTTGATACCAAACATGACAGGGTTCGTTACAGCCAGTTTAGAGATGGTAATCGCGTAATGACGCATGGCCACTCTATGTTTCGTAATGGCTGATGCACTTACAACCCGGGAGAATGTTGTAGGGATGCCCTGCTCATGCAGGGGCACCCTCACACTTAGGACCCAGCACCCTGCCTTCAGGATTGAAAGGCCTGCCTTAGGGGTGACGTAGGTTTTAAGTGTAGTGTCTTCAGATATAGGGAAACCTATATCTGTCATAAGTGGTGCTAGCACCAGCTTACATAGGCTGCAATAGCAGGCCCGTAGTCACAATTTGAGAGGTCTCTCATGGGTGGCATAATACATGCTGCAGCCCATGGGAGACCCTTGGTGTATGTATGCCCTGGGTACCTCAGTACGGAATACTAGGGGCTTCTAATGGTACACTAGTAGCCAATCTGGGATGTACCTAAGTACTCACCATAACCAATTTAGGGGAGAAAGCACAGAGACTGGGGTCCTGGTTAGCAGGATCCCAGTCAGACTAGTCAGAAACAGCATAGCACCAGGCAAAAAGTGGGGGTTACCATAAAAGCAGATCCTACTTTCCTACAATAGCATAGAGTGGAGTGGGGTAGACTGGTGTTAGGTACAGTGGAATAGCGAAGAGTGGAGTGGCATACAGTGGAATGGCGTGGAGTGGTGTGGAGTGGCGTAGAGTGGAACAGCAGACAGTGGGGTAGCATAAGGTTAAGTGGCATACAGTAGAGTGAGGTAGAGTGCATTGGCATACAGTAGAATAGCATAGAGTGAAGTGGTGTAGAGCGGAATACTGTGGAGTGTTGCAAAGTGGAGCAGGGTAGAGTGGGGTGGGTTAGACTGTACTGACGTACAGAGTAATTGTGTACAGTAGAGTGGCTTGGAGTGGCATGGAGTGGCATAGAGTGAATAACGTAGAGTGAAGTGGCGTTGAGTGGAGCAGCATAGAGTGAAGAAGTGTACAGTGGAGTGGGGTAGAGTGGAGTGCCAAATAGTGGAATAGAATGGAGTGGTGTAAAGTGGAGTGTTGTACAGTGGAATAGAGTAGAATGTAGTAGCGTAGAGTGGAGTGGCATACAGTGGCGTAATGTAGAGTGGAGTGGCGTAGAGTGAAATAGAGTACAGTGGAGTGGCGTACAGTGGAAAGGCGTACGCTGGAGTGGCGAATAGTGGAGTGGCACAGAGTGGAATAGCGAAGAGTGTAGTGTCATAGAGTGGAGTTGCATACAGTGAAATAGCGTAGAGTAAATTGCCGCAGAATGGAGGGGCATAGAGTGTAGTGGAATATAATGGAGTGACGTAGAGTGGCATAGAGTGTAATAGCATACAGTGGAGTCGAGTGGTGTAGAGTGTGGTACTTGAAACAGATGTAGCATGAAAGTGGGTGAACGGATGTAGATGTAATGTGGAAGGAATATAGATTATGAGGTGTAAATAGTAATTTTTGGTAGTATGTGTAAAGAGTTTATGTAGTGTTAAAGTAAAAAGTTTAAAATATTTAGGTATATATTGTGCCACGGTATACCGTGGTAAATGCAGATGACAAGGCAGTATCTGATTGGCTAATGGCTGTCTTTACAAAAACGTAAATGGCAGCCATGTCGTTTTCAGCACACTTTCGCTGCGTTCTTGGTTAGGGACTTAGATATAGGTAAGTAGTAGGTTTTATTGTTGTTCCCTACCTAGTACCACTTTAATAAAGTGGTGATAGGTGGAGAAACGTACTTATATTTTTAGGTCGCGCATGCGCTGCATAGGAGACCTTTAGCCGTCGTGCAGCTCTTTTTCAAAGCACATACTCGTGCTTGTGGCGGCATACGCCTTGCGGGAGTGCGCAGCGGCGCACCACAAGCACAAGTATGTGCTTTGAAAAAGAGCAGACTGCTCTCCTAAGCGCGCGCGCCTCTTTCCTTGCCCACACGTCCCGTCGCGCAGCTCGCCCAACTCCGTTTCCACATCTTCAACACCGCTCCTAATCGGCAACAATGGCGGCTGCACTTTTCTTCTTGTTTCTTTCTTATTCTTCCATCCTTATTTATCTTCGAATTTTCTTTCCTCGTTCTCCCATTTCCGTGTTCCTTACTTCTTTCTTATCTTGCTTTCTTGGAGGGTTGTTTCCTTTCTTTCCACCTGGTCCTTCATACCCCTTCTCGCTTACTACTTCTTATATTCTCCCCCAACTCCCTCTTTTCAGTTATTTTTGCATTTTTCTTTATTTGGTTCTCCAGTTCCTCGTTTCTTCTAGACTCTTGCTTTCACCTTTGTCTCTTCGTCGCCTTTTCTCTCCCAAAACATTTTCATTAATTTTCCTTTATCTTTTTCTAATGACTTCCACATTCACCTTTCATTTTGCTTCCCTTTATTTCCCTATCTACCGCTGTCTATGTGTTTTATTTTTTTCTTTCTCTCTTTTGCCTAAAATCCTTTTCACCCTCCTATCTGCCCTTTCTCCTTTTCATCCACCCTCATCTTTCACTCCTTACCTTCGACTCTCCGCCTGGATGTCAACAGATGTCTAACTGTACAATAGCCAGCACCTTCTGCTCCCGCCGCCCAGAGCGCCTGTACGTTCGCCCCCCCCCCCCCTCTCCCGTTGCGCTGAATATGTATTGCGCGTCTGTTTCTCGTCCCCGCTGTACATACCTGCGTGTCGTCTGTGTGCTGTCCTCTGCACTCCTCAGACCCCAAAGCATCTCTTATTTATATCATCCAGCTTTTTTCTCCGCTGTTCCTTCTCGTGTCATTGTTCTATGTCACACATTTTTTTTCTCTTTTTCATACCACCCCATGCTTTTTCTCCTCTCTCTTTTCTCTTCTCTCCCTTTTCTCTCCCCCCTCCCCTGTGCTGTGGCTTCTGTCCTCTACCTGTTCTGTCTCCTTTCTGTATTCTTTCCGCCGTGACTGTCCCCTCCCCCTTTCTCTCAACTCTCGCCTACTTTCTTCTTCCCCGTTTAACTTCTCTCTCTATTTTCTCTACTTTCCCTCGCCAGACGCTTCATTGAGTCACCTTCTCTCTCTATATTCTTTGTTACGTCTTTTCGGACTCTCTTTCTGTCTTACACCTTCTCCTTCTTATCTTCCCTTCTGTCTTGACCTTTCACCTTACCGCGCGTCCTCCTTTCTTAGTTGCACCTCCTTCTCCAGGTCGTTGGCACCCATAATTTCCAACTCCTCTAATCTACGCGCCCCCATTAGCTCTTGTCCTCTCACCTGTCTCTGTCTTCTCCACGCTCCCTTTTCATAGCGTATCGTTTTACTCTACAGTCGCCATTTGCTGGCATGCTCAGCCCCGTCACTCTCCCCTCTGGTTTTGCTCTTGTCCATTTTCTCCTCTTTCCTCCCTCTCCCCAGCCCCTTCCGCTACCTCACATTACTCTTGCTATAAATTACGCTCGTGCCCTAACCCTTCCACTGCATTCTGCTCCTGAAGCTCTGTTTTGAGTACTATTAATTGTATAATTGTAACACCCATTATTTACAGCGCTTAGAAACAACTGCAGTATAGTCCGAGACATTATATAAAATCAAGTTCTTTCTGCCTGTCCTTACCTCAATCCACCTCTTTCCTCACCCCATCTCCTGCTTTTCAGTACGTCTCTCTGCCCCGCCCTCCCTTTTCTTCTCTTCATCTCTTGCCCTCTCTTCCCTCTCTCTCCCCTTCTTTCCGTACTATCATCTGGCGAAACCCAGTCTGACTCATTACAAATGGTTTACAAACGGTGAACAACATTCTGCTGTGAATGTGAATATGTTCAACTACATGAAACCAAAATGTGCATCCTTTTGGATGTACTTCTTGAAAATGTGTTGCCAGCAGATAGCTCGAAGTTACCATTTTTAATCACTCTGTGATGTTACTGGATGTATTGTTTGAGTGGTCTCACACTATTTCCAATGTATACCAATTAATGCAGCTTCACCCCAGTGCGCAATAAGGTTTCACCAGCATATAAAACAAGCATTGGCATAGCCAATAGGTCTCGCCTTTGGGACCTTATAAGTATTTAATTCTGCAGCACAATATCCTTGGTGCAACATCAACTGTTGCATGGCTAAACACTTATAATGTCCCAAAAGCGAGACCTATTGGCTATGCCAATGCTTGTTATATATGTTGTCACAGCACTTTATGGAGAGCAGCGCTTTAAAAAAATTCATTGTATAAGCACGGTAATTTGTAGGGATTGCAGTGGTACTCCATAGACTTTTTTGTAAAGAATTAAATACGTAATACACTGTAGTACACTACACATCTTTCCTACTTGAAGCAGCGAAGCGAGCAAACTACACTGCCGACTGACTACCACACCTCCCAAGACATATTTCCTGTCCCATGAGCCCCAAACCCCCAGAAGCCACACAAGTTCGATCTAACTCATTTATTCTTTCCTTTTCTTTTTCCTTTTATGTTTCTCCTTTAATTTCACATTTCTGTTGTCTCTATTTCATATAGTTTTCACCACGATATGGGTATTGAATTCTCTTGATTTCCCCCGGTTTCCCCAATTCTTTGACATAGACTCAGAGTCATTTAGGACCCATGACACAGGACAACTTCCGAGAGGGTCGGAGACCAGGTTCAGACCACCCTAACCATACAGTAAAAGGGAGATCCCAGATGGGTAATGATAGCTAACTGAAAATAATTATGTGCAACTCAGTGACTGGAAACTGTATTCTACATGAGTGTATGATATGTATTCAACGGCCAAAGTCAATAGTTTACATTCTGCTATTACGCTCTTATCGGAGTATTAACAAGGGAAAATGACCTGGTCTATCATGTATGTTGTTTGCCTGAGTAGCAAAACGGCAATAAAAATAGGTAAAAAAAAAATATAGTGTAGTACAGTGCATTCGAAAAATGTTAACCTTTTATTTTTTAATAAGTATCACGGTGCTTCTTGGGAAATGCCGCGATACTCTGTACTTTTTGTTTAATATATATAGAAAACTAGAAAGAATTTTGCTACCTATTACCACTTTATTAAAGTGGTAATAGGTAGGGAAAAATATAAAACCTACAACTTACTTATATCTAAGAGCATAACCCAGAACACAGCCAAAGTGTACTTAAAATAATATGGCTGCCTTTAACTTTTGTAAAGGCAGTCATTAGCCAACCATGTAATGCCTTGTCATCGCGATACTTGAGCAAAATACAGCAAAACAGCAAATTTCATGAAATTACAATGGTCACAGATATCACTATGTTAAAATGCTTTATAACTTCAGAAATATTTAGCCTATTCACCTGTACTACCCAAAACAATCATCTACACACCATAATCTATATTTCTGCCAAATTTCATTCAAATCCGTTCAGCCGTTTTTGGGGTGTGTGCAATACAAAACTCTATATAAAATGCATTGGTGGAAAAACGTGTGTTGGGAACCCCTTTTTTCTTTGCACCCCCTTTTACAATCACCATGAAACATTGAATCGTGCACCAATGTAGAAAAAGCTATAGGTCTGCAACGTTTTGTGAAATTTGTCAAACGGGCACAAAATTATTAACAGTCACAAATCTGAGGAATTCCCATCTCTGGGAATCCCAACTATACTACAGAGTGGCAACCGCCACTCTGTAATATATATATACTTTTATTTATTTCCATACTTAGTAGAAATGTTCCTTCTCGTGAATAAACACGGATGTATATAATATCTGTTCTAGGCGAAGAGAAAAGACATCTACTTTTTTCTTCAGTGATTAGGAAACTTCTGAACCTCAAGAGCAAGAAAGTTCCATGTGAATAGGCGCATTCAGAATAAAGATGCTACATTTTGTGGGACCTTCCATCCCAAGACCAGGGACACAGATGCTCTGCCACAAAAATGCTTGTGTGTGAAGCAGACTTTCCACCTGATGCATGAGTGTGGTCAGTCGACACATTTTCCTCATGGTGGTGCCTTCCAGGGATGTGACAAGTCGGATAACCTTCCTCTAATCTGTATGTGGATAGTATGACCAGTAAATTGTCCATACTGCCCTATGTCACTGTCACTGACTCCTTGTCCCCATGCGCCTACACTGGCTGTATCTTTCTACACTCCTCTCCATTTACTCTGTTCTGCCTAAGTAAAGTCTAGTAGGTCTCCATTAAGGTCGATTCTGACAACCTGGCGGGAGATGTGGACTCCAGTTTTATATTGCATGTACATTTTTAAGGCAAATTATTCAAGTAGAAGTGTGGGCGAAGTTAAACACTCCAATAAAACTGTACAGAAATTTTACTCATTGGTCTCTTCATCAGGAGTGTGCACTTTCCTTCTCCACAAATGCTCCTCAGCGTCAATACTCAAGTTGCCCGTTTTGCTGTTTTGATAAAGTCAACTATAGGGTACACCTCTATCATTATTGGACATAACATTGACTGGTAGGATTCTAGAAGGCTTCTCTTCATTCCTCACAGGGCATTCTCAGTTTGCACAGTGGGGGACACCAGATGCAATGCTATCTCGATGCATTTCGGGGGAACTCTAGTGCCACATGTAAATCTTTTCTCCCCCTATTGTTTATTACTTATGTAGAGTGGATTGGTGATCTAGTGGGTGACAAGGGCATCTCCATGAACAGGTATGCTGATGGGATGCTCCATTCTTAACTCTTCTCTATCTGATGTCCGCCACCTGAGGGACTGTCGATGCAGTCAAGGGCAGATGTCCTGTCCTGTTGCCAAACGTAATCTCTCTGAAAACAAACAAGAATTGGCAAAGCCAATAGATCTTGTCTGTGATTGTTGGACCAAGATCTATTATATTGACAAGTGCTTTTTTATTATCCCAGATGGCTGCATGTGTGTGCACACACTTTGGAATGCTTTTTCTTAAGGTTTGTGAAAAAACATTGCATGATCACAACAGCCATCTTGCAACGCGTTTTCTTTTGAGGTAAGAAAAAAGATTCCAAGATGGCGACTTTGCATGGGCAGCCATTTTGGAACGGTTTAAAATTATTCAATGAAGTCCTCACACAGATAGAGAAGCAATGGATGAAGCGCTAGGCATGAGGGGGGAATAATAAGAAGAAGGAGCTGGGAAGAGCTAATAGAGAGCTAGGCAAGAAAAGACGGGGATCAAGGAGAACAGGGAGACAGAGGGACATACATTTCTATGCACTGGAATGCAACATCCTGACGTCAGGAGTGGAAGGATACAACTCAGCCAATCCAAACACTGAGAGACAGAAATGCTTTTTGGTCAGAACAAACAATAATGAGGAGGACACTTGTCAAATCAGGAGCAGGGAAATCAGATAATCAAGAAAACAATCTAATCATGAGCGAGAGCCGTACCCAAAGCCCACTCTCAATCCATATTGGATACAGAAACCAACTACCCCTCCAAACACAAGCTGGCTGGGTCTTTGCCTTTGACCCTCTACAGTGCTCCGCTGCCTTTCAGTTAGGATTATGCTTTATAAACTCCTTTTCAATGCCAAGCAAACCAATACCATAGCTTTCTGGGAAATTGTTAACGGCGTCAGCAGAGAAGCAAGAGTAATAAGCTGCTCAAGCGTGCCAGAGAAAGCCTGGATAGCCCAACTGACCAAGACATCCGCCAAGGGCACACAAATGGGAATCCCAGAACAAGATCAAAGCAATGATGCATGGGTCAATGAGGTAAAAGAGACGTATACATCCAAACCATGTAGGATCTTACATCGTTTGTCTGTGCCGGCCAACTAATCCTATACAACGGCAAAGGTGGCGAAAGCAATTACGGCAGGACGAAGAGATGGGGCGCCAGGCCCAAGCGGTATCCCGCAGGCCATGTACAAGTTAGACCCTGAGTACTGGGCAATCCCACTATCGGCACTATATAATGAGGTGGAAGGAACAGGCACAACCCCTAGCAACTGGAGAGGGTCAATAAAAAACCCGGTCTTCAATGGTGGGGACCGGTCTAACCCTGCTAACTACAAGCTAATTGCGCTCATTGACTCTGAAGCCAAATGCTAAGCATCACTAATTCTGAAGGATCTAGTTGAGTGGTCAAATTCCAATAATCTGGTTCCCATCAAATAGACAGGGTTTCGGAAAAGATTCGGAATAACTACCAACATCTTAGCAGTAACAACAATTGCACACAAATGTAAGCGCTTAAAGAAAAAACTGCACCCATGTCTTATAGATTTTAAAGCTGCATTTGATCAGGTGGACAAAGCTCTTCTGTGGGGGAAAACTAAGACGGTGGGGCCTTCCTGAAAGAATCCTGCATGACACTGAGCAATGGTATACAGGCACTTGGATCCAAATCAAGCTGGTGGATGGTACAAGACTGTCAAGGAGAATTCCCACAGAAGTCTTGCCCCACATTTGTTTAGCTTGTTTATGGTTGACTTGTCTCCAAGGCTCGATCAGATAAACTCCCACCCGCCGAGACTAGGACCTCTAATCAAGACTCCCCTTTCATATGTGGAGGATATTGCCCACATGACTCACACAAGAGAAGGTGATTGCAGAGATCAATCACAGAACGGAACCACTTTCAAGCCACTATTGGCAGTTATCGCTGCACAATTACTCCCAAAGGTGGCTTACATAAGTGCTGTCATGCGCGGAAAAAAGCCTTGGTTTTGGTCTGCCGCAGAACGCCTCACCCGCACAACTTCGATTGGAGTTTGGTCTCATGCAACAAACCATAGGGAAAAGCTACCTTACCATCAAAACATGGTACAAAATATGGATAAACCAAAGTAGTGCACCAATTAATGCCCTACGGCGGTCTTTGGGAAAGGACCCTCCCTCTATTTACAGCAAATACTTGTGGTCTTCATTGAAAGAAACAAATCAATGGACCTATGGCACTTGAACCTACCTCAGCCTGCCTTTTTGCCATGCTATAAATAAAGTTGTAAAAATGCATTCACTCATAAATGACAAGCACATACTAACCACCCACACACATGCCTGGATGGTATCTAAAGCCGGCAGCATATTTTAGCATGACATACCCGGTGTACCTAAAGAGAAAGCTGATGGCCATCTGATTCGGTGTACTACCATCCCTGGCTGACCAGCCATCATGGAAATATAAAGGCCCAAAGTCATGCAGATTGTGTGGTGCCGTGAAGGAAGCCATCATCCATCTGGTTTGCATATGCCCACTTTTAAAGAATGCTTGTATTTTATTACTGAGAAACATTTTCAATGACCGGGGCATCTGAACCTGCAGGATGGCTATTCTAAAGAGCCTTAATCCCTTTGACCCTCGGATTAATTGTAAATTGATGAGATTTCTGGTTTAACACAAACAAATATCTAAATGAAGTATTTATATCTCTGGAAACAAATCTTAAATTATAGAGGTTCTTGAATATAACCTACCAACAATTACAGATGATTTTACACATGACTGCACCTTTTAGTGGACTAGATGTTACTATTTCCACTGCACTAATCTATCTGATCTCTGGACTAACCGTAAATGGATGATACTCCTGGTTTATAGGGGGTGGGGGAGTCATTTAAATGAAGCTTATCGCCATACCACACTAACATCAGGGGCATTCAAACTCAAGCTTAGATGATTAATATGTTTACCAGCACTGTGGCACTTTATAGACGATTATACTCATCAGTGGTTCAAGTGTCGATAATCTTATGACACTTAGTAAGCAGAAAGCTGGGCGGCCCGATATTGCACTAATAAAAAAAGTAGAATTGGACCTCGATGATACCCCTATCCGACGATCCTACACGCCATTCTGACTGTAGTCAATTTTATGGTCCTACTTTTAAGCACAACACGTCCTTTCAATGTTTTATTTATCACAATTTTAGGAAATAATGAATATGAAACCCGATGGTGCAAGTCCTAGTAGCAAATTAGGACCTTTTAAATCATGTTGTGTCTACAATTTTAAGAGACAATTAGTAATCGTACTACACTTCGCCAATATTTTATGTGTTTTTATGTAGTTCTGTGTATATGGTAACATTGTGATGGTTTTTATTAACTTAAAAAATAAAGTTTTGAACTTGAACTTGCTTTATAAATACCACATACGAACATACAATAGCATGCTGGCACCTCTAAAAAAGGGTTTATCCTGCTTCATTATTCTGACATCTGTTGACAAATGACCTCGACTCTCTCTTGTTTGTTTCACTCAGGGCCGGCTTTAGCACTGATGGCGCCCTGTGCGACACTGTTTTTTGGCGCCCCCCAAATGACCACATCTACCACGAATTCCCTCACTACCACCATTTAACAGTGCTCCTCAAGTCTCTATAACCACTCTCTCAGACTGATTTAGTTTTATAGCGCCACTCTTACCAGTGTAGGGTGTCGGAGCACTTTAAATCACACACACATTGGCACAGAGACAATCATACGTGTGTAAATCAGTGTACAGGAATGTTACATAAGACAGAGGACTACAAGGTCTAGGAGTCACATATCATCCATCTATACTGGTAGGCAGTATAGTTTGAGAGTCCTTGGTCTGGAAAAGCACAAATTCAGAATTTAAAACATAACATCATTGTTAGGGGTTCTCTTTAATAATAAGAATTGATTTCTACCCAAATGAACCCTTTTTGTAAGTTTAGGATAATGAAAGACAGGGCAAAAAGACATAATGCTCTAACCTATACGTTGCAGTTTGCATGCAGCTCTTTGATGACACTTAATAGCTCACTATGCTATATTAGGATTTTAACTTATAAACTGCAAGTAAGTAAAGGATCCCTGGGACACAAGCAGTAACCCACTGACCTATTTACACAATATGCACTTTGTGATCTGCATGGTACACATTCTTTGCAACAGGCATATTAACCCACTGCACTACCTTACGATGAGTTAAAATTTCCACTAGACAAACCTCCGATCTCTCTCCAGCAGGAACATTAATCACTGGAGTGATCTTGACGTTTTTATTGATGGATGAAAATTGCTTGAAGCAAGGAACGCAGCAGCAGGTGCTTTTAAAACGAAAATATACTTGCAAACAGAGCGCCCCCCACCCCAAGTCAGCGCCTGGTGCGGTGGCACCGATCACACCGCCCTAGAGCCGGCCCTGGTTTCACTCCTGTGTATCTATGGTTATCAGGGCATTTCTCTGTACAGAAGTGACTCGAGAACAACATGGCAAACCATGTGACAAGTATTGCCTGTGTGTTGTCCCCGGATCCATAAAAGGCACTTCAGCAAGAGAAGCAAATAAAAAAATATATATATCTACAGTTGCTGGAGGAGCAGGCCCGGTTCTAGCGGGTGGGCTGGGTGGGCCAGGCCCACCCAAACATGAGCCTGGCCCACCCAAACATGAACCTTGGCCCTCGCAGCTGAGACAGCTTCCCGGGCACACACACAGCCGCACCCGAGCACTTCACAGGTCTTTAAAAGACCATTTACGTGTTAATGAGGCTTTGTTGTTTTTCACCCCTTCTTAGAGCCCCTGCAGCTCCACTCTGCATATTGCTGGAAGAATCAGCCGCCCCCCCTCCGAAATTTGGCTCTAGTTGATCCTCTGTAGCAGAGATTCTCTGCTGTTTAAAATGTGGGAGGCAGTTATTTACCCGCATTTGGTGAGAAATTTTCCTCAAGGTGGGAAGTGGCATATTTTCAGAAGATGCTTAAGATCGTCTCGAGGATTTTCTTTTAATTAAGAACTGTGGCTTGTGCCCACTCTGCTGTAGCAAATGCTCAGCTCTTAATGACGTTTAAACAGACTTGCTTTATTTAATTACAGCCAATCACTTGGTGAAAAGTGGAATAGTCTGTGATCTGCGCGTGGAAACCAAAACTGAATGTGTTCTCCTTGTGTAAAGTAACTGGTGCTCAGGCAAAGCACTCCAATAATATGGCATCATTAAACGTGAAATGTGGGAGACAGCGCCTTATAAATCCGATCACTCAAGATTCCAGGCACCTGTCCTTTGTATCGATGCGCACCAGCAGCGCTATGTGTTTATGCCACAATTGAGAGCTCTGGAGCGGAGACTGAGGGCACTGCACGTTACTCATAGTGCCTGTAGTCAGTCAAAAACGTGTTCAGAATACATGGCCATCCATTCTTGGCCTCTCGGCAGAGAGCACAAGGTGGTCACATACTCCTGTTGTAATTGTGATTGTGTTGAAATGGGTGTGATGGGACCCTTTTGATGGGGCTACACAGTCTTCAAAATAATAAGGCTAAAGTAGAGTAAAAGAAAATGCAGTGCTCGCTTGCTACTTAAGTCATCCCTAACTTTACGCCTCACCACTTTCAAATGTCACTAGCTGCCACTGGCAGCGACATTAAGAAGGCCAACAGAAAATGGCCACTGAAATTTAAAACGTTCCTCTGAACGTTATTTTTCTTCTTCTAGGAGTTGCGTTATTGGGCCTGGGTTCTTTCTCACAGCCCCCCCAATCACGCATCTCCTTTTAGAAAGGTGGGCTGTGCCTCTGCCAACTCGTGCAGGTAGAATAGGGGCATGGCGAAGGGGACAAGTCCTTTCTTTGATATGAATGCAAGACAACAGTAAAAATGTCCAGATAACTCTGGTGATTAATGATCCTGCTGGAGAGCAATCCTTTGTCTGTTGGTAGTTTTGAAATGCAGATAAACTGTAGTTTATGTGGATAGCTCAGTAGGTTACTGCCTTGGTTACAGAGGTCCTTTTGTTACTTGCAGTTCAGATGTTACAATCCTAACAGGACAGTGACCTATGAACTGTCATCAAAGAGCCGCATACAAACCTGAAAGGTATAATTAGAACTTCTTTTTTGTGTAGTTAATATTTCTCCAGTCTTTCATTATTCTAATGTTGCTATAAAGAGTTTGTTAGGGCAGACATACATTTTAATCAGTAAAGCCCCCCCGCCCCCACACCACCACTGGCGTATACATTAAATCCTGTGTTTGTGCTTCTCCAGACCAAACTCTCTTAAAACATACTGCCCACCAGTATGGATGACGTGATTTTTACTCCTGGTAATCCTCATTGGCTTATGCGACATTCCCTATAGGCTGATTTACATACTTGTATGATTAATTGTCTCTGCTTAATGTGGGCACGATGTAAAGTACTGTGACACCCTACACTATGAGTAGCGCTATACAACTAATGAAGTGCATATGAGAGAGGGGCTACGGAGATATGAGGGGCACTGGTGGAGGGTGGTAGTGAGGGAGTCTGAGGAGGAGGTCATGAGGGGGAGAGGCTACGGAGAGATGAGGGGCACTGGTGGAGGGTGGTAGTGAGGGAGTCTGAGGAGTAGGTCATGAGTTGGAGGGGCTATGGAGAGATGAGGGGCACTAGTGGAGCGTGGCAATGAGGACATCCGTGGTGGGTGTCATGGGGTGTAGGGGGGATACAGAAAGATGAGGGGCACTAGTGGAGGGTGGTAGTGAGGGAGTCTGAGGAGAAGGTCATGAGGGGGATAGGCTACGGTGAGATGAGGGCCACTGGTGGAGGGTGGTAGTGAGGGAGTCTGAGGAGTAGGTCATGAGTTGTAGGGGCTATGGAGAGATGAGGGGCACTGGTGAAGCGTGACAGTGAGGGCATCCGAGGAGGGGGTCAGAGGGGGAGGGGCTATGGAGCGATAAGGAGCACTGGTCGAGGGTGGCAATGACTAAATCCAAGGAGGTGGTCATGGGGTGTAGGGGGGCTACAGAGAGATGAGGGGCACTGGTGGAGGGTGGTAGTGAGGGAGTCTGAGGAGGAGGTCATGAAGGGGAGAGGCTACAGAGAGATGAGGTGCACCGTTGAGAGTGTGGTAGTGAGGGAATTCGAAGAGGGGGTAATGAGGGGAGGGGCTATGGAGCGATGAGGGGCAATGGTGGAGGGGGACAGTGATGGAATCCGAGGAGGTGGTCATGGGGTATAGGGGGGCTACAGAGAGATGAGGGGCACTGGTGGAGGGTGGTAGTGAGGGAGTCTGAGGAGGAGGTCATGAGGGGGAGAGGCTACGTAGAGATGTGGGGCACTGTTGGAGGGTGGCAGTGAGGACATCTGAGGAGGAAGGCATGAGGGGGAGGGGCTATGGAGAGATGAAGGGCACTGTTGGAGGGTGGTAGTAAAGGTATCTATGGAGAAAGAGGTCAGTGGTGGGGCACCAATAAAGACTTTTGCACCAGCGCTAAAGCCGGCCCTGTCATGGCCTTTCTGTTTTTGTTTAACTAGCTTTCGGGTCATTAGGGCATCTGTGGAATATATTTTAAATTGTGTGCTCATTTCTTTTTACTGTTATATTCAATGATTTAAGTTTGAGGGTAATTTTCCTAATGTTTTTTACCGGGAATAATGAAAATGGAGTCGGATGGTGGCTGATATGGGGCTGGGGCCCAAGGTCAGCCATGAGCTAAGGTGCACGGGAGATGGATGGTAGAAAATGGATAATCAGGCCGGGAAGGGAGTGTGCTGCAGAGACAGAGATTCTCTCTGAAGACTGGCAATGAGGGAGGCTGAGTAGTGTTACTTGCCTTATACTCCCACCTCAGAAACCTCCTCTTCCCATCAAAGGGACCTTACATGGGATACATTACAAAAAGAAAAATTAAACGTTTGTTTCATTTTCTAAGAGCAGGCAGTGGTCCTGCTCTTAAAAAATATTTTTGCATCCATTCACAAAGAGGAAGGGATCCCTGGTGACTCCTTCCTCTTTCCGAGAGGCTTACCGCCTACTTGAAGTAGGTGGTAAACTGCGAGTGTTTTGCAATTGCGGTTGCAAAACAATGATACATACAAATGCGGCTCGCTATTAGGAAGGGATGCCCTTGGAATGCCCATTCCTAATACAGTCTTGCACGTTTGTACATACCAACACCCTTTTTTGCAGTCGCAAACGGGCCAATTGCCCGTTTGCGACTGCAAAAAAAGGTTGTACATCTGGCCCTTAGTAAACTAAAAGGCAAGTCTGTTGTTATGAGTGCCTTACTTGTGGCTTAGATTCTTAGTGCAGATGAAGCACTATTATTGTAGACTAAATCAAACAGAAAATGTGTTTTTAAATAAACTCTGTGTTGGGTGATAGGGCCCCGTGTGGTGTTGGTGCTCACTCTTAGCGGTATTATCCTAATTCGTAAATAATTGCTATGGTGCTCAAGGGAGGGGAAATCACCCACACCCCCGATATGTGACCCCTAGGGATCTACTTTACAGTGACAACAAGCCTGAGCACTCATACATCAAATGATGTATGAGTGCTCAAGCTTGTTCTCACAGAAAATGTGTTTTGAACAGTGCACATCTAGAACACATGTATTTGAAGGTGACCTCTTATGTGATGATGAATAAAGGAGGCTCAGGGAAATAAAGGTTTGGCTAGGATCACACAATTTGGTCAAGCATGGAAGCTAGGATTGATCCCAGGATTCTAGTTTCACATTGTGCAATTCAGCAACTAGATGGGTGTCTCATTCTCCTGTATTGCATTACAAATTGAGGCTTTATCTTTCATAATTTGACTATTTTAGCACATGAGAAAGGAGCTCACGGAAACCTATGTATGGATGAGTTTATAAGGGAGTTTTCAAAGAATAATAGAAGGTTACCTCTATGACTGGACTGCTAGTTTTGAAATGATCGGTGTGAAAACTGCTGGCAGTTTTCATAAAATACTCATTTCTCTTTTTTCAAATGCGTTACTGTTTTTCACGAATTTGTATCTTTGAAAGTACATCGCAAAAGAATGACAAGAAAGTAAAATGTATCAAGTTAAATTTGTGCAGAGAAATAAGTGTTGGACAAATTGCAACAAGTAAATAGCCAGCCTTTCTAATACGATGATGTCAAGGCTTTCGTGTGGTAATAGGGACTTCCTTAATCTTGAACTATTATAATATGCTTGGTATTCAAGTACTTGTATTGAAGCCTGGCCTGCTGGAATTTGAGGGTTTGCAGTTAGGTCCAGACATTGCTCTTACTTTCAAATAACTCTCCACATGCTCTGTATACACACAAAATCAATCCGTGGTATCATGGTGACTGTTTGCAAGTAGATATGATGAAATCTAGGGCTTGTAGACTACCTCCAGAAGCAACAAATTGGGCCCGCAGTGCAGGGGCGGCTCCTACACTAGGGCGGAGGAGCATTGCCCCACTGTTTTCTCGCAGTGCGAGAAGCAGAAACATAAAATAGTAATAACTTTCAGTTATTACCATTTTATGTTTGGTTGCGAGTGGGCGGGGCTGCTCTGCGAGCAGGGCAGGGGAGGAGTGGTGTGCCCACTCCTGAGTGCGTAAAGACTATTTGGTTGGCGCTCTGGGGCCGCCAAAACCAGTCATGCACACTCTGTCCTTCTCCATGCTGATTAATTAAAATTAATATTATTAAATTAAACACCATCGCGACACCCCCCAGCCCCCCACCACTCCCCCGTCATGCCGGCCGTGACTGCTGCAGTGGCCCCCCCGAAAGCACCCTTGGCCTACCCAAATAAAAATTCCTGGAGCCGGGCCTGTGGAGGAGTCGAGACTTCTTCCTAAAGTTTGGTGTGAGTTGGAAGATAACATTCAGCTAGTATTGTATTTGCATTTATATATCGCTTACTACCGCTGACGAGGCGTCAAAGTGCTTTTTCGGCAAGTAGCACGCTACTCCTTAACCAAAAAAGGATTAGTGGTGAATTAGTATAGTGAAAAATGAAATTAATTTGAGCGGTGTAACGTATAACATGCAATAAATATATTGTCCAGTCAGTGCTAAAACTTCATGGAAATAAAAATGTATTACTGTTATGTTAAAGTACTCAGTCAATACAGTTTCAATAGCACTACAATGTTGTTTAGTCCAGGGTGCACTGTGTAAAAGGCCAGCAGCTCTCTGCAACACCTCGGTCTGGTCTATGTGCACTAACGAGGGAACACCTCGGAAGGGCCGCGCCTGCAAGACCCAAGCAAAGGGAGCAATCGCACAATACATGCTTACTTAACTCAGCCGCACAAACACAGCACAATCAGTTCTAAGGGAACAAAGCTGAGTCTTGGGGAGTTGGGATGAACAGCAGCAGCAGTTGAAAGCGCTTCAAGAGTCCCTGAACTCACGTGGGGTGAGCAGCGCACACCAGCAGCTGCCAGGGCAGTGGGCGCAGTTGTAGGGGAGCAATGCAGCAAGTAAACCCACCAGGAGCAAAGATTCATGGCCAGTGGGGAACCTCCAGGTTCGGGCTGCATTCCTGTGGAAAACACAGGGAGAGGGCAGGAGGGGCAGCCTTCGAGGTCAGCAGCGGTCAGTGCCAAATGTGTCTTCATTCTTCCCTTGCTATCGGCACATGAAGCTGTTCAGCTTCCAAACAACAAAAAAAGGTGTCAGAACAATGACAAGGACTAGATTGATATATGGCCGATATGATTTGGGACCTGCCAACCATTGATGATGATTTATGACCTGCCACCCCCTGATTTATGACCTGTCTCCTAGTTATGATTTATGATCCTGTCAGAATAATTTGTGATACTCAGAATGAGTTATGACACTGTAATAATAATGATTTATGGTCTTGTCATCTTGACTTATGACGGACCACTGTGATTTACGAGGTCAATGATGGAACGTAAAGACCATGCATGTAATAAAACTGCGGCCAAATATTTCCACAGAAAAATGCAAATACACGACTGGTGTAAGTTATTAAAAAATGTATCTGTGGGATGCGCACTAATTGGAGTGGGCCAAGAGCGGGGGTTTAAGCTAAATGTGTCTTCCTGTTTTTTGTAGATTTATATAGCGGGAACATCATCCATCTGGTTTGCATATGCCCACTTTTAAAGAATGCTTGTATTTTATTACTTTCTCTCAGTAATGACCGGGGCATCTGAACCTGCAGGATGGCTATTCTAAAGAGCCTTAATCCCTTTGACCCTCGGATTAATTGTAATTTGATGAGATTGCTGGTTTAGGTATTGGAGCGCTTTACATGAGCACCAGTTACATTACACAAGGACACATTCATTTTTTTGGTAGTCACGGGGAGATTAAGTGATTTGCCCAGAATCTCAGGATGTGGAGTCTACCCCGAGGCTCGAACCTTGGTTTCCCACCTCCAAAATCGGCAGTCTAGCCGTGAGACCACATCCTCTGTCCTTCCCTTGCGGTCGGCACATGAAGCTGTGCAGCTTCCGAATCGCTCAGAGAAACGCGGAGAGACGAGAAAAGGAGCAGAGAAAAGTCTACTCTCTGGACCACCATCTTGGGTCAGGCTGGGCAGCAGCCCCAGTTCTCGAGAACCCTGGTATTCACAGTTTCTCTGATTTGCATGTGGAGTAGCTGGGCGTGTAGGTACTGGCTTGAATTGAAGGCAGGTTCACACCACAGCAGGCAATCTACTTCCTTCTATCAGGTCACAGCAGCAGAACTTTCCCTGGAATATATTCTCTACTCCTTTAGGGGAGACAGCCAAATTGGCCGCCTCTGGTCCTGTACTTTCTCTTTGCTTGCACGCAGAGCTTCTTCAAGTTAAAAAAAAAAAGTGAAATCTGGTCTGGTGACAGAGCCAAGTTGAATTCAGAAACTGTGGCAGCTGGATCTGTGCCAAGTGACCTAGATTGTCCCCAAAGCTTTGAAGGAAAACAGTCACTTCCTTGAAAGTGCATGTTTCTTTTATGTTTTGAACAGGATTGTGGACCCAGCTAACAAAAGGTACACAATCACCCCGGCTTTCTTGGGGCAGGCAGGCATTACATAATGTCCCCCACAATCTGTGTTAGGTCCAGGATACCTCCAATCAATCAGGGGCTGTTGTTGGTCCTCTGCTTCGTGAACGGCCCTGGACACAAAATGCAGGGGTGGGCAGCCAGTCTCTTTTGTTATGATGCGATGCATTGCCCATGCCACTCACCACAGGTGTCTAAACTCTTAGTCCACAGGTGGGCCTAGTGAAACTGGCTTGATGCAGGGAAGGTGCACATAAAGAAACCTCCATGCTCCATTGAACTGGCTGTGAATCCAAAAGCAGGGACATACAATTGGCTTGACAGTGGCTAGGTAACGTGCATTTGTGAATGCCTAAGGAGTATCTTCACACTGAAATAACAGATGCTTATTGTTACCCTACTCAATGGCTCATATTTTATTGACCGCAGAGGGATGAAAGGCTGAGCAGACCAGCCAGGATTCAAACCTTTGGCCATGAGGTGTAACAGATCCCTGGAGTGGATGCATTACTTCACTGAGCTACCAGAACTGGCTACAGTAGGAGAGGTGGAAATGCTGTACACTGAGAGACAATACTTCTGAATACCACATGTTTAAGTGGCACTAAAACTATGAAACCCATGTAACCTTTGGGGTGATGTACACACATATAAGGGACCCTCAGAATAGCATACCCTAATCCTCATGTGTGCAAGCACACAGCTCTAACACTCAGGGGACATTGGCGGAGCCCTGATACGAGAGGATACAAAGAGTTAAACGTGGAGAGCAAATAAGTAGGATTCTCCTCTGGGATAAAAAGCCCATACCACAACTATAAATCAGCTGCAAACAACCCTTAGTCATGTTGACCAAGTTACTTACCTTCGTTAATGCCTTATCTGGTAGAGACTATCTAGCCGCAGATTCCTTACCAACCTTCCCATCCTCCCTGCTCTGCAAACTGATTTCTCCATTTAGGGTGGAGGATACTCCATCTTACTGCAGATTCCTTAAGACTCTCCCACCTCCCTGTTCTACGGAATGTTCCCTTTTTCCATACATAAGGATAAGCCTGAATCTGCACTGTGTCCTGAACCGCTCTGATGAAAGGGAGCATCTGAGAGGGATTCAGATGTGACTTTGGCACGTTGATAGTAAACCCCAGGGCATGTAGAAGGTTCACCATAGGCTGGAGGTGGGAGACAACTGCCTGTGGCGAGCCCGCCTTTAACAGCCTATTTGTCGAGATAGGGAAAGACTGGAGCCCCTGACCTCCGAGGGTGCACTGCAACCACCGTCATCAGCTTGGTGAACACCCAAGGGGAGCTGGTAAGGCCGAAGGGGAGCATGGCAAACTGAAAGTGCTCTTGGCCCACTGTGAACTGCAGGTAACGTCTGTGTGCAGGCAGGCCAGGGATGTGGAAATAGGAGTACTGAAAGTCCACCACCACAGTCTAGTCTCCCGGGTCCAGGGCAGACCGGATTTGTGCAAGCATATTGAATTTCTTGTTTTTCAGGAAGAGATTGTGACGGCGTAGGTCTAGAAAGGGATGAAGGCTTTCGTCCTTCTTGGGCACCAGAAAGGAACAGGAACCATGACCTACTTCTCATGTGGGCACCCTCTCTATAGCTCCCTTGGCCAAGAGAGCTAACACTTCCTGACAAAGCAAGGAGAGGTGGTCCTCTGTCAGCTTGCCATAAGTGGGCAGCAAGGGAGTGGGGGTGGTCACAAAGTGGAGGGAGTAGCTCCTTTGGACAAGCTGTAAAACCAATGGTCTGATGTTATTGATCTCCAGTGGTGCAGGTGATGGCGTATCCTGCACCTCGGATGGCGGACAATGGTTGGTGATGGGCCATAGAAAGGCCCAAGGACCTGGCCGAAGCCCTACTGTCCTTATAGCGCTACAGCGCTGAGTCCGCCTCCTCACTGAATATATGGAAGCCATCAAAGGGCATTTCCATGAGTGAAGCATAGACATACCCCGAAAAGCCAGTGGTTCTTAACCAGGCGTGGCGCCTAAGGGTCACCGACGATGAAATCGCTCTGCTAAGCGAGTCTGTTGTGTCCAGCCCACATCTTATGGTGAACTTGACTGCATTATTGGCATCATCAATTGCTTGTGAGAGTATGACTCGGCCCTCCTCAGAGACCATGGGCAGCACCTGTCCAACTGAGTACCTGGTCGTATGGAAGTATCAGCCCAAGATGCACGCGGTGTTCACTGACTGTCCTGGTGTACTCCAACATATGCCAAAGGCAGAAATGGTCTAATCAATTCTATCCACAAATTGACAAAGCCAGGAAACATGTTAAAAAAACTGTTTCTGCATTCTAACTGCGTTTTAACGTGCATGGAATCTATGGAAGTGATGGAGTACCCTTCACAGATGAAGGCAACAGGGTGTTTTTCAGCAACCTGAAGCTCTACATATGGTCTTATTTGTAGCTGTAAAATACACACAATGAACACAAAGGCTCTTCTTAGAGCCACCCTAGTGCCCAAAATGTTGCTCAGTTTCTTTAAAAATATACATTTTTCTCCATTTTTTTAAGTATTCACGAATACATTGCGAAATAGCAAAACAAAAGCAGACATTCATTAGCCACCAGCACATTCAAAATTTATAACTATATAATTGATTCTAATAATCACACTAGATACATCATTATCTAAGGAATTGTATAAAAATATGTTGGGGTCTCTGAATGTCTCTATGACAGCGTGTATGAGTGGGATCTGTGACTGGGTGCATGAGTGTGTCTCTGAAGGGGTCTAAGACTGCATGAGTGGGTCTGCGAGTGGGTGCATGAGTGTCTGTATGGGTCTCCGAGTGAGTGCATGACGATATGACTGGGTCTCTGAGTGAGTACATAAGTGTCTGAGTGGATCTGTGAGTGGATGCGTCAGTCTGAGTGGGTGTTTGAGTCTCTGAATGGGTTTGTGAGTGGCGCATGAGTGTGTGAGTGGCTGCATGAGAGTCAGTGTGTGTCTGTGAGTAGCTGTGTGAGTCTCTCAATGAGTCTTTGACTGGGTGCATAAGTATCTGAGTGGGTCTGTGAGTGTGTCTGTGAGTGTATGACTGGGTCTGTGAGTGGGTGCTTCAGTGTCTGAATGGGTCTCTCAGTGGATGCCTGAGTCTCTCACTGAGTCTGTGAGTGAACACATGAGTCTCAGAGTGGGTCTGTGACTCAATGTATGAGTGGATCTGTAACTGGCTGAATAACTTTGAGTCAGTCTGCGAATGGGTGGATGAGGCTCTCAGTGGGTGGGTGAGTGAGTGCATGAGAATATGAATGGGTCTGTGATTCAGTGCATCAGTGTCTCAGTGGGTGCAGGAGCGTTTGAGTGGGTCACTCAGTGGGTGCATAAGTGAGTGGGTCTGTGAGTTGGTGTATGAGTCTCTGAGTGGGTCTCTGAATGCGTGCATGAGTGGGTGTGTAAGGGTCCGAGTGGGTCTGTGAGGGGGTGCATGAATCTCTGAGTGGGTCTATGAGTTGGTGTATGAGTCTCTGGGTGGGTCTCCGAATGCATGCATGAGTCTCTGAGTGCATGTGTGAGTGGGTGTGTGAGTGGGTGTGTAAGGGTCTGAGTGGGTCTGTGAGTGGGTGCATGAGTTTCTGAGTGGATCTCTGAGTGGGTGCATCAGTGTCTGAGTAGGTCTCTCACTGGGTACATAAGTGTCTGTGTGGGCCCATGAGTGGGTGTCTGAGTGTCTATTAGTGGGTGTGTGAGTGTCTGAGTGAAAATGAGGGTAGATGTGTGAGTATATATATCTTTAAGTTTTTTTCTGTGATCTTCATGAATTCGTCGCAACTTTATACAGGGGCTGTGTCGGACTCTCGCGTCATATTAGCAAATATCGCACGTGGTGGGGAAAAAACTTATTTTTGACATCTTTAACTTATCTCACAAACACCCCTATATGCCAAACATGGGGTCAGGGTACCTCTACCCCGACCCCTTATATCACTATTTATTTTATATTTGAGCCAGAGGACTATTCCCCGATGCATAAAATGGCGGTAACAACTTTCTCTCCAGCTTACGGCCAGCCAATCACGGCATTTCTCTTGGCGCGTGCTTCCACGATTAACCGCAGAAGCGTCGCAAAGCATCCGCAGCCATGGATATCAATATCTTGTTTCTTTTAAATTTCTCAACAACTACTGAACGGATTTACACCAAATAAAAAGCATAATCTGTATAACCAAATCTACCTTTCTGCCAAATTTGGTGTAATTCCGTCCAGCGGTTCGGGCTGTAGGCGTGTTGACAGGTTACTACGGAAATGAACATGGAAAAACACACTTATTTTAATCCCCCCTTTTTCTCAGGCCCTCCCTTTTCACGGATCACCCTAAAACTTTACATGCACAAGAAGACTCACTATGACACTTTTTTGTTTAATTTCATGAAGATTCGTCAAACGGCATCAAAGATATATACAAATCAAAAAAACGCTTATCCTATGGAAACATGGTCCTAACTATAACTACCTACTGGCAACCACCAGTAGTATATGGATATATGCACAAGTTACTAACTTGTGTAACGATATATCTGTAAGAGACAGTAGTTAGTGACAGATTCCTTACCTTAGAATATCCCCAGGCGTCAGGCTGGATCCGGAAAGTTTTTTGCGTAGCAGTACCCTTGCGTGTCGGTAGGAGGCGTCGTGCGGCTCCGCGTCTGTCTTCGGCGTCGTGATCGCCGGGATGACGTCGCGGGCAGTACTTAGACGCCGCCCTGCGCGCTGACGCCAGTTCTGTACACGACTTTCCGCGCCAGGAACGCAGAGCCATGCAAGAAGCTGACATAGGTGTCTGAAAAATACTAGGGCCCTGAAAGGGATGTCCTTAACCCCTAGAAATCAGTTCGCAGAACGGGGAGGATGGGTGGGCGGTAGGAATCTGTCACTAACTACTGTCTCTTACAGATATATCGTTACACAAGTTAGTAACTTGTGCATCTGAAAGAGACACGTTAGTGACAGATTCCTTACCTTAGAATAGATACCCCAGCAATACCAACCCCGGTGGTGGGTCTGCGAACAAAGATCAGACAAGGAAGTCCCGGAGGACAGAACGGCCAAAGAAGCCGTCCCTCCGGACCTGACTGTCAAGGCAGTAATGCTTGGTAAACGTGTGCAACGAGGCCCACGTAGCTGCCTGACAGATATCCTGCAGCGGAACACCGCGGCCTAAGGCCGTGGTAGCAGCCGTTGCCCTGGTGGAATGGACACGCAGCCCAACAGGAGGCTCCTTCTTAGCCAAAGAATAGCAGGCTTTGATACACAAGGTTACCAAGCGGGAAATGGTTCTCTTGTGCACCGCCCGACCTTTTTTGGCTCCCACGTAGCCAACAAAGAGCTGGTCATCCACCCGGAAGTGTTGTGTGCGATTGATATAAAAAGAATGGTACCCAGGGCAGAACCCTGTTGGGCCAGGGAAAGAAGGAACAGAAGGACCTCAGAAAGAGGGGCAGAAAGGGGATTCACAGCCTTTGCTGTGCACCATGCCACAAACTTGTTCCACCTGCAGGCGTATACCACCTGAGTGGAGGGACACCTGGCTGCCAGAATCACATCACAAACTTCGGGAGGCAAGTCGAAAGGAATCAACTGCCACTGCTCAATCTCCACGCAAGCAGGTGGATGCTGGACAGGTTCGGGTGGAGGACCGTCCCCTGCTGCTGCGACAGAAGATCCTCCCGAAGAGCCAGACGCATTGGGGGATCGACGCTCATACTGAGTAGCTCGGGATACCAAACTCTTCGAGCCCAGTCCGGAGCCACAAGGATGACTTGGGCCCGGTCGCGCCGAATCTTCTTCAACACTCTGGGTAGAAGTGGTATCCGTATTTTGTATTTGTAAAGCGCGAACTACTCACCCTTATGGGTCTCAAGGCGCTGGGGGCCGTCGTGGAAATTAAGTGAGCTATTGCCCAGAGTCACATGGTGCTGAGCTGAGCTGCCGCCGGAGCCGGGGATCGAACCGTGAGCCCTGTGCTCCGAAGTCAGCTGCCCTGGCCGCTGCACCACACCTCTCCGCTTAGGCGGAAAGGCGTACAACAGACCGCAACTCCACTCGCGACGAAAAGCGTCGCCGAGCAAGTGCCGCCTTGGAAATTCCAACGCGCAGAACTGATGACATTGCGCGTTCTCTTCGGTGGCGAATAGATCTAACCAAGGCTCTCCCCACTGCAGAAAGAGACCTTGCGCCACTTCCGAGTGAAGACGCCATTCATGATCCATCATGCACCTGCGGCTGAGTTCGTCCGCCCTGGCGTTCAGGGAACCTGCCAGGTGTTGAACCATCAGGAACATGCCCTGATGTTCCAGCCATGTCCAGAGGCGCAGAGCCTCCTGACAGAGGGTCCGCGACCCCACCCCGCCTTGTTGTTGCAGTACCACATGGCGGTGGTGTTGTCTGTGAACACCTGCACTACCTTCCCTTTGACAGAGGGAAGGAATGCCTTGAGTGCAATTCGGATCGCCCGGAGCTCCAGAAGGTTGATATGGAGCCGGGACTCCGCCGGAGACCGGAGGCCTCTGATCTCCGCCTCTCCCATGTGACCGCCCCATCCCAGAAGGGACGCGTCCGTCACAACTGTGTGCTCTGGCTGGGGAAGGGAGAGGGATCTGCCCATGACCCATTGCCGGTTCGAGAGCCACCACTGCAACTGTTTTGCAGCCCCCTCCGAGATCTGGACGTGATCGGACAGGTTGCCCTGCTGCTGCGCCCACTGGAACTTCAGGTCCCACTGCAGAGCCCGCATATGCCATCTGGCATGATCGACCAGCAGGATGCAGGAAGCCATGAGGCCCAGCAGCCTCAGGGTCATCCGTACCGAAACCCAGGATAAAGGCTGAAAGATTGGAATCATAGCCTGAATATCCCCGACTCGCCGTTCAGGAGGATAGGCCCGAAACTGCGTCGTGTCCAGAACTGCTCCGATGAAAAGGAGCTGTGGAGAAGGAATCAGATGCGACTTCGGCACATTGATGGAGAACCCCAGCGAGTGCAGGAGTTGGGCCGTAGTCTGGAGGTGGGAGACGACTGCTTGGGACGAGCCCGCCTTCAGCAACCAGTCGTCGAGGTAGGGGAAGACTGGAACCCCTGCCCGGCGCAGATGAGCTGCGACCACCGCCATCACTTTCGTGAACACCCGAGGGGCACTTGTAAGGCCAAAGGGGAGCACGGTGAACTGAAAATGCTGGAGGCCTACCGTGAACCGTAGGTAACGCCGGTGGACCGGCAGGACGGGGATGTGGAAATAAGCGTCCTGCAAGTCCAACGCTACCAACCAGTCTCCAGGGTCGAGGGCAGTCAAGACCTGAGCTAGGGTGAGCATCTTGAACTTCTCCTTCCGGAGGAAGCGATTGACGTTCTGGAGGTCCAAGATAGGACGCATGTCCTCCTTGTCCTTTTTGGGCACCAGAAAGTAGTGGGAGTAGCAACCACGTCCTACTTCTGGGGTCGGAACATGCTCGATGGCCCTCTTGGCCAAGAGGGCCGTGACTTCCTTCTGCAGAAGCACCAAGTGATCCCCTGACATGCGGTGGAATTGAGGTGGCATGGCTGGGGGGGTAGCCCCTTCGGACAATGTCCAAGACCCACCTGTCCGAGGTGATGGGAAGCCAGTGGTGAAGGTGATGGCGGACCCTGCCCCCTACTGGCGTGCTGTGCACCTGAAGGGAAGGACTAGGAGGGCTTGGAGGCCGCGGACGGGTTGGAGGTAGTGGCCTGACCCGCACGCTGGTTGCCCGAACCGCCACGGCGGTATCCTCGGCCACGCGAAGACGCTTGCTGCGCGGGCCGGTGGCTGGGCAGCTGACGTGACTGGGCGCCCCTTCCGTGGCCACGAAAGGAGCGAAAAGCAGAGGTTAGCGGAGGGCGCACAACAGAAAGGCCCAGGGACTTGGCAGTAGCCCGTGAGTCCTTAAAACGCTCCAGCGCATGGTCTGCCTTTGAACCAAAAAGACCGACTCCATCAAAGGGCATGTCCATGAGTGTATTCTGGACATCACCCGAGAAACCAGTCGTTCTCAGCCAGGCGTGGCGACGTAGCGCCACCGTCGTTGCAAGCGATCTGCCCAGCGAGTCGGCGGTATCAAGGCCACAACGTATGGTGTATTTAGCCGCATCTCGCCCTTCCGCAATGGCGCGGGTAAGCAGTGTCTGGACCTCCTCAGAACATTGTGGCAAAACAGCCGCCACCGAATCCCACAGGGAGTGGGTATATCGGCCCAAAAGGCAAGCGGTGTTGACGGACCGCAAGCCAGCACTGGAGGAAGAAAAGGCCTTCTTCCCAAATTGGTCCAGGCGTTTGGATTCCCTATCCGGAGGGGCATTAGGGAAGGCGGTTTGGGAGGCAGAGGCTTGGACAACCAAGCTCTCAGGGGTGGGATGTTGGGAGAGAAACAGGGGGTCGCCCGGAGCAGGGCGATGGCGTCGGGCCACGTTCCTATCCACAGGAGCCCCTGTGGTGGGCTTGGACCAGGCGCCCAAAAGAACGTCAGTGAGTGCATCATTAAACGGCAGCACAGTCTCCGAGGAGGAAGCTGCCGGCTGAAGCACTTCCGTCAGGAGATTAGTCCTGACAGCCACAGTAGGCAATTGGAGATGTAAGGCTCCAGCTGCTCTACGCAACACCGTTGCGAAATTAGCTCCCTCCTCCGTAGCCACGGGAGGAGACAGCATGCCAGTGTCAGGGGAGGTGTCTAGACCACTGGCATCCCCAAGTTCCTCAGCCCAGTCCTGATCATACTCACACTGTTGTGTGAGAGGGTCTTCCGACCCCTCCCAGCTCTCTTGGTCCTCCTCAGGTTCAAAATATGGAGGAGGAGGGACATTTGTGACCCAAGGTCTCATCGGCGCCGGCGTCGAGCGACGTCGGTCCGGCTCCATGTCCGGAGCCGGAGAGAGCCGGGGACCGACGCCGTCTGGAGCCCCGGACGGCGTCAGGAACGGCACCGGGGACATCGGCGTCGGCGGAGGCGTGGTTAGGTCAACCGGCGTCGATGGGGGTTGCGGTACCACCGGAGCCGGGATCGAGGCCGAGGCCGGGATGAAGGCTGGTGGGACAGGCGGCGCCGGGACCGGAGTCGTCGGCGACGCCGGAGCAACCCCATCAGGGCCCGCGGGGCCCGAAGGCACACCGGAGGGACCTTGAGGCCCGAAGAGGCGGGCCATGGCCGACAGGAATTCCTGTATTTCGGCCGGAGTCGCCCCCGAACCCGGAAAGGACGGGTAATGCGGGGGCGGCTCCATAGGCACGTCCGGGGGCGGGGGTGCCGACTGGGGCCTCAGCCAAGTCGCGAGACCGGTGAGGCGAAGTCTTAGAGCGATGACGCCTCTTAGACTTTTTGTGCTTCGACTTACCCGAGGAGCGCGAAGACTTGGACTCCGACGACCGGCGGGGACTCCGCGACCGGCCCCTCGACCTCTCCCGGGACCGGGGCTTGGTGCGGCGCGGAGCCGACTGCCGGACCTCGAGTAGCTTTCGAGACCGCTCTCGCAAAGCCTTCGGGTGAAGTTTCCGGCAGTCAGGGCACGACTTCGTGTCGTGGTCTCGGCCGAGACAGTAGAGACACTCCAGATGCGGGTCTGTGATCGACATCATTCGACCACAGGCGTCGCATGGCTTGAAGCCGGGCATCCCTACGACACCTAGGAGTCGATGAAGACTCGAAAAGAAAGTGAAAAAATTCACAAAAAGGTTAGTCAAAAATTGACTAGGGCACTGCTCTTCCCGGATCTGCGCTTACTGGCGCGGAAAAAGAAGAACTGACGTCAGCGCGCAGGGGCGGCGTCTAAGTATTGCCCGCGACGTCATCCCGGCGATGACGACGGACGCGGAGCCGCACGACGCCGCCTACCGACGCGCAAGGGTACTGCTACGCAAAAAACTTTCCGGATCCAGCCTGACGCCTGGGGATATTCTAAGGTAAGGAATCTGTCACTAACGTGTCTCTTTCAGATATATATATATATCCAAATGAACTGTGACACATGAGGCCACCCAGCCTCACGGATCGGGGCATGTTGAGGAGTGTCAATCCTCTATATAATCCAAACGAAAAAACACACTCCACCTCCTGGAATGTGTAATCAGGCCCAACCACTGTGCTGTAGTTGCAAAAGTTCCTTAATGTGTCAGGAGTAGTAGCATTACGCGTTTCGACCGCGAGCCGGTCTTAATCATATGCAAATATCGTATGTCACCACCTGATTTAATTTATATCTGGTATTCATAGAAAGTGACGAGGGGCAAGGTACACACTTTCAAACAGCAATTCAAAAGGCGCAAGGTGTCACTGCAGTTCATGTGTACATTCACATAAACATTGCAACTAACAACAGTCATTGTTATTTCTTTGTATTAACTGTCAGGATAAATCCATGAAAGTTCTTGTTTTATATCGTTATTAATTTGCGCAATGTTTATAGTTCCTCGTGTGTTACTGAACCACAGTTCCCACAATGCCTTATTTTGGCAAAACGAGTACACATGTCCCAATCGTGTCCAAATTTTCATACCTTCAATCCCAAACCATTCCCTGTCACATACTAGCGTTTGAACAGGTGGTTCTCAAGGAAGTTGAGAAGATCAATTTCAGACAAGAGAAGGGTTTCCAGAACCTTACTAAACTTGAACGAATAGCACTTGAGGGACTTAAGAACAACATGGAACTCACAATCAAACCAGCAGACAAGGGAGGTGCTATTGTCCTGATGAACAAAACCATGTATCAAGAGGAGTGCAATCGCCTACTCTCTGACATAACCAGCTACGAGAGACACGCAGATGACCCAACACCACGCCTCACCAGAAAGATCACGGGCATGGTGGATGAAGCACTATGCAACAACTGGATTACTAAACAAGAAGCAGATTTCTCGTCAGCGAAAACCCCAGGACACCAAGGTTCTATACTCTCCCCAAAATTCATAAGGGAAAGATGCCCCCTCCGGGAAGACCAATAGTCTCTGGCATCGGATCTATAGTCTAACCTCTATCACAGTTTTGCGACTGGTACTTGAAACCAATTGTACAAAAATCACCGTCCTACTTGAAAGATACAAAAGATGTGCTGTGCCTCTTGCGAGATCTGGAGACCAATATCTCTGAGGACCTCTTTATTACTATGGACATAGAGGCTCTGTACACTAGTATCCCACAGAGGCGTACACTGGAAGTCGTGGAACAGATTCTACTGAATATGGAATGGGATTTTCTGACTCCCCAACACTTCATCATGGAATGTGCTGAGGTGGCCTTACAGAGAATTATTTCGAATTTGAAGAGGTGATATACCACCAAATCACGGGCACATCAATGGGCAGTACCTTCGCCCCGAGCCTTGCATGCCTATACGTACATTAATTCGAGGAGGATTACATCTTCAATCAAACCAATCCTTTTATTGAACACCTGAAAACATGGAAACGTTATATTGACGACGTTTTTATTGTCTGGCGAGGGGATGAAGACACAGCAAAAGCCTTTGTAGAATGGGTCAACACAAAGGATCATCACCTAAGGTTCACCCACTCTATCAACAAAGACCACGCAATTTTCCTGGATCTAGACATTAGCATGACAACAGATGGTATCAGCACAAAGGTACATAACAAACCAACAGACAAGAATAGTCTACTATTGTATGAAAGCTATCATCCGAAAGCTCTACGTAATAACCTACCAGTGGGTCAATTTCTCCGGGTGTGTAGAAATTGCTCAGAGACAGAAAATTTCACCAAGCAAGCGGAAGAACTCGAGAAAAAGCTACTGGATCCGCACTATCCTAAGAAAATGATAAAGAAGGCCAAAAAGAGAGCCAGAAACAATAATCGTGAAGCACTTCTAGACAACACCAACAAAGAGAAACCAGACAGAATGGTGTGCGTAACAACGTATACACCGGTCTCAAATACTGTACAAAAAATCATTAAGAAAAACTGGCACATTTTAGATGGTGCGGAAAAACATTGGGACCCTCCACTGTTTGCTTTCAAGAGGAGCAGAAGTCTACGGGATGAGCTGGTACATGCAAAAGAACCTCCGAAGGTGAGGGAAGACCAGGTGACCCTCTGGAACACACAGAGGCCCACAGGACACTATGCATGTGGGGGATGTGTCGCATGTCCATTTACTGTGATTACGAAAGAGGTAGACATTGGAACTACAAACCCTTGGAAACTGAAAAACTTCAGCAATTGTAACACCGAAAATGTGGCATATCTCCTCACATGTCCCTGCGGCCTAATGTATGTGGGCATGACCACCAGGAAGATTAAAACCCGCATTAACGAACACCGTAGTACCATACGGTGTAAAAAAACAAACACTAAACTAACAAGGCATTTCTTGGATTGCAATCACAGAGATACCGATCTCAAGTGGGTGGTTTTAGAAGTGATGAAGAAACACAAGGCTGACCTGGCCAGACCACTTCATGTCAGAGAACAGAGGTGGGTGTACCGTCTCCGCACGTGGGAAAAGGGACTCAATGATGAGATCCCATGGCTACAACTTGCACAGTAGCCTGTAAAAACATCAACTCCCTTTTGAGTCAGATCTCAGTAACCAAACCCCTATTTTTTGAATGGTCATTTTTATGTGAGATGTTTTGCTCCCGCATCTCGTCTTTATCAAACATATATACTGTCATCAAGAACTCACAGATAGATATATAAATAGAGTGGGTGCCCGCAGATACACCAACAACAGGTGACTAGAACCCTGGACATTCTGTAGAAACTGTTTTGTAATTCACTTAAATAACGGAGTATTTTGCCTTCATGTAACCCACATAGAAAAGTGTTAGTTTACATGCTGAATAACTGTTCTGTAACTCACTCCAGGTACAAGGCGACTCTGCTTATTCCCATCGTGTAGCTTTACTCTTAGAGTGATTCATATCTTTAGTTGCCGCCTACACCATAACTAGGCAAACCAGCATCCTGGACATACTGTATTACAGTTCTGGTTTTCATTCTCAAGTAAGACTGACTAAGAAACCTGCCCCCGTGATGCTTGTTATATATATTTTTTTAAATAAAGATCTCACATCGCGCTTCTGGCGCATGCGCACGCTGGTGTACAACAACCGTGATGAGGGCGGGCGCATGCGCTGCTCTCAGATACTGCTTCTGCTTTCCGCAGTGTAAGACGGGACTATGCCCGTGATGCCTGCTCGATCGAAACATCTCAGCGCGCTTCTAGCGCATGCGCTCCCTGGTGTACAGCAAATGTGTTGACGTCGGGCGCATGTGCTTCTCTCAGACACTTCTTTTACTGCACGTACTGTAAGACGGGACCACACCCGCTACTTCGGCATCTAAACCTATTAGCTGATACCAGGCACGCTCGCAGGTGACAACGGATGTCTATATAAGGCTCTCTGTGACCGCGTACTTCGCTCCAGGCTAGTCAGGCGGCGCATTTTACAATTAAGCAGCGCTGTTTTGTGACACCGGACCTCGATACACTGCAGTCAATTACACCTAATTAGGCCACCAATTAACACACGCTACCCCGTGCCAGCACTATAAAATGCACGCATTCGCGCTCATTTATCATCGAGGAGGTGAGGAGTACACATCTAGGTGCAGACGTGGAAGACGCACCACGGAACAGTAAGAGAATGAAAGCATGATTGTGTGTGTGATTGAACTAGTAGCTTAACTTAGTTTCCTTCTGACCGTTACGCCTTAGACACCACAGAGTCTCAAGACAGTGCCAACACATTTGGTAATTTTCTCAACTGCTTGTTGTTTTGTTTTTCCTACCATTCAGCGTTTTGACCACAGGGGTCTTCCTCCCTCACCCTCCTATGGGGCAAACCGGTCCCCTGTCTAGGGTAAGCATTGTGGATTAGAGATACCACAAGTTTAAAAGTGCACAGATGCTTGACACGATTGATGCACTTATAGCCACTCACAATATATGTCCGTGCATGTGGCTGAGTGAAATTTTCATGTAATGTTGTCCTTGGTGCTCTTTTATTTCCTACACTTTGTTCTTTGTCTTTCAGGCTTGAACGCATAAGCCGCCCATTAGTGGAGCGTGATCTAGATCACCCCACACAGTGGAACCCTCTCACCAAAAGCCTGGTAAGAGTGGAGCCCGCTATCTTTCCTTTAGGTCCTGATGAATGCCATGGACCCTACTGGGCCAACCGGCAGAAACATGTTGACCACGGTGGGGGGACAATAAAATCCCCAACACACTGATCACTTATTTTAATTACCATATAGATGCCAGTTATATTAAAATTGTTTTGACATCTATAATGGCCTTTTAAATCCCACTGTTTTTCTTTAAGGGCCCCCACTTAGTTAAGAAGTGCATCCCTGTCGTCAGGTGTATGCCCGCCCTCTATCAAACCAAGTTTTTAGAGGACGACTGCTCAATGATGAAGCATGACACCAGGTGGTGTGTGAGACCAGTCCTTCACTTTTTGTGAGATGCCTGCACTCACACAATAACACTGTAGCACCTTGGTTCTCTAACTAGGAGCAGCCCCATTTGTGCTGAACATTTTATGTTGGAGGCTGCCTGCTCCTAGTACCCCGCGCCTCTGGTTCCCTTCCTCAGATCTTCCCTGGGGTTTTTGTGGTTATAGAGATTCAAGAACGACACTTCAACACAAAGTCGTGGCATACGTTGGCAAACCTTTGATGAAAAAAATATATATCTTTCCAGCAAGCCCTCTTCATCCATTAGTCTGTTATTGCGTCATTCACATTCTTTTCTTTAGCCCACTGCATCATACGGCAGGAGGGCAGCCCACTTAATCCATTGACTAACCTGTGAGTGGCTGAATTCAGCCCTTTTACAAGGAGCACATCCACACACAAAGTAGTTCTCTTGAGTGCCAGTAAATACTATAGCAGTGTGGTTTTTGAGGACAAAGAAGATTCTTCTGTAGCCAATGTCTGTATTATTTAGATTGATGAGGGCCCAGGCGCTGCCAATGCTTAGACCTATTGGCTTCGCAAATGCTTGTCATTATGAGATTTGAATCTCAAAACAGTCGACCCATGATTACCATTTATGTTCTGTACCAAGGCTGGGGACTGTTGAACTACATTTTATCCACACTATGCTTAATTGTTCATGATTGGGAATTTAAATTAGATTTTATAATGAATTGCACTGCAATACTGTTGTGATGGTTTTAACAACTATTCAATAAATAAATAAACTGAATTGAAAGAAGTAGCACTTTGGATAGAATCCTATCGCCCAAGAGAGCCTAAAGCTCTGTTGGGAAGCAACAATCGAAAGTCTGCAAAGTACTCATCACAATTTTGTGACAAAAATCCACTGCACAGAAGCACATATCAGGGCGAACAGAATGAAGACATCGGGAGTAAGATGACTCATGCAATTGCACCAGTAGCACTCGTGTTTCTAATTCAGTTAAATCTCTTGGCTTTACAGGATTTTTCACTTTTTTTTTTTTGTTCTCGTATCCATAAATTGGTTACAGCTTCTTTTCAAATGTACCTGGGACAAAGATTATTTTTAAACCTTACTTCAGGCTGGACGTTGTTAAATCACGTTTTTCTTGTCAAAGTTACTTTTCAGCTACAACATTTTTGTTGTCTTTGCATTAAACTGGCGGCCTTAATGTTTTGTAATATTTTGAAGTTATGTTGTATCACTTCTAAGGTGTTTCTCTTGCATCAGCTACGATCTGGCTAATAAGCTGGACATTTATGGTAGCCCTGCAAAAGAGCAGAAATCAGGACTCCAAAAAACCTAAAACATACCCTTCATAATGATCTGCTTGAGCTTTCTCCTTTGAAGCTCTCATGTTTGACTTTACTAATCTCCTTAAACTGCTTTTCATAAGGATCAAACAAGTCTCTTGCAAGTCTTAATGGATTCTTCCTTTTTCTGGACATTAGTACTCTCGGATCTGTGCCGCCTATATTAGGTTACTCTTCTTTTTGGTTATTTGCACTTGGAAAATGTATATATGTTTGTGCAGTCTTTTACCATTTACCCTTCAATCATTTGTGTCTATAGTTTTATCTTAACAAGACATGTTTCATGAGGAAAGGAGTATCTTTATGAAAGCAGTACCGAGTGAGTACTGGGGTGGACCTCTGTTTGACACTTGGAGTGATCTCATGCTCATATTCAGTGAAGCCTTTAGAAATATCGAAGCGCGGAAAAAACAATTAAAATGCTAATGTAAGGGACAATAGATCTTAGACTACCAAATATGAGCTCTATTCTTTTTTGCATTTATTATGTCTTAATTTTAAAACGCCTCTACTACAAACAGAAAGAACCTTTACATTTGACTTCATGCTGTAACATATTTTTACTCCAATTTCTTTTTTTTCAATCCCATTTTTGGCCCTAGCTCTCCAGAATATCTGGAACGTTTCTTTCTGCCAGGGCCATTATATATCTAGCTCTTCAGAAAGCAGTGACCATGTACTGTATGTACACAGTTACTTATGGCTGTGCAGGATGAACGGGCAGCAATCAAGACTGGAGAGGCAGGAGAAAGAGGTGAAAAGTTACTGAGGAAGAGGGTAAAAAAGAAAGGTGGAGAAAAAAGAAATGTGAAATACAAGCAGTTGTTACATCACCAGACGTTACTTCAGGAATCGTTACTTTGAGGACATTACATCAGGAATACCTTTACAACATTGTTGTTTACATCAGGAGTGGCTTTACTTCACAGGTAAGGTGGTATCAATTCTAAACCTACATACACACGCACATCTATATATCTGTGTAGAGATATATACATCTATGCATTCAAATATGTACATATGTGCATATTTAATTCTGAACAATCTTATTTAAATGTAATGCTAATTTTAAAAATACCATGACTTTGCAAGTAAATTAATATTACTTTTAATTTAATTAAATATTTTGTTAACTTAATATAATGAAAAATTAAACTGCAATCATATAAAGCTTTATTGTTTTCAGTTAAAACGCCATAACATTGAAATGTGCATATTACTTTAAAAATACTAGACAAACAATTGATGGCAAATTCATAAAGCACAACATAACATTACACTCACAAACAAGTTAAGTATTAATATTAGTCTTAAAATTTGCATCAGAACTCAAATATTAAATTCTCAGCATAGCAATTATTAATTCGCCAAGCCTGTAATTCTCCACGCATTCCAGATATAGGAAGCCACTGCACTGTAAATTAATTCTATATTAGACCTATAACAATGGCCTAAAGCCCTAGTTTTATTTCTTAAAGAGGGGACTCAGCCACCTTTGCGAATTGCCATTGTTTAAGAACAAAAAACGTATAAAATGTTTAGTAGTGCCTTTACCCCCAAGGTACAATCACAATGCCCACTGTGATAAACTGCTGGATGACATTTAGACATAGGGTCTTGTGTAGGTAAAGAACCAAGGTGGAATCTAAGGTAAAGAGTATGTCGGGCTTCCAGATAAATTTCATTTAAGTAAGGCTCACAACCCAGAAATTTCTTTTAAGGGTGAGGTAGTGAGTTGTCATGGGCCCATGCTCTAGTTTATTTAGGAGCTTCCTAGATCTAGGTTACCTATATTTCTCGTTAACCATTTCGAAAAAGTAGGGTCTTAATGTAGAGGGATCAGTCCAAAGGTCCTCCAAACACATTTCCCTCAAGCTGGCCTTCACATACCGCAACCACAGTTTACAATTCATGCCTTGGAGCATTAGGATCTCATGCATACTGTAAACTTTAGTACACTGCTTATTAAGCAACCTCAGCCAATAAGGAGTAGGGCGTAGTGCAATTTCACCAGCGATTGAGTTTATGCAAATCTCGAGGAAACGTGGAATTAAAGGGGTGTCTTGACCTAAGCTAAAGAGTGATCTTAAAAAGAGGTTTTCCATTCTTTCAAGGGCTTTAACATTCAAGTAGCATCAAAGCTCTGCTCCATATAATGTTGCAACGACAGCCTTCATGCAGTATAGTGGTAATCTGTTAACCTCCCAGTCTTGCCTTACATCTTAATATTGCAGCAGCAGCCTGTCTCAAAAAAACCATAGTAATTTCTCTTTGTTTCACCCACAACAGACTAGCATCAAAAATAATTTCTAAATAATCAAAATAACCCTCTTTTTTAATCTGCTGCACACAAATGTCAAGTTTTCATTAAAAGTCTCAAAATCATGAATTTTGTTTTGGCGATCTATATAGCCAGATGCTTCATCAGGTTATGCATTGACTTCTCTGTTAAGAACCATAATACAGCATCATCGGTAAAGGTGGCACATTTTTACTAGTAATCTTCAGGGTGTCAAGGTTTAGATGATTAAAGAAAGGTGCTTGCACCATTCAACAATAGACTAAAATTCTCCTTGATGCCCATAAAGTTCTCTTGTCGGGGTACCATTATTTAGGTCCTTGACAACTGTTAGCAGAGCGTTGTCAAGACCTTCCAGGTTCAAGGTGTGCCACAGCCGTTATCTATCCACCAAATCAAAGAAGGATTTGAAATCTATAAAAGTCATGACTAGCGAGACGTTCAATTGAGTGTATTTCGTACAAATAAGCTGGAGTCTCACAGCCTGGTCAACAGGACCAATATTTTTACTAAAACCAGCCAGAAGATCAGAAAGTAAATCATCTGCTTCAAACCAGTCTTGATACAGTTCAATAAAGACACATTCATAAATTTTCTCTGCACCATACAATGCTGATATAGGTCTGTGTAGGAAGCTGGCTTTTTATGTAGTATACCAAAAAAGGTATACTATGTAAAAGTTCAGACAACCCTTATTGGCTTACAGGGCTTTAATAGTCCCAAAAGCTCTCTTTTGTGGTAGTTTGGTTGAGCAGTTTAGACTTATCAGAGGGCAGTGCTAATGCATTTGTTGAACACACACAGTCAATAAATTAGACACACACTCAAGAAGAAACTCAAGACCAATTTAGAAAAATAACAAGTATTTTTATATTTATTTTTAAACACCAAGAACTTTGTTATGGAGTAAGTACTTTTCAGTTTATCAGTTTTTTCCAGGTAAGTAAAAATGTTCACTCAAACGCATCTTTACACTGTAATGCTTTCCTATGGAGAAAAAGGCCTATACTGCATTTGGATATTTGCAAACGATTCTCGGGGTCCCCTTAAGGACTTAAGGTGCTATGAGGCCAAGGTCTAAAGTACCATCAGCAGTTCAAGTTTACCTGCCCTGGAGTGTCCAGGTGCAGAGGTGCTGGACAGGTCGGTAGCCTTGCACGCTACACTGTAGGCAGAGAGGGGGGCCACATAGAAACAGGCTGCAGAGGGGGGCTTGGGTGCAAGATGTCCAGGAACTCACAACAGTGGGCTCGGTTTTGGGGGGGGTCCTGGGAGTTAGGGGAGCACCGTTGGTTGTCATGGACCCGGGCAGGGAAGCTTGGGTGCAGAGGGTTTTGGTCACTGGTGCTCGTGTGTCAAAGGCACCCATGGGTCTTGGTCAGACCTGCAAAGGGGGACAAAACAGGACAGCCGCTGGCCTCTGCAGTGCCGGCTGCTCGGTTTTTGCGGGAGCGGAGTCCAGATTAGACTCAAACAAGCTTTGGTTGCTGCAAGGGGTCGGTACCCCAGGAATTGGTGCAGGGCAGCTCCGGTTGGTCCTGGCGTCTTCTCACTTGGTGGGGAACCGGATCTGACCTCTAGGAGCACGGTGACCTCATCCTGGGTGGCTGCTGCATTGGTGGTACCGGTGAACAGCAGAACAGTGAACCAGACATTGTGGTTGGTGCCAGCAGGAAAGTGGCTCTTTCACTTCAAGGGAGATGCGGACTGCTTGGCGAAGTGCTGGAGGCCCTCCAAGGCTTTTGGAGGATGTACAACTGCAGGATGAGTCGGGTTGTTACAAGTGTTGGGACAGGAGCAGGTAGGCAGGCAGGGTTTGGAGCCAAAGTCCACCAGCAGTCCGCAGTTCTTGCTTCTTCAGCTCTTCTTTGTCCTCTTTTTTCTTCAGTCAGGAAAATCGGAGTTCCTGCTGTCAGGGGGCAAATAAATACTCAATTGGAGGGGGGGGGGGCGTTAAGGGGAATGAAGGGTAGTAGCCAAAGGGCTACCTACCCTTGGGGTCACTACACCCCCTATATGACCACTTCCTATGGGGTTTCGTATTTCCACCAAAATCAAAATAGTGGAACCCTTCTTTCGTGGGACACATCAGGCAGCCCACCTTCGGGTGGCGTTGCCATGGTAGTGCACCATGACTCCTAGCATAGCTAATTTCCCACCTGCCCTGGTCCTAAATGGGCCTCAGGGCAGGGGGTGGCATCTCCCAGGTCTGAGGGAAGCCAGGATCGCTTATCAAAGGCGGCAGAGACTTTGAAACCCCTGGAGTTGGTGCTTTGCAGATTCACAAGCCATCCTGCTGGAGGAGGGGTGAACACATTTCTCTGGAGCAGGCATTGTTTCTGGCCTCAGAGAGCGCAGGCTCCCACCTGCAGGGGATCAGAAACATGTCTGTGGTGGCTGGCTGGATGATACCAGTCAGCCAGCACACTAAGAGGCTGGTAGGTTTTCAGGGGGCACCTCTAAGCTCTGGGTGCATATCTTAATAAATCCATTACTGGCATCAGTATGGATTTATTAAGACAATGTGTTTGATACCAAACACCATAGGTTTAATTAAAGCCATCATGTAGCCGTGGAACTCGTCATGACCAGTGCCCAGTACATACACTTAAGATGGCTTTCCTGTTCACTTGTACTATCTAGCAATTGAACTAGACAGCAGAGGGACATATCTGCTCATGCAGATATGACCTCACACGTAATATAATGCACCCTGCCTTGGGGCTTATGGCCTGCTGTGGGGTGACATTTATATTGCATGTAGCGTTTGCACTTTTGTCTGCAGCATTTCACGCAGCCTGCAGTGGCAGTCTGCATGAGTTCGGTGGTAGGTCCCTCAGGGTGGCACCATACAAACTGCAGCCCTTAGGGGCCCTCTTTAGTACCCATGCCCTAGGTAATTGGGGGAAATGCACAGTTACCTTGTTTTAGGGAAAGATCACTTGCACTGGGGCCCTGGTTAGCAGGAACCCAGTGAACTTAAGTCAAAATTGCATCACATACCGGGCAAAAAGTGGGGGTGGCCATGTCAAAAGGGGGCACTTTCCTATAGTCTGTAATTATTGGGGTTCGATCTACAGTCTTTTTTGTGCAGGGCTAGATTTGTGACATTATGCCACGATCTTGGGACATATTGCTAGATACTACTAAATGCACAAGTTACTAACTTGTGTAACGATGTATCTGTAAGAGACAGTAGTTAGTGACAGATTCCTTACCTTAGAATATCCCCAGGCGTCAGGCTGGATCCAGAAAGTTTTGCGTAGCAGTACCCCTGCGCGTCGGTAGGCGGCGTCGTGCGGCTCCGCGTCCATCGTCGGCGTCGTGATCGCCGGGATGACGTCGCGTCCAGTACTTAGACGCCGCCCATGCGCGCTGGCGTCAGTTCTGTACACGACTTTCCGCCCCAGAAACGCAGAGCCATGCAAGAAACTGACACTGGTGTCTGAAAACTAGGGCCCTGAAAGGGATGACATTAACCCTAGAAATCAGTTCGCAGAATGGGGAGGATGGGTGGGGCGGTAAGGAATCTGTCACTAACTACTGTCTCTTACAGATATATCGTTACACAAGTTAGTAACTTGTGCATCTGAAAGAGACACGTTAGTGACAGATTCCTTACCTTAGAATAGATACCCCAGCAATACCAACCCCGGTGGTGGGTCTGCGAACAAAGATCAGACGAGGAAGTCTCAGAGAACAGAACGGCCAAAGAAGCAGTCTCTCCGGACTTGGCTGTCAAGGCAGTAATGCTTGGTAAACGTGTGCAGCGAGGCCCACGTAGCTGCCTGACAAATGTCCTGCAATGGGACACCACGTCCCAAAGCCGTGGTGGCGGCTGTCGCCCTGGTGGAATGGGCACGTAGCCCAACATGGGGCTCTTTCTTAGCCAAAGAATAGCAGGTTTGATACACAAGACAACCCAGCGGGAGATGGTCCACTTGTGTACCGCCCGACCTTTTTGGGCGCCCACGTAGCCAACAAAGAGCTGGTCATCCACCCGGAACTGTTGTGTGCGGTTCAGATAGAAGGAAACCGCACGTTTTGGGTCCAGACGGTGGAGCCTCTCTTCCTCTCTGGAAGGATGCGGAGGCGGAAAGAAGGTGGGCAAAGTGATGGTCTGCCCAATGTGGAAGGCAGTAACCACCTTTGGCAAGAAGGACGGACGCGTCCTAAGAACAACCTTGTCTGGATGAACAGACAGAAAGGGGGCTTGCAAGAAAGAGCCTGGAGCTCACTCACCCGCCGAGCGGAGGTGATAGCCACCAGAAAGGCTGTCTTCAGAGTGAGAAGACGAAGAGGACAGTTATGGAGAGGCTCAAAGGGAGCGCACATTAAAAGGTAAGAACCAAGTTCAAGTCCCACTGAGGCATCACAAACGGAACAGGAGGGAAGAGGTGTGTAATGCCTTTTAAGAACCTGTTAACAACAGGGGACTTGAAAAGGGAGGGCTGATCAGGGAGCCTGAGGAAGGCCGAGATTGCACAAAGGTAGCCCTTGATGGTACCCAGGGCAGAACCCTGTTGGGCCAGAGAAAGAAGGAACAGAAGAACCTCATAAAGAAGGGCAGAAAGGGGATTCACAGCCTTTGCTGCGCACCTTGCCACAAACTTGTTCCACCTGCAGGCGTATACCACCTTAGTGGAGGGACGCCTGGCTGCCAGAATCACATCACAAACTTCGGGAGGCAAGTCGAAAGGAATCAACTGCCGCCGCTCAATCTCCACGCAAGGAGGTGGAGACTGGACAGGTTCGGGTGGAGGACCGCCCCCTGCTGCTGCGACAGAAGATTCTCCCGAAGAGGCAGACGGATCGGGGGATCGATGCTCATACTGAGTAGCTCGGGATACCAAACTCTTCGAGCCCAGTCCGGAGCCACAAGAATGACTTGGGCCCGGTCGCGCCGAATCTTCTTCCAACACTCTGGGTAGAAGTGGTATAGGCGGAAAGGCGTACAACAGACCGCAACTCCACTCGCGACGAAAAGCATCGCCGAGCGAGTGCCGCCTTGGAAATTCCAATGCGCAGAACTGCTGACATTGCGCGTTCTCTTCGGTGGCGAATAGATCTAACCAAGGCTCTCCCCACTGTAGAAAGAGTCCTTGCGCCACCTCCGAGTGAAGACGCCATTCGTGATCCATCATGCACCTGCGGCTGAGTTCGTCCGCCCTGGCGTTCAGGGAACCTGCCAGGTGTTGAACCATCAGGAAAATGCCCTGATGTTCCAGCCATGTCCAGAGACGCAGAGCCTCCTGACATAGGGTCCACGACCCCACCCCGCCTTGTTTGTTGCAGTACCACATGGCGGTGGTGTTGTCTGTGAACACCTGCACTACCTTCCCCTTGACAGAGGGGAAGAATGCCTTTAGTGCAAGTCGGATCGCCCGGAGCTCCAGAAGGTTGATATGGAGCCGGGACTCCGCCGGAGACCAGAGGCCTCTGATCTCCGCCTCTCCCATGTGACCGCCCCATCCCAGAAGGGACGCATCCATCACAACTGTGTGCTCTGGCTGGGGAAGGGAGAGGGATCTGCCCGTGACCCATTGCCGGTTCGAAAGCCACCACTGCAACTGTCGTGCAGTCCCCTCCGAGATCTGGACGTAATCGGACAGGTTCCCCTGATGCTGCGCCCACTGGAACTTCAGGTCCCACTGCAGAGCCCGCATATGTCATCTGGCATGATCGACCAGCAGGATGCAGGAGGCCATGAGGCCCAGCAGCCTCAGGGTCATCCGTACCGAAACCCAGGATAGAGGCTGAAAGATCGGAATCATAGCCTGAATATCCTGGACTCGCCGTTCGGGAGGATAGGCCCGAAACTGCGTTGTGTCCAGAACTGCTCCGATGAAAAGGAGCTGTGGAGAAGGAATCAGGTGCGACTTCGGCACGTTGATGGAGAACCCCAGCGAGTGCAGGAGTTCGGCCGTAGTCTGGAGGTGGGAGACGACTGCCTGGGACGAGCCCGCCTTCAGCAGCCAGTCGTCGAGGTAGGGGAAGACTGGAACCCCTGCCCGGCGCAGATGAGCTGCGACCACCGCCATCACTTTCGTGAACACCCGAGGGGCGCTGGTAAGGCCAAAGGGAAGCACGGTGAACTGAAAGTGCTCGAGGCCTACCGTGAACCGCAGGTAACGCCGGTGGGCCGGCAGGACTGGGATGTGAAAATATGCGTCCTGCAAGTCCAACGCTACCATCCAGTCTCCAGGGTCGAGGGCAGTCAAGACCTGAGCTAGGAGAGGCCCAAGGACTTGGCCGTAGCCCGCGAGTCCTTAAAGCGCTCCAGCGCGCTGTCTGCCTTATTGCCAAAAAGGCGGATACCATCAAAGGGCATGTCCATAAGGGTGTTTTGGACATCGCCCGAAAAACCAGTGGTCCTCAGCCAGGCGTGACGGCACAGCACCACTGTCGTAGCAAGCGATCTGCCTAGCGAGTCAGCGGTATCTAGGCCACATCGGATAGTGAACTTCGCTGCGTCTCTCCCGTCCGCAATAGCACGGGAGAGAAGTGCCTAGACCTCCTCAGGACACTTGGGCAGCACCTGCGCCACCGAATCCCACAGAGAGTGGGAGTAATGGCCCAAAAGGCAAGCGGTGTTCACGGACTGCAAGCCAGCACTTGAGGAAGAAAGAATCTTCTTCCCAAATTGCTCCAGTTTTTTGGATTCCCTATCCGGCGGAGCCGTAGGGAAGGCTGTTTGAGAGGTAGAGGCTTGGACAACCAAGCTCTTGGGGGTGGGGTGTTGGGAGAGGAACAGAGGGTCGCCCGGGGCCGGGCGATGGCGTCGGGCTACGTTCCTGTCCACAGGAGCCCCTGTGGTGGGCCTGGACCAGGTGCCCAAAAGAACGTCAGAAAGTGCGTCGTTGAACGGCAGCAGTGGCTCCGAAGAGGTAGCCGCCGGCTGAAGCACTTCCGTCAGGAGGTTAGTCCTGACAGCCACTGTAGGGAGCTCGAGGCGCAAGGCCGCTGCCGCCCTACGCAACACCGTTGCCTAACTTGCTCCCTCCTCCGTAGCCACGGAAGGAGGAGACAGCATGCCAAGGTCAGGAGAGGTGTCCAGACCACTGGCATCACCTAGTTCCTCAGCCCAGTCCTGATAGGGCTCACATTGAGCCGTGAGAGGGTCTTCCGACCCCTCCCAGTCCTCCTCGTCCTCCAAAACAGGTGAAAAGTATGGAGGAGGGAGATGAGGGAAGAAAGGTCCCATCGGCGTCGGAATCAGCGTCGAGCGACGTCGATCCGGCTCCGTGTCTAGTTCCGGGGAGAACCTGGGGACGGCGCCGCCCGGGGCCTCGGACGGTGCCGTGAACGGTACCGGGGAGGTCGGCGCCGGTGGAGGTGTTATTAGGTCAACCGGCGTTGACCGGGATCCAGGCCTGGATCCGAGGGGGTCCTGCGGTGCCGGGGCCGGAGCCGCCGGAGACACCGGGTCCGGAGCCGCCGGTGGTGCCGAAGGAGGACTCCCACTGGGGCCCGCGGGGCCCGAAGGCGCACCGGGCAACCCTTAGGCCCGAAGATGCGAGCCATGGCCGACAGGAAGTCCTGTATCTCGGCCGGAGTCGACGTCGGACCCGGGACAGGCGGGTAGGCCGGCGTCGGCTGTTCTGGTACCCCAGGAGCCGCGGGGGCGGTACCATCTGGACCCTCGGCCGGGTCATGAGACCAGCGAGGGGAGGTCTTAGAGCGACGCTTCTTAGACCTCTTGTGCTTCGCCTTACCTGAAGACGAAGACTTCGACCCCGACGAATGACGACGGCTCCGCGACCGGCCCCTCGACCTCTCCCGGGACCGGGACCTCGAGCGGCGCGGAGCCGAGTGCCGGGCCTCGAGGAGCTTTCGAGACCGCTCTCGCAAAGCCTTCGGGGCGAGGGACCGACACTCGGGGCACGACTTGGGGTCGTGGCCGCGCCCCAGGCAGAAGAGACACTCTCGGTGCGGATCCGTAATCGACATCATGCGATTACAGATCTCGCATGGCTTGAAGCCGGGCATCCCTACTGACACCTTGGAGTCGAAGCGACTCGAAAACTTGGACAAAAAAGTCTCAAAAAATACTCAGTCAAAAATGACTGGGGGCACTGCTCAATCCGGATCTGCGCTTACTGGCGCGGAAAAAGAAAGAACTGACGCCAGCGCGCATGGGCCGCGTCTAAGTACTGGCCGCGACGTCATCCCGGCGATCACGATGCCGACGGCGGACGCGGAGCCGCACGACGCCGCCTACCGACGCGCAGGGGTACTGCTACGCAAAACTTTCCTGATCCAGCCTGACGCCTGGGGATATTCTAAGGTGAGGAATCTGTCACTAACGTGTCTCTTTCAGATATTACTGCATTAAAAACCCTATTGAGAACAGGGGCCCATTCTTTCACTTCAGCTTGATACAGATCCACAGGTATGCCATCTAGTCCAGGTGCCTTACTGGTCTTCTGGCAAGCTCTAGATACGTTCCCAGAAGTGAAAGTGAATACTAATTTTGAATGACTATCTAGAACCTGGAGGTAATTTGGATGTAGTGTTTCTAATAGATCATTTGTAATCGACGAGTAAAAGATTTTAATGTGTTCAAGCCAGTCGTGCCCCAAATGCAAACATCTGGGGAATTACATTGACCATTATAGCCCCTTATCATAATTTCCCAAATATTTTTCAGTGGCCAGCATACTTCAAATTTTGTTCTATGGACAAATTATTTTCATTCAGTAACGCTCTTTCTAGTGGATACTCTAACCACAGATTACTCACCTTGTAAAAACCCCGATGCACCAGACTGAATCCAGACAGTTTTATGAACAATTCCCTTGCACATCAGTTAGTGGCATAGTGTGGCTCTGCGTCAGGTTCGTCCCACCCCAGAAGTAATCTCTGGGACCCTACACAGCAGACAGCTCCACACGCTGACAGCTTCTTTCCGATATCTATCTCTGTCATCGGACGCAGAGCCATAGTAATCATATTGTGCCTGTGTGCAGGTCTCTAAGATTGACACTAATTAACATATACCAGCAGAGTACATTCCACAGAATAGGGTGGATGGTGGTTTTTGTTAGGAATCTGCGGTTAGATAGAGTATCCAGCAGAAAGAGAGTTACCGATTGTAAGTAACTTGTTCTTCTGATGGATAGTTCTAACCACAGATTCCTCACCTTGTGATTAGGTACCAAAGCAGTACTCGCCCAGGTGGAGGAGGGGGTGGGGGAGGCGTGGGGGGGGAAGAGTCTGGCCTGATCCTGGCCCAAATTATTCACTTGTGACAACACTGAACCTATCCCATGTTGAGAGGCATCTGTCAAGACAACAAACTCTTAGCTGAAGTCAGGGCTCTTCAAGACAGGTGCTGAGCACAGAGCTTCCTTGAGAGTGCTTTTGACACTGCTCAGTCCAGATACCTTTTCTGGGCTGCTTTTAGGTCAGGTCTGTTAGTGGTGCCACTAGGCTACCAGAACCCTTTACGAATCTCCTAAGAAGGCTCTGACCTGGGTCTTAGGAGGCTCTCAAGCCAGAAAGGTCTAGATCTTGGACTGGAGAGGCTGTAAATGCGCTCTACCAACTTGGTAGTCCAGGCACACAACAGAGCCTTGCCCTCTCCGGCACTTACGTGCCTTGCTAGTCAGACCTGCCTGCTGCAAGGCCTGAAGCACTTCCTTGAGGTGGACCAGGTGATCCTCCCAGGTGAAGCTAAATACAACTATATCATAACTATAAGTTGCAGTGAAATTTTCCAATCCTGACAGTACACAATTCACCAACCTCTGGAAGATGGCAGGGGCATTTTAGAAACCAAAGGGCATCCCTTTAAATTGAAAGTGGCCCTCAGGAGTGGAGAAAACAGACCTATCCCTGGCTCTGGAGTGAGGGCATTCTAATAACCTGAAGTCAGGTCAAAGGTGCTGAGAATCTTAGCTGCCCCCAACTTGTCAATGAGCTCATTCGCTCTTGGAATGGGGTGGGCATCAGTCTTCGTGACTACATTGAGGCCCTGGTAGACCACACAGAACCTCATCTCAGATTCCCCCCTTTTTGGGTTGGGTTTGGGCATCTGTACCACTGGGCTGTCCTATGGACTACTGGAGGGCTCAGTCACCCCCAGCGCCATCATGGCAACCTCAGCCTTGATGCTGGCCTTGACCTGGTCAGACAACCTGTAAGTCTTACTTTTGACAGGCAAGCTGTCACCATTGTCCACATTATGGATACACCATGTTGTCAGACCTAGGGTAAGGAAAACCGTCCACCAAACTACTTCAGCAGGTGGTAGCGGTCTGTCAGGCGAGTCACTCACCTGAATTCCAGGAGGTTCCGATGGGGCAACGCGGCACCTCCTATCCTCTGGAGGATCGCCCTAGTGACAATAGATGAACACTGCATTGATCCCCGAAGAGAAGGGGGGTTGGAATTGAGAACGAGAGAGACTTGTAGCGATCTGGATACGTCTGCTACCGCCATATAGTGTACCACAGGGATGCAGGTTCGAAGAATGCGATTGGACTGCTATTTCTGAGTCGAGAGTACCTGCTAATGACACGCCCACACAAATAGTACTCACAAACTGCTGGACATGAATTATTGATTAATATGGTTAAAATTAGTAGCACAATCGCACAAGTTACTAACTTGTGTAACGATATATCTGTAAGAGACAGTAGTTAGTGACAGATTCCTTACCTTAGAATATCCCCAGGCGTCAGGCTGGATCCGGAAAGTTTTTGCGTAGCAGTACCCTTGCGCGTCGGTAGGCGGCGTCGTGCGGCTCCGCGTCCGTCGTCGGCGTCGTGATCGCCGGGATGACGTCGCGGGCAGTACTTAGGCGCCGCCCCTGCGCGCTGACGTCAGTTCTATACACGGCTTTCCGCGCCAGGAACGCAGAGCCATGCAAGAAGCTGACATAGGTGTCTGAAAAATACTAGGGCCCTGAAAGGGATGTCCTTAACCCTAGAAATCAGTTCGCAGAACGGAGAGGATGGGTGGGGCGGTAAGGAATATGTCACTAACTACTGTCTCTTACAGATATATCGTTACACAAGTTAGTAACTTGTGCATCTGAAAGAGACACGTTAGTGACAGATTCCTTACCTTAGAATAGATACCCCAGCAATACCAACCCCGGTGGTGGGTCTGCGAAAAAGATCAGACAAGGAAGTCCTGGAGGACAGAACGGCCAAAGAAGCCGTCCCTCCGGACCTGACTGTCAAGGCAGTAATGCTTAGTAAACGTGTGCAGCGAGGCCCACGTAGCTGCCTGACAGATAACCGGCAGCGGAACACCGCGGCCCAAGGCCGTGGTAGCAGCCGTTGCCCTGGTGGAATGGGCACGCAGCCCAACAGGAGGCTCCTTCTTAGCCAAAGAATAGCAGGTCTTGATGCACAAGGTAACCCAGCGGGAGATGGTCCTCTTGTGCACCGCCCGACCTTTTTTGGCGCCCACGTAGCCAACAAAGAGCTGGTCATCCACCCGGAAGTGTTTTGTGCGGTCGATATAGAAGGAGAGCGCACGTTTTGGGTCCAGACGGTGGAGCCTCTCTTCCTCTCTGGAAGGATGCGGAGGCGGAAAGAAGGTGGGCAAAGTGATGGTCTGCCCAATGTGGAAAGCAGTAACCACCTTTGGCAAGAAGGACGGACGCGTCCGAAGAACAACCTTGTCTGGATGAACAGACAGAAAGGGAGGTTTGCAAGATAGAGCCTGGAGCTCACTCACCCGCCGAGCGGAGGTGATGGCCACCAGAAAGGCTGTCTTCAGAGTCAGAAGACGAAGAGGACAGTTATGCAGAGGCTCAAAGGGAGCGCACATTAAAAAGGTAAGAACCAAGTTCAAGTCCCACTGAGGCATCACAAACGGAACAGGAGGGAAGAGGTGAGTAATGCCTTTTAAGAACCTGTTAACAACAGGGGACTTGAAAAGGGAGGGCTGATCAGGGAGCCTGAGGAAGGCCGAGATAGCACAAAGATAACCCTTGATGGTACCCAGGGCAGAACCCTGTTGGGCCAGAGAGAGAAGGAACAGAAGGACCTCAGAAAGAGGGGCAGAAAGGGGATTCACAGCCTTTGCTGTGCACCATGCCACAAATTTGTTCCACCTGCAGGCGTATACCACCTTAGTGGAGGGACGCCTGGCTGCCAGAATCACATCACAAACTTCGGGAGGCAAGTCGAAAGGAATCAACTGCCGCCGCTCAATCTCCACGCAAGCAGGTGTAGACTGGACAGGATCGGGTGGAGGACCGTCCCCTGCTGCTGCGACAGAAGATCCTCCCGAAGAGGCAGACGGATCGGGGGATCTACGCTCATATTGAGTAGCTCGGGATACCAAACTCTTCGAGCCCAGTCCGGAGCCACAAGAATGACTTGGGCCCGGTCGTGCCGAATCTTCTTCAACACTCTGGGTAGAAGTGGTATAGGCGGAAAGGCGTACAACAGACCGCAACTCCACTCGCGACGAAAAGCGTCGATGAGCGAGTGCCGCCTTGGAAATTCCAACGCGCAGAACTGATGACATTGCGCGTTCTCTTCGGTGGCGAATAGATCTAACCAAGGCTCTCCCCATTGTAGAAAGAGTCCTTGCGCCACTTCCGAGTGAAGACGCCATTCGTGATCCATCATGCACCTGCGGCTGAGTTCGTCCGCCCTGGCGTTCAGGGAACCTGCCAGGTGCTGAACCATCAGGAACATGCCCTGATGTTCCAGCCATGTCCAGAGGCGCAGAGCCTCCTGACAAAGGGTCCAAGACCCCACCCCGCCCTGTTTGTTGCAGTACCACATGGCGGTGGTGTTGTCTGTGAACACCTGCACTACCTTCCCTTTGACAGAGGGAAGGAATGCCTTGAGTGCAAGTCGGATCGCCCGGAGCTCCAGAAGGTTGATATGGAGCCGGGACTCCGCCGGAGACCAGAGGCCTCTGATCTCCGCCTCTCCCATGTGACCGCCCCATCCCAGAAGGGACGCGTCCGTCACAACTGTATGCTCTGGCTGGGGAAGGGAGAGGGATCTGCCCATGACCCATTGCCGGTTCGAGAGCCACCACTGCAACTGTTTTGCAGTCCCCTCCGAGATCTGGACGTGATCGGACAGGTTGCCCTGGTGCTGCGCCCACTGGAACTTCAGGTCCCACTGCAGAGCCCGCATATGCCATCTGGCATGATTGACCAGCAGGATGCAGGAGGCCATGAGGCCCAGCAGCCTCAGGGTCATCCGTACCGAAACCCAGGATAAAGGCCGAAAGATCGGAATCATAGCCTGAATATCCCGGACTCGCCGTTCGGGAGGATAGGCCTGAAACTGCGTCGTGTCCAGAACTGCTCCGATGAAAAGGAGCTGTGGAGAAGGAATCAGATGCGACTTCGGCACATTGATGGAGAACCCCAGCGAGTGCAGGAGTTCGGCCGTAGTCTGGAGGTGGGAGACGACTGCCTGGGACGAGCCCGCCTTCAGCAGCCAGTCGTCGAGGTAGGGGAAGACTGAAACCCCTGCCCGGCGCAGATGAGCTGCGACCACCGCCATCACTTTCGTGAACACCCGAGGGGCACTTGTAAGGCCAAAGGGGAGCACGGTGAACTGAAAATGCTCGGGGCCTACCGTGGACCGAAGGTAACGCCGGTGGGCCGGCAGGACGGGGATGTGGAAATACGCGTCCTGCAAGTCCAACGCTACCAACCAGTCTCCAGGGTCGATGGCAGTCAAGACCTGAGCTAGGGTGAGCATCTTGAACTTCTCCTTCCGGAGGAAGCGATTGACGTTCCGGAGGTCCAAGATAGGACGCATGTCCTCCTTGTCCTTTTGGGCACCAGAAAGTAGTGGGAGTAGCAACCACGCCCTACTTCTGGGGTCGGAACATGCTCGATGGCCCTCTTGGTCAAGAGGGCCGTGACTTCCTTCTGTAGAAGCACCAAGTGATCCCCTGACATGCGGTGGAATTGAGGTGGCATGGCTGGGGGTGGTCTCGAAGGGGAGGGAGTAGCCCCTTCGGACAATGTCCAAGACCCACCTGTCCGAGGTGATGGCGCGCCAGTGGGGAAGGTGATGGCGGACCCTGCCCTCTACTGGCGTGCCGTGCACCTGAAAGGAGGGACTAGGAGGGCTTGGAGGCCGCGGACGGGTTGGAGGTGGTGGCCTGACCCGCACGCTGGTTGCCCGATCCGCCACGGCGGAATCCACGTCCTCGGCCACGCGAAGACGCCTGCTGCGCGGGCCGGTGGCTGGGCTGCTGACGTGAAGGGGCGCCCTACCGTGGCCACGATAGGGGCGAAAAGCAGAAGTCAGCGGAGGGCGTGTAGCAGAAAGGCCCAGGGACTTGGCAGTAGCCCGTGAGTCCTTAAAGCGCTCCAACGCATGGTCTGCTTTGGACCCAAAAAGACCGACTCCATCAAAGGGCATGTCCATGAGAGTATTCTGGACATCCCCTGAAAAACCAGTGGTTCTCAGCCAGGCGTGGCGTCGGAGCGCCACCGTCGTTGCAATAGACCTGCCCAGCGAGTCGGCGGTGTCAAGGCCACAACGTATAGTGTATTTAGCCGCATCCCTTCCTTCCGCAATGGCGCGGGAAAGCAGTGCCTGGACCTCCTCAGGACACTGGGGCAAAACATCCGCCACCGAATCCCACAGGGAGTGGGTATATCGGCCCAAAAGACAAGCGGTGTTAACGGACCGCAAGCCAGCACTGGAGGAAGAAAAACCTTTCTTCCCAAACTGATCCAGGCGTTTGGATTCCCTATCCGGAGGAGCGGTAGGGAAGGCGGTTTGGGAAGCGGAGGCTTGGACAACCAAGCTCTCAGGAGTGGGGTGGACAGAGAGAAACAGGGTGTCGCCCGGAGCTGGGCGATGGCGTCGTGACACGTTCCGATCCACAGGAGCCCCTGTGTTGGGCTTGGACCAGGCGCCCAAAAGAACGTCAGTGAGGGCGTCGTTAAACGACAGCACAGTCTCCGCAGAGGAGGCTGACGGCTGAAGCACCTCTGTCAAGATGTTAGGCTTGACCGTCAAAGTAGGGAGTTGGAGACGTAAGGCCCCAGCTGCCCTACGCAACACCGTACCAAAATTGGCTCCCTCCTCCGTAGCCACGGGAGGAGACAGCATGCCAGTGTCAGGAGAAGTATCCAGACCACTGGCCTCCCTAGACTCTCTGTCCAGTCCTCATCATACTGACAGTGTCGTGTCAGAGGGTCATCAGACCCCTCCCAGTCCAACTGGTCCTCCTCTGGTTCAAAATAAGGAGGAGGAGGGACAGTTGGGACCCAAGGTCCCATCGGCGCCGGAGCCGGCGTCGAGCGACGTCGTTCCGGGTCCATGTCCGGAGCCGGAAGGAACTGGGGGACGACGCCGCCCGGAGCCCAGGGCGGCGTCGAGAACGGCACCGGAGACATCGGCGCCGGTGGAGGTGTCGTTAGGTCGACCGGCGTCGATGGGGGTTGTAGAGCCGGGATCGAGGCCGGGGCCGAAGCCGGAACCGAGGCTGGAGGCACGGGCGACGCCGGGGCCGGAGCCGTCGGCGACGCCGGAGCAACCCCATCAGGACCCGCGGGGCCCGAAGGCGCACCGGAGGGGCCTGAAGGCCCGAAGAGGCGGGCCATGGCCGTCAGGAATTCCTGCACTTTGGCCGGATCCGCCCCCGAACCCGGGAAGGGCGGGTATGGCGGGGGCGACTCCACAGGCATGTCCGGGGCCGCGGGGCGGGACGGTGCCGGGAGGGGCCTCAGCCGAGTCGCGAGATCGGGCGAGGCGAAGTCCGAGAGCGATGATGCTTCTTGGACTTCTTGTGTTTCGACTTACCGGACGAAGAAGACTTCGACGCCGACGACCGGTGTGGACTCCACGATCGACCCCTGGACCTCTCACGCGACCGGGGCCTCCGTGGAGCCGAATGCCGGGCCTCGAGGAGCTTTCGAGACCGCTCTCGCAAAGCTTTCGGGTTGAGGGCATGGCATTCGGGACAAGACTCCGTGTCGTGGCCTCATCCGAGGCAGAAGAGACACTCCCAATGCGGGTCGGTGACGGACATCATCCGCGCACAGGCGCCGCATCGCTTGAAGCCGGGCATCCCTACGACACCTTGAAAGTATGAAAAAACAGTGAAAAATTCACCAAAAAGTATGGTCAAAAAATGACCAGGGCACTGCTCTTCCCGGATCTGCGCTTGCTGGCGCGGAAAAGAAGAACTGACGCCAGCGCGCAGGGGCGGCGCCTGAGTACTGCCCGCGACGTCATCCCGGCGATCACGACGCCGACGACGGACGCGGAGCCGCACGACGCCGCCTACCGACGCGCAAGGGTACTGCTACGCAAAAACTTTCCGGATCCAGCCTGAAGCCTGGGGATATTCTAAGGTAAGGAATCTGTCACTAACGTGTCTCTTTCAGATATACCTTACACATTAACATATTCCCAAAGTGCTGTACTTTCAATGAGCATTCCTGTTCAGTCTCTCAACTGGTGTCCAATAAGTCTCTTGGAATATCTAAATCTCTCATATGGGATTCACAGTTCTTGGTTAATAACAAAAATAAATAAATAACAGTAATAAAGAAACATAACATGCGAGTACGCTGGTTTAGTAACACACAATACCCCAATTCTATGTTCCCTCCAAGGTGTGCACATGCTCGTGAGCTCACACAGCCTTCACCAAGCGCTCAGAATTAATCTGAAAGGGCACAGGTCGTTCGAGGCATTAGGAGCGAGCGTGCCTATTGCTAGCAGCTCGTCTTTTAGAACGGCGATCAGTGTGAAAGGCAGTGTCTCTCTTGACGCTCAGCGAAAAGATAAAGCAACCCAGCTGGGAAGCGGATCAGAGGTGTCGGACCCCTGTGGTGGGAGAAAGCTGCAGGATAGCCTGGGCATACAGAGCACACAACAGGGCTACCTAGGAACTGAGCAGGCGGCTTTAACTTACACCACCTGTTTCACTATTAGCCTGGGGGTGGGAGCTGCACAGAGGGGCTTTCGTAAGGTCTGCCTCCTGCCACATCCGTATGGCCTGAAGCACAAAATGTCCTGTTTTTAGAAGACATTAAAAGGGGCAGAGCTGTGAAGTAGCAGCGTTTATTCACAGGGCTGTTGGCAAGAAGGAGCAGCAGTTAGGGGCGCCACCTTTTCAGCAGAAAAATACCAGATATTTGTTGTGCTTTAAGAGTCTGCATACTAAATAGGACTGTAAACAAAATCAAATGCACTCATTAGTAACAAGACTTTTCTGCCTTTGTTTCCCTTAATTATTTGTAAGGGATTGTTAACTGTGCTCTGAAACACATTTGAAAGTGTTTTCTATCTATATTTGTTGTTTGAAGTTGTATAGGTGAGGGCTAAAATTACCGACTTTAAGTGATTTTGCTTATTTTTGTACCGACCGGGACATTAAAATACCGGTGGTGCCGGTTGCAAGCCTACGAGTTTGGTACCCTTGCTGCAGTCCATCATGAATCCTGCACAAAGAAAGTACATCACCTGGAAATTATATGGTACAGTATTTATGAAGCCTACCCAAACCCCAACGAGGCACTGAGATGCTGCTGAGGAATATAAACAGCTTCACTAAATGGGAAAAAAGGCGGCGCAGTGGTGGTTTGTTTACTTTATAATGGATGCCAGTGATGGAGCAAGGTCTCGGACATGACACTTGTTCGGAAGCAATCCTCTCGTTTTAACTTACTAGCGAATTACTAACAACCTGTTTGTGATTAATAATACACGTTTTCATTACACGCGGGAAAGGAATGAAGCTTGCCTATGTGTTTACTAACTGCAATAACACGGACGTAGGACTAGAACGCATTTTAACACGGGATCTTTACTGCGCATGCGTCTACTGCATCTACGTAGTATGACGTGCTGACGCTTGGAGGGAAATTCTGGCGCTTGCGCATAGAGCTATAAAATGGCCGCTTGAAAGCTCACATGCATGGCACCTGCTTTGCTGAAATTAGAAAATGAGTTTACACTAACGCAAATGCAGAAAGAGAAATAATAAATGGTATGGGTTAGAGTAGAGGTTGGTGCTATACAGGGAAATCATTTATTTTTGAGAATAACATTTCTCCTTTTGACTTTATTATTAGTGCGTATTTGGGCCTGTTAAACTTGTCCGAGTCGAGCAGACTGACGTGGCGCAACGCATGCGCCCTGGTACGGAAGCTTGGAGGATGACTAAGGATTTGTCACGCATCCAAGGTCGGCGGAGATGTGCCCTGGGAACATGAGGGTGAAGAGTTCATATGAAGGAACCGTATTGAGAAAACTGTTACATTTGTATTAATAAAGTTTTAAAGATGTATGGGAAAGGAAGGGCGGAATAAAAGTTTGAAGGGAGGAGTTTGGGAACAATGGTTTAAAGAAATGAAGGAAGTATAAGCATGGTGTGATGATCATCCCCCCCCTCGCCTGTCCAATCAGAAGTTAGTATTCTGTAAAAATGAAACATTAATGGGTGGTACATGGCCAATAGAAAGGTATAATTGAAGTAGTTTAGTTAGTTGGTGAGGCGGAGCTTATTGGGGAAGCTTGCTGAGAGCGGAAGCAGCAGCAACAATTCGGAGCTTGGGATGCTGTCGGTGCAGGGGTGGTGCTGATGCTCTGAAATACTGATGAAGAAATCGAATGCAGAACCATCTACTTAATTTGGGTGGGTTAGAAAGAAGATCGCGGAAGAACCACGAGGAGGAAGAGTGTGTCAGAGAGGGGTGCGACGTAGTCGTCGGTATTTAGAGAGGTGAAGTAATCCTATCCTGATTCCTGTCTTGAAGTCTTTGTCTCCTGATCTGTCCTGGGGACCCTTACTAGCCCTTTGGCCAGGGGGTTGGTCTTCACACTATACTTTGGTAACTATGAAGTTCATCGTTTGATAAATGCTCTTTTCTCTCTATCCTCTTCTTTCTGAGTATTGTTGTTGCGTGAAATCTGAATTTCTGTTATTTTCCAATGAATTTTGATTAAATTTGGCACTCTTATGAATGAGGTTGTTTGTACTGAAACGCTTTGAAATGGTTCACAACCCTTTAATTTAGATAAAGATTTTAAAGCTTACCGAGTCTGTCATTATTTTATTTTTATCAAGAAATGTATAATAAGTCATGTTAATTATCGCCATCAACTAGTTCCACCTAACTGGTCCATTGACCAGAGGAAAGAATTGTTTGATCAATGAATAGGTTTAGTTAAAGAAGCAATAACTAGATCTTGAAGTATGAGAAACATTATAAACTGAAAAGGGTTTTCCAGTGGTCTACTTAGCGCAGAGCGGAAGCGAGTTGTATGGGCCCAGGTGAGTATATGGTAGTGGAGTATCTGTTGCTAGTAAGCCGCTGGATCAGTTTTCTGGTAGCAGAGCTATGGTTGTTAGTGACTAGTTTGGTGATAAGTATAGATTATTGATTTTTGGTTAATGTATTAACAAAAGAGTTAGTGTCCTGTTTTTATGTTGTCTGGAAAATATCCCGGGGAATGAATAGCAGGTGGCGATAGAAACCACACTGCAGTGAGGTTACTCGTCTGTTGGAATAACACTAAGAGGCTAGGTAGGGCTGGCAGTGTTAAATTAGGGACTATTTTCTGTATAAAAGTGAGCGTGGTTGAAAGCAAAGAGTTCGCTGGTGAAACTTTAGGCGTTATATCACCTAGTAAGGGTAACTCTGAAGGAGTAGCAGGTTCGTCTAAGCTAGATTGGCAGCAAAAGGAGTTCGCTGGTGAAATACCGGTCTCAAAATTCCCTAACGGGAGATACCGGAAGAGTAGCAGGTTCTCTGAAGCTTAGTTGAAGAGTAAGCGGAAGGTTTTACTAACTGTGAAAGAAAATAAACTATCCTTTTGATTTAGTGGAACAGACAGAGTAGCGAATGTTTTTACGTTGTTAATAACAAAGAAGTTAAAGAATTTTTGAAGAAATAAAATTTTGTATTACCTTGCGAAGGGAGGGTCAGTTGTCGGAGTGGGACTGACGTCACTGAGAGCCGCGCTGGAATTGGTAGATACAGCGGGTGTGTGACTGGAGGAGCTTGGTAAAGGATGGGTGAGAAATCGCCTGAGTAGGACTGACGTCACAGAGAGCCGCGCAGGGATTGGTAGAAGCAGCGGGCGTGTGACAGGAGCAGCATTGTAAAGGAGGGGTCAGTAGTGAGGAGCAGAACTGACGTCAGGAAAAGGCCGTGCTGACATTGGTCAGAGTACGAGTGTGAGCCTGATTTGATTGGACACTTCGTTAGAAGCCGCGCTAGGATTGGAGGAGAGAAAGATTGTATGCGGGATTTTGATTTGACTGTCAGTGCAAGACGTACAGGTAGAAGATTTCAAGGGTTTGCGGAATACAATTTCCTACACCGTTCTTCAAGAATGTATGGAGAGAAGAGAAAGATGTCAATTTTTAAGAGAATAAAGAATTTCTTTGTAAAGAATAAGCCTGTATTGACTAGAGAGGGCATTCCAATTCCGCCACCGAAGACACCAGCATCTTTTATGATGATGGAGAGAGGATATCATACTTGCGTGTGGCTAGAAAATTGGGTAGAGTACACGAAGGATGATGGTGTGTTAGCATTTCCCAAGGATGGTACGTTTAATGGGAGGATTCTTCAGAATTTGAGATTGAAAATGAATGATTTAGAACCGAGACCTAGGTTAACTCAATATGAGGCTTTGGAAGAATGGGAGACCGAGTCATATGAAAGAGAGAAATGCAGAGGTGGAAGATATAGAGGGTTCTTTCCAAGACATATGCATGAGTCACGAGAAGGGCAGATGAAACAGTGGAGGAGAGCTATGGTATCAGAGGGGTTATATCCAGTGTTGATGGCTGAGGAACAATCTGGAGGAAAGTGTGAAGAAAAAACGAAACATATGAATTCGACAGGATATGGAGAATCAGATGATGAATTGTTAGAGGATATTTTAATTAAAAATCCACCACCATATCAAGAAGCAGCTAGTAAGGTTGTCCCAAGTGCGCCCATAATGGGAATAACATTAACTCCACAGATTTTACATGAGACATCATACAACAGAGGGTTGGAAGATAATGAAAGAGAAGCTTTAAACAAAACTAGGGAAGAACTAGTACAAAGGATAAGTCAATTGAATTTAAATACTGAAGCTTTAACAGTACCAGTAACCATTGGTCCAGTAATCCCATTATATGGGGATAATAAGATTTGCCAGAACAAAAACTCGTGACAGTTCCATTAAGTAATCCTAGAAAAGAGGTAGTAATCACAGATGATCAAGTTAGTGAAAGTGAGTCGGTTATTTCATTAATGGATCTCCCGATTGTGGAACCTCATGCAGAAACTCAAAAGAGAGTTACGCCTATGAATTTGAGAGAGAGAAGACCTTTGGTTCCGGCTGGAACTACAGGTACAACAGTAGTTACCTCTGAAGAATTAGAGAGGTGGGCTCAGGAAAGGGATAATCGGAACCCAATGCCAAAATTTTTGGATATCAGTAGATTGAAAGTGGAATTGGAAGAGATGATGACAGGATGCGTGGGTACGGAAAGATTAAACGTTTACAATGATGAAGAATTATTGTTTCTATGTAAGAGTATAGCCAGGTGAGCAAGACTATTTCATGAGAGATTAACTGTAGTTGCTTCAGAGATTGGAATAGACATAGGGAAATCAAAATTGTTACAGAAGCCTATCGAGTGGATTTTACTGATAAAGATTTAGAAAGTGTGAATGCTTCGGGAAAAAGGTTACAGATAAAGGAATTAATGAACATTTTGCGAAAATGGGGAGACATTGATAAATGGAGGATTAGATGGATAAGAAAGAAAGAAGAAGTACAAGCGAGAGAGGCAGCAGCTGCATTTCCAGTAAGAGAATCAGGAAAGGTGGAAAAATTGTGTCCAATGAGAGAGGCTCCTGGAGGAGGATATGTTCATGTCCCTTGGAGTAGACAAGATATTTTATCATTTACAAATGATTTTCCAAAGTTGAGAGAAAAGCCAGTTGAATGGTACAAACAGGTAGAGAGGTTTGTGAAAGTTTCAAAGGTGTTATTGAAAGACTTGGATGGTCTATTTGACATAGTAGTACCTGCTGAATTATGGACAGAATGTAAGATCACAATTGATTGGCCTAATGAGGAGTATCCAAGAGATGCAAAAACAGGAGCACCATCGGAAGAAGTGATGAAAAAGTATCACCAAGTGATTACATATTTGAAAGGAAAAATCCCTCCTAAAGAAACAGATTGGGTAAAAATAGATAGAACAACACAGGAACCAAATGAATCTGTACATGCGTACTATGAACGGTTATTGCAGGTGTTCAAGCAGTGTAGTGGTTTTGAGAATATTGGTGACAAAGATATGGGACATTTTGTGTTTCGGTTTGTATATGGCTTGAAACCGGAAATCAGTCAGATGATACAGCAGCACATGTTGTGTTGGCAAAGTAAGACAGTGGATGAAATTCTAAAGTACGCAAAATATTGCAGAGATGACAGAGGCCAGGCGAAGGAAGCTAAAAGAGAAAATGATGTGGGCTCAAGTTAAATTGGCAGAGCAGCAGGAAGAGAAGGCAAATGAGCAAAATAATAATCCAGTGAAAGAACAGAGTCAGAATAATCAAGGAGCGAATGGTAATAAATTTAAGGGGCGAATGGACAGAGAAGAAGCGAAAAAGAAGTTTCCTTGTCATGCGTGCGGAAAGCTTGGACATTGGAAGAACGAGTGTAAGAGTGCTCAGAATAATAATAATAATAATGGGCCGAATCAAAATTTAATCCCACAGATGCAGAATGAAGTACTTATGAATCAGCAGCAACAGGTAGTCACTCCACAATATCAGGTGCCACCAGCTCCTATGCCAAATTTTGTGAACCATCAAAGTTTCAGTGCGAACACCGGATTTCAAGGAGAAAGTGGTAAGAATAATTAAACAATTGCACAATATTTTTTGCAGAATGATGAAGAACGTTCAGATACTGCACAATGACGGTGCCTGAGGGGGAAGGAAGAGGAGTGCGTGCTTGGCGCATCCTTGCCGGTAGATCAGTCAGGTCCATTTGTTGATGGGAAAGTAGAAGGTAAAGACATAACTTTCCTATTGGATACTGGTGCTACTGTGAGAACAGCAGACATCCCAAACCTAACCCTCTCGGGAGAATCTATCCAAGTTGTAGGCGTGTCTAACCAACAGATTAGAACCCCTATCACAAAGCCAATGGAGGTGCACATTGGAAACTTCAAAGAAATGCATCGATTTGTAGTTTGCGATTCCAGTCCTGTAAACCTGTTGGGAAGAGATCTTTTGTGCAAGATGAATTGCACGATCTATTGTACACCGGATGGTGTTGCTTTCCAAACTCCCGATGAGGACGTAGTCTATAAAATGATGCTGGCCAAACAGGGAACAGAGGTAGATGAAATGTTTTCATTAATAACCGAGAATGAATTGCCAGAAGAGTTAAGAACGACAGTCAATCCAGAAGTGTGGGATTTTACAGGAAAAGATATTGGGCTAATGAAAAATATAGACCCAGTTAAAGTGACAGTGAAGGAAGGTGCAGTGTATCCAAATACCCGACAGTACAAAATGAGTCCAGAGGTAAAAGCAGGAATTATTCCAGAAATTGAACGAATGGTTAAACAAGGAATTCTAAAAGAAGTGATGGGTAATCCCTGTAATTCGCCAATAATGGGACTGAAAAAGCCTAGCGGAAAATATAGGATAGTGCAAGACCTACGGAAAATAAATAAAATTGTAATTCCCTGTTGTCCAAATGTGCCAAATCCAGCATTGATCCTTTATCAGATATCATGGAATGCAGGATGGTTCACAGTAATTGATTTATGCCAAGCGTTCTTTTCTATTCCTTATCACCCAGACAGCCAGTATCTTTTTACATTCAAATTTGAAGATCGTATTTACGCATGGTGTCGTGTTCCTCAAGGGTACACAGAAAGTCCTTAAATTTTTAATCAGATTTTGAAAAAGTGGCTAGAATCATTGATTATGCCTGGAAATTCTGTGCTGGTTCAGTACATTGATGACCTGTTAGTGGCATCAAAACGCGAGAAGATTGTGTCACAGATACAATTGCGTTGCTGAACCATTTGGCTGAAGGAGGACACAAGGTGTCTCCAGAGAAGTTACAGTTCTGTCGACAAGAAGTAAGATATTTAGGGCATAAAATAGAAAGAGGAGTTAGAAAAGTGACACCGGAAAGAATACAAATAATCAAAGAAATGCAATTGCCACAGACTCAGAGAGAAATGAGAATGTTTCTGGGAGTGGTTGGATACTGCAGACAATGGATAAATGGATTTTCTATGTTAGCGAAACCACTGATACAGATGATTCAGAAACGAGCAAAAGATCAGATTGATTGGAATGATGACTGCCTAGAGGCATTTGTGAAATTGCGAAAATGTCTGTGTGAGGCTCCTGCCTTGGGCATGCCAGACTATACAAAAGACTTTGCTTTGTTTTATTGCGAAAGAGAAAATTGTGCACTTTCAGTTTTAACACAGAGACATGGATTGAGTCGGCGTCCAGTGGCATATTTTTCAGCCACATTGGACCCGGTAGCTTCAGCATTGCCTGGCTGCTTAAAAGCAGTAGCTGCTACTTGTACGAGTCTGGAGCAAAGTGAGTCGATAGTGATGGGACATCCGGTAAAGGTATTCGTTCCACACTCGGTTGAGATCCTTTTGACAAGAACAAGAACACAGCACCTCACCCCTAGTCGTTTGACAAAGTACGAAAGAGTGATTTTGGGAGCTGAGAATGTGACTGTAATAAGATGTACGATTCTGAACCCAGCCACTCTATTGCCAGACCCCTGTGATGAGGAAGTAAAAGATGAAAGTGATCATGATTGCTAAGACGTGACTGAGTTATGCACGAAGCCCCGCCCGGACATAAGAGAGACACCACTAAAAGAAGCAGATCATGAGTTATTTGTAGACGGCTCCTGCCTTAGGACACAAGAAGGAGGTCTAAGTGCTGCATATGCTGTTTGCAAAATTTCGGGGGTAATTGAAGCATCCTGTTTACCTGGGGTCAAGTCTGCACAAGTAGCTGAATTGGTTGCCTTGACAATGGCATGTAAAAAGGGGAAAAATTGGAGAGTAACCATATTTACGGATAGTCAATATGGTTTCGGGACTGTGCATGACTTCGGCCAGCTTTGGATGCAAAGGAAATTTCTGACTTCCTCAGGGTCCCCAATCAGAAACAGCAAAAATGTAAAAGAATTGTTGGAAGCATTACAATTGCCAAAAGAAATAGCAGTTGTGAAATGCGCTGCACATCAGTCAGGAAATGACTATGTGACTGCTGGCAATAATTATGCTGACCAAGTGGCGAAATACTGCGCTAAAAATGCAGTAGCCATAAACAGAAAAATTGAAACGGGTGAAACCAGATGCCAACTTATGTACTTCTCAGTACCAGAGACATGGGATGAGATTAGACAATTGCAGGAAGAAGTTGAGGAAAAGGAAAAAGAAATCTGGATAAAGGCAGCCTGTACCAAAAGACCACATGATGAAGTATGGGTGTATCTAGATGGAAGACCAGTCATGCCAGATTGTCTGCTTTCAAAAATGGCGAGGGTATACCATGGAGCAACACACATAGGGAGAGATTCAATGATCAGACTATTCAGACAGAGTTGGTACAATCCGAAGTTCAGGGTAGTCGCAGAGAGCCTTTGCCAAAGATGCTTAACCTGTCAACAGCAGAACCCAGGTAGAAAGACCGTGGTAAGCTGGGGAAAAATTGGAAAGGCAGAAGGACCCTTCACCAGATTACAGTTAGATTTCATTGAATTACCCCCCTGTAACGGATTGAAATACGTACTTGTCATAGTATGCCTTTTCTCAGGATGGGTGAAAGCCTACCCTACTAGAAGAAATGACAGTCGCAAAATTGTTGTTGAGGGAGTTGGTGCCACAATTTGGTTTCCCGGTCACTTTGGAATCAGATAGAGGCCCTCATTTTAATAATGAAATAATTCGATTAATCTGTGCTGCATTTAACATTGAACAAAAACTACACTGTGCTTATTGTCCAGAGGCTTCTGGAGCTGTTGAACAAATGAATGGCACAATCAAGTCAAGATTGGGAAAGGTGTGTGCATCCACAAAGCTAAAATGGCCAGATGCATTACCTCTTGTATTAATGGGTCTCAGAAGCATTCCAGAGAGAAAAACAGGAATGAGTCCACATGAGGTACTCATGGGAAGAGCCATGAGACAGGCGTTTATTCCTGGAAATAAACTAATGAGTATAACTGATGATCTGGTATTGGACTATTGCAAAGGATTGGCTGAAATGATGCGTTCTTCTCTCATCAGGTTGGAGAAGACGCAGTTGAAAGACAGCCAGATCAAGCGCATGATTTGAATCCTGGAGATTGGGTGCTAGTGAAGAAACACGCAAGGAAATCGTGTCTAGCACCAAGGTGGGACAAACCAAGGCAAGTCATACTGGTCACTACCACAGCAGTGAAGTGTGCAGGTTTGCCCAATTGGATTCACGCTAGCCATATCAGAAGAGTACCGAGCCCATCAGATCAACAAGAGCCACCACTGACTGAACAGGCTGAAGCGTCAGGAGTTGTAAACTGTGAAGTTGAGGGATCTAGAGTGATAGATTCCGAAAGACAACCATATGATAATCAGCCCGAGATAAGTCAGGAAGAATGGATCCCAGTAATTGAAATAATTGATGATGCCATTGAAACCAGAAGAAGAACAGAACTGAAAAGACAGGAAGGTAGTCAGGAAGAGACAGGGGAAGAAGAACACACTCAGGTGAAAACAGAAAGAGACACAAACAAACCTGAGGAGGGAAAAAGAGAAGAACACGTTCAGGCAGAAGAAGAAAAGTTTGAATTAAGACCTGAACAGGACCAGATAGAGTTAGAAGAACAAACTCAGGCAGAAGAAGAAAGATTTGAAGTAAGACCTGAGCAGGATCAGACAGAATTAGAAGAACAAGCTCAGGAAGAAGTAGAACAGAATACGGTAGAACCTTAGCAGGAAGAAGCAAAAGAAGGTACAAGCACAGAAAACAGAGAAATAGAACAGATTGTGCCCGTAGAACTTTACAAGGAGATAATGAAGGTGAAAACGCAGTACAAATTAAAAGAGTCAGGAGAGGAGACAATTGGCCAACTGGAGTAAAGTAATTAAAATATCATCTGAGAAAGACTGATAAGAAACCAGAACAAGTGAATGAAATCACCAGTCAAACAAGACCTAAGCAAACTTTAGCAAAAATAACTCGAAGAAGTCCAAGATTGAGAAATCTAAATAGAAAATATAAGGCTCCAGAGTGGACATACGTCATTCTTGAAGAATTTGAGTCCCTGGATTTGTCTGATGAGACAGAAAAAGTTCATATTGCACAAATTGACGAAAGCCAATTGAAACCTCCTTAATAATAAAAAGAAAAATTAAGACTGAAAAAGGGAAAAGATAAGAGAAAAGAAATTCTCAGTAATAAAATGGCCGACAATGAAGTTAACGGAAAACCAAAATGTGGAGTAAAAAGAGTGTCTTAGATTTTGTTTTTGTAGTATTTTATTAGCACTATTAGGATGGCTATTCTTAAAAGTTGGAGTACCTTTAATAATGAAAACAAGTAATGAGAATAATACAGATACTAATGTTAAAGTAGATAGATTAAGAGAAACTAAACTAGAAATAGGAGTGGAAGATGAAGCAAACTATCATAATGAATCAGACTATAATACGTCCTCTAATGTGTTTATTAAATTGTTATTTCAGTATGTTAGCACTATGCAAATTAACAACTGTTATGTATGTATGAAATTGCCCTCATCAGTATCAGAAAGGATTATGTATCACCATATACCTTTAACCTATGGTGTGTCATGTAGTATTTTATCAAGTTTATTTTACACTACAGGGAGATTGCAGTATTTTTATTCTAATTTAGATGTAGTATTTTCTGAACTACCCATTAGAAAGAATATGAATCCAGTAGCTAGTAGTAAGAATGCACAATTTATGGGTGAATTTTTCATAACAATGAGTTCAATAGATTTAGTTCAGGCACACAAGGATAATCTAACATGTACATTAAGAAAAGAAGAAAAAGATTTTTTAGATTTAGTAGAAGAAAGGAGACAGGATTTAATGAAGAAGGCAACTACACAGAAAACCCATGTACCTCCATGGGTTGGGAAGGAGGGAATCTATGCGGGTGGCAAGGCTCATGTTGCGATGTCCCTGGACTTTGTGAAAAGGGGAAAATTCTGCCTCCAAAGATTAAAGACAGATTATAACAATAATTACATTGGTTCCAGTGAATGTGAACATAACTTCCTAATATTAGGAGGATGGGGACTAAAAGGGGGAACTGATCCTGTGTTTCCAGGAGTGTATTATGTTTGTGGGAGCAATGCCTATTACAGGTTACCTGCAAGATGGTATGGAAGCTGTTATTTTGGAATAGTTTTTCCAAAAAGTTATCATATAGATAAAATCAGTGGAACCAATGGAAATTCTAATGGACTAACACGAAGAAGAAGAGCTAGTTTTTCTGAAATTGTAGGAGATATTTTTAGTGCACTGATACCCTCAGTTGGAGTCATCCTAAATTCACAGAAAATTTGTAAGTTATCAACCATAGTTGATCGTCTTTCTACAGATACTGCAGGAGGATTTTTAATGATGAACACAGAAATGGTTGCAATTAGATCGATGGTTTTACAGAACCGTCTTGCTCTTGACATATTGTTAGCAAAAGAAGGTGGAGTTTGTGGCATATTAAAAGTTCAACATTGCTGCACTTATATTCCGGACAAGAGCAGAGAAATTAAAGGATATATTGAAAATATTACGAGAATGCATAAAGATTTGACCCAACTGAAGGTTGACAGTGTGTGGGGAAGACTAACAAAAAGTATAACATCAATAGGGAAATGGTTGGTTGGGTTTGGGAAAAGTTTTCTAGGTCAAATAATAATACCATTAGTGATGATAATAACAATAGTGATGTTAATAGTGCTTACATATAAATGTTGTAGAAAAGGTACGAAAGAAAAGGTACACTTGAATAGAAAAGGAAAGGGACAGACACGTAAGAGAAAGTATAATGAAATACGTTTGGAAGAAATGAAAGGCAGATTATATAAGAAGATGCGAGATTTAGAAGGAAATGAGATAGTTGATGAAAAGTTGGGAGGTCAAATGGAGAAAACTGAGAAGTATTAAAGTTGGTATCTGGGATGGATGGGAAATTTTGTGATGGCTTAATATGCCATCAGAGAGGGGATTGATGGAGCAAGGACTCGGACATGAGACTTGTTCGGAAGCAATCCTCTCGTTTTAACTTACTAGCGAATTACTAACAACCTGTTTGTGATTAATAATACACGTTTTCATTACACGCGGGAAAAGAATGAAGCTTGCCTATGTGTTTACTAACTGCAATAACACGGACATAGGACTAGAACGCATTTTAACACGGGATCTTTACTGCGCATGCGTCTACTGCATCTACGTAGTATGACGTGCTGACGCTCGGAGGGAAATTCTGGCGCTTGCGCAAAGAGCTATAAAAGGGCCGCTTGAAAGCTCACATGCATGGCCCCTGCTTTGCTGAAATTAGAAAATGAGTTTACACTAACGCAAATGCAGAAAGAGAAATAATAAATGGTATGGGTTAGAGTAGAGGTTGGTGGTATACAGTGAAATCATTTAAATTTGAGAATAACATTTCTCCTTTTGACTTTATTATTAGTGCGTATTTGGGCCTGTTAAACTTGTCCGAGTCGAGCAGACTGACGTGGCGCAACGCATGTGCCCTGGTACGGAAGCTTGGAGGATGACTAAGGATTTGTCACGCGTCCAAGGTCAGCGGAGATGTGCCCTGGGAACATGAGGGTGAAGAGTTCATATGAAGGAACCGTATTGAGAAAACTGTTACATTTGTATTAATAAAGTTTTAAAGATGTATGGGAAAGGAAGGGCGGGATAAAAGTTTGAAGGGAGGAGTTTGGGAACAATGGTTTAAAGAAATGAATGAAGTATAATCATGGTGTGATGATCATCCCCCCCTCGCCTGTCCAATCAGAAGTTAGTATTCTGTAAAAATGAAACATTAATGGGTGGTACATGGCCAATAGAAAGGTATAATTGAAGTAGTTTAGTTAGTTGGTGAGGCGGAGCTTATTGGGGAAGCTTGATGAGAGCGGAAGCAGCAGCAACAATTCGGAGCTTGGGATGCTGTCGGTGCAGGGGTGGTGCTGATGCTCTGAAATACTGATGAAGAAATCGAATGCAGAACCATCTACTTAATTTGGGTGGGTTAGAAAGAAGATCGCTGAAGAACCACGAGGAAGAGTGTGTCAGAGAGGGGTGTGACGTAGTCGTCGGTATTTAGAGAGGTGAAGTAATCCTGTCCTGATTCCTGTCTTGAAGTCTTTGTCTCCTGATCTGTCCTGGGGACCCTTACCAGCCCTTTGGCCAGGGGGTTGGTCTTCACACCATACTTTGGTAACTATGAAGTTCATCGTTTGATAAATGCTCATTTCTCTCTATCCTCTTCTCTGAGTATTGTTGTTGCGTGAAATCTGAATTTCTGTTATTTTCCAATTAATTTTGATTGAATTTGGCACTCTTATGAATGAGGGTGTTTGTACTGAAACGCTTTGAGATGGTTCACAACCCTTTAATTTAGATAAAGATTTTAAAGCTTACCGAGTCCGTCATTATTTTATTTTTTATCAAGAAATGTATAATAAGTCATGTTAATTATCGCCATCAACTAGTTCCACCTAACTGGTCCATTGACCAGAGGAAAGAATTGTTTGATCAATGAATAGGTTTAGTTCAAGAAGCAATAACTAGATCTTGAGGTATGAGAAACATTATAAACTGAAAAGGGTTTTCCAGTGGTCTACTTAGTGCAGAGCGGAAGCGAGTTGTATGGGCCCAGGTGAGTATATGGTAGTGGAGTATCTGTTGCTAGTAAGCCGCTGGATCACCAGTACCAGGTGCCTTAAAAAAGGCGGCAGCAGCATTTTAATTGAATTGCGACCTGTTAAGCTAGGAAAACTAACACTTTTGACATTTAGCGAGCCCCTCCTTTCCTTTCCTCATAACACAAGCAGACTGGCTGGCTAAAAAGTCCACATGTATTGCATGCTGCATTCAGTATTTATTTTACTGTGGGAAGTCTTTTTTTAATTAAATGTATTCCAAATGCATCATTCATAACTTTCGAAAGTTCGTACCATTCCCTCGAAAGCACTTTCAGGCAATTTGTTCTCATGACAATGAAAGGACTGAATTCCAAACCCACGTTTTCGGTTTCTTTTCCAGGTGGTGGCAGGTTTACAACACTGGACAGACCCCCCAGGATATTGCGGCATGGATTAGCAAATTTAGCGGCACAAATATGGAAATTTAGCGGCACAAATATGGAAATTTAGCGGCATTTTTGCGGCACTGTATTTTACTCATAATCATCCATTTTCAGCTTTAAAACAATGGAAACTGTTTTAGCAGAGTATTCCACTTTGAAATGGGCAACCTGGGATATGGAACAGAGGAAGCAGCCCACAGGTGAGGGCTGCTATCCCTTGGAAATGCAATCCTCCATTTGCTTAGCCCATTCCATTCCAGAATACATATTCTTCTTGCCAGCCCAGATACAGCAGCCATTTTGGAAATCACAGATGCATTCTTGCCTATTTGTTATAGGTTGCACACAGTTCCCACCTGCTTAGAATTGGTGGTAATTTGCATGTGCAAAACTGTGTTTTCTTATGACTAATCGCTATTTGCAAATGCATTGACATAAGAATAGTGATTCGCTATAAACGATTTTTTAATAGCGAATCACTATTTTGAGCCGGTAACATACCAATTCATAATTAATTTGTATTGCTAAATTGATGCCTGCAAATGATTTTCTTACATACAAAATTATTGCTTTTGCAACCGGTAACCAGTTTGTGACTGATTACTGAGTCGCACAAATGTAGTACACATGGCCTCATCTTATACTCTATTTTCCTCTATGTGCTGATGCAGTCACAGAGCTGTTATAGCTCACACATCTCCCTCCCTCCTTCCTGATAAAAAATATACTAAGCCAGTACAATGTCCAATGGAATTCTATAGTTTCATGCACATCTACAGGTGATGTGAAATGGAGAGTGGAGCCAGGAAGGGCCAATGTTTAGCGTGGGGGAGGTGCCACAGAGTCAAACGTAGGTCCAACTTTACAATTGACTGTTCAGTGTCAATCAGATTTGAGTGTGCAAGCAGCCTGCTCTGCTTAAGTATTGCAGGTACAAAGCCCATTTGTGAAGCTGCTAGAGGCATCCATTAAGGTGGCTAGTTACTGTTGTGGTACATCCAAATTGCACCCAAGACAAGAAGCTGTTCCTCAAAGCTGGCATTCTTAAAGAGGCAACTGCAAGCTGTACAGAAGACAGTCTCTCCTTCACGGCCTCAACCATCGGAGACTTGCTGCAAGCATTCTGCAACCATGACTTTTCAGCACAAGAGCAAAATATCACATTATCACAGAGCAGCTGACATCTCGTGACCTGCTCTCGACTGCTGAATAACTGTTCCATTAGTTCCGATCTGACAGGTCTTGAACAGTATAGAGACTATGAGCTCCTGAGAGTCCAACCTCTTGCAAGCGACTAAGGACAGTATAATACACATGCACCAGTGAATTTAAAAATACTACTGCATCCTTGCTGAAATGCCAGGTTAAATTCCTATAATTGTATCCCTTGCTTTCCCAACATTACTCCACCCCACCCTAGAGACCCAAAGCCCCCCACAGCTTATCGTAGGTGCTAGAAACTGGTAATAGAAATTAATGTTACTTCTCAGGCTTACTTAATGTATTGAAACTGTTATTCTGTCTGTAGGTATTTTTTCTGCTTTGAACTAGGCATTTTAGCTTCACATAGCCCTCCAAGAGTAATTTGTTTTTAAAGTTTCACAGTGCTACCATCTGAAAGTCCGTGCCTGAAAACTAAGCTTGCAGTGAAACATGAGTTTTGCATATCCAGAGACAGCAACTATACTTGTTGCAAGGATTGTCTTTGGCTTCACAAGCTGCGTCTTACTAGCTGATAATGTTTGTGATTGTACATTTCATTATTTGTGTCTGGACTATTTGAGGTACAGTTGAGGCTAGCTAGCTCATGCATAAACTATTTTTTTCATATTTTACTCGAGATTTTGGGCTCCCTGTTTTATCAGCAATCCTGTATCTTCCTTGTAATTTTCTGTAATTGCTTATATACAGTGTTGGAGTATTTATGCCTTTCTATGAATTGGCATTGCACCAACAACCTGTTCTATTGTCATGTTGAGTGTTAAGTGTTAATCACCGCCATCAGACCTCCACTCCCACCCATGACACAAGCAGCTGGTACTGAAGGAGGACCAATGCTCCCGTGCTACCCCACAGAACCCCCCCTCCCCCTTCCCAGGTACCGGAGCATCCTTTTGCTGCTGAGCTGCTTCAGCTTTTCCCTGCATTCCTTCATTTTCGCGGGCACTTATGTAAAAATCGCAGCATTTTTACAAAAGTGCCGATTTCGCGGGCACTTTTGTAAAAATCGCGGCATTTTTACAAAAGTGCCGATTTCGCGGTAAACCGCGAAATCGCCGAATCCTGGAGGGTCTGACTGGAGATTGAATCAGCCTGCAGACATTTCGAGATTAATGTGACATGGATTTGCGGTTGTGGTTTTTTGAGTAATATCCTTGAGGTTGTGAGGCACAAGTTACTAACTTGTGTAACGATATATCTGTAAGAGACAGTAGTTAGTGATAGATTCCTTACCTTAGAATATCCCCAGGCGTCAGGCTGGATCCGGAAAGTTTTGCGTAGCAGTACCCTTGCGCGTCGGTAGGCGGCGCCGTGCGGCTCCGCGTCCGTCGTCGGCGTCGTGATCGCCGGGATGACGTCGCGGGCAGTACTTAGGCGCCGCCCCTGCGCGCTGACGTCAGTTCTGTACACGACTTTCCGCGCCAGGAACGCAGAGCCATGCAAGAAGCTGACACAGGTGTCTGAAAAATACTAGGGCCCTGAAAGGGATGTCCTTAACCCTAGAAATCAGTTCGCAGAACGGGGAGGATGGGTGGGCGGTAAGGAATCTATCACTAACTACTGTCTCTTACAGATATATCGTTACACAAGTTAGTAACTTGTGCATCTGAAAGAGACACGTTAGTGATAGATTCCTTACCTTAGAATAGATACCCCAGCAATACCAACCCCGGTGGTGGGTCTGCGAACAAAGATCAGACAAGGAAGTCCTGGAGGACAGAACGGCCAAAGAAGCCGTCCCTCCGGACCTGACTGTCAAGGCAGTAATGCTTAGTAAACGTGTGCAGCGAGGCCCACGTAGCTGCCTGACAGATAACCGGCAGCGGAACACCGCGGCCCAAGGCCGTGGTAGCAGCCGTTGCCCTGGTGGAATGGGCACGCAGCCCAACAGGAGGCTCCTTCTTAGCCAAAGAATAGCAGGTCTTGATGCACAAGGTAACCCAGCGGGAGATGGTCCTCTTGTGCACCGCCCGACCTTTTTGGCGCCCACGTAGCCAACAAAGAGCTGGTCATCCACCCGGAAGTGTTTCGTGCGGTCGATATAGAAGGAGAGCGCACGTTTTGGGTCCAGACGGTGGAGCCTCTCTTCCTCTCTGGAAGGATGCGGAGGCGGAAAGAAGGTGGGCAAAGTGATGGTCTGCCCAATGTGGAAAGCAGTAACCACCTTTGGCAAGAAGGACGGACGCGTCCGAAGAACAACCTTGTCTGGATGAACAGACAGAAAGGGAGGTTTGCAAGAAAGAGCCTGGAGCTCACTCACCCGCCGAGCGGAGGTGATGGCCACCAGAAAGGCTGCCTTTAGAGTCAGAAGACGAAGAGGACAGTTATGCAGAGGCTCAAAGGGAGTGCACATTAAAAGGTAAGAACCAAGTTCAAGTCCCACTGAGGCATTACAAACGGAACAGGAGGGAAGAGGTGAGTAATGCCTTTTAAGAACCTGTTAACAACAGGGGACTTGAAAAGGGAGGGCTGATCAGGGAGCCTGAGGAAGGCCGAGATAGCACAAAGATAACCCTTGATGGTACCCAGGGCAGAACCCTGTTGGGCCAGAGAGAGAAGGAACAGAAGGACCTCAGAAAGAGGGGCAGAAAGGGGATCCACAGCCTTTGCTGTGCACCATGCCACAAATTTGTTCCACCTGCAGGCGTATACCACCTTAGTGGAGGGACGCCTGGCTGCCAGAATCACATCACAAACTTCGGGAGGCAAGTCGAAAGGAATCAACTGCCGCCGCTCAATCTCCACGCAAGCAGGTGTAGACTGGACAGGTTCGGGTGGAGGACCGTCCCCTGCTGCTGCGACAGAAGATCCTCCCGAAGAGGCAGACGGATCGGGGATCTATGCTCATATTGAGTAGCTCGGGATACCAAACTCTTCGAGCCCAGTCCGGAGCCACAAGAATGACTTGGGCCCGGTCGTGCCGAATCTTCTTCAACACTCTGGGTAGAAGTGGTATAGGCGGAAAGGCGTACAACAGACCGCAACTCCACTCGCGACGAAAAGCGCCGCCGAGCGAGTGCCGCCTTGGAAATTCCAACGCGCAGAACTGATGACATTGCGCGTTCTCTTCGGTGGCGAATAGATCTAACCAAGGCTCTCCCCACTGTAGAAAGAGTCCTTGCGCCACTTCCGAGTGAAGACGCCATTCGTGATCCATTATGCACCTGCGGCTGAGTTCGTCCGCCCTGGCGTTCAGAGAACCTGCCAGGTGTTGAACCATCAGGAACATGCCCTGATGTTCCAGCCATGTCCAGAGGCGCAGAGCCTCCTGACAAAGGGTCCAAGACCCCACCCCGCCCTGTTTGTTGCAGTACCACATGGCGGTGGTGTTGTCTGTGAACACCTGCACTACCTTCCCTTTGACAGAGGGAAGGAATGCCTTGAGTGCAAGCCGGAGCGCCCGGAGCTCCAGAAGGTTGATATGGAGCCGGGACTCCGCCGGAGACCAGAGGCCTCTGATCTCCGCCTCTCCCATGTGACCGCCCCATCCCAGAAGGGACGCGTCCGTCACAACTGTATGCTCTGGCTGGGGAAGGGAGAGGGATCTGCCCATGACCCATTGCCGGTTCGAGAGCCACCACTGCAACTGTTTTGCAGTCCCCTCCGAGATCTGGACGTGATCGGACAGGTTGCCCTGGTGCTGCGCCCACTGGAACTTCAGGTCCCACTGCAGAGCCCGCATATGCCATCTGGCATGATTGACCAGCAGGATGCAGGAGGCCATGAGGCCCAGCAGCCTCAGGGTCATCCTTACCGAAACCCAGGATAAAGGCCGAAAGATCGGAATCATAGCCTGAATATCCCGGACTCGCCGTTCGGGAGGATAGGCCCGAAACCGCGTCGTGTCCAGAACTGCTCCGATGAAAAGGAGCTGTGGAGAAGGAATCAGATGCGACTTCGGCACATTGATGGAGAACCCCAGCGAGTGCAGGAGTTCGGCCGTAGTCTGGAGGTGGGAGACGACTGCCTGGGACGAGCCCGCCTTCAGCAGCCAGTCGTCGAGGTAGGGGAAGACTGAAACCCCTGCCCGGCGCAGATGAGCTGCGACCACCGCCATCACTTTCGTGAACACCCGAGGGGCACTTGTAAGGCCAAAGGGGAGCACGGTGAACTGAAAATGCTCGGGGCCTACCGTGAACCGAAGGTAACGCCGGTGGGCCGGCAGGACGGGAATGTGGAAATACGCGTCCTGCAAGTCCAACGCTACCAACCAGTCTCCAGGGTCGAGGGCAGTCAAGACCTGAGCTAGGGTGAGCATCTTGAACTTCTCCTTCCGGAGGAAGCGATTGACGTTCCGGGAGGTCCAAGATAGGACGCATGTCCTCCTTGTCCTTTTGGGCACCAGAAAGTAGTGGGAGTAGCAACCACGCCCTACTTCTGGGGTCGGAACATGCTCGATGGCCCTCTTGGTCAAGAGGGCCGTGACTTCCTTCTGTAGAAGCACCAAGTGATCCCCTGACATGCGGTGGAATTGAGGTGGCATGGCTGGGGGGTGGTCTCGAAGGGGAGGGAGTAGCCCCTTCGGACAATGTCCAAGACCCACCTGTCCGAGGTGATGGTGCGCCAGTGGGGAAGGTGATGGCGGACCCTGCCCTCTACTGGCGTGCCGTGCACCTGAAAGGAGGGACTAGGAGGGCTTGGAGGCCGCGGACGGGCTGGAGGTGGTGGCCTGACCCGCACGCTGGTTGCCCGATCCGCCACGGCGGAATCCACGCCCTCGGCCACGCGAAGACGCCTGCTGCGCGGGCCGGTGGCTGGGCTGCTGACGTGAAGGGGCGCCCTACCGTGGCCACGATAGGGGCGAAAAGCAGAAGGCAGCGGAGGGCGTGTAGCAGAAAGGCCCAGGGACTTGGCAGTAGCCCGTGAGTCCTTAAAGCGCTCCAACGCATGGTCTGCTTTGGACCCAAAAGACCGACTCCATCAAAGGGCATGTCCATGAGAGTATTCTGGACATCCCCTGAAAAACCAGTGGTTCTTAGCCAGGCGTGGCGTCGGAGCGCCACCGTCGTTGCAATCGACCTGCCCAGCGAGTCGGCGGTGTCAAGGCCACAACGGATAGTGTATTTGGCCGCATCCCTTCCTTCCGCAATGGCGCGGGAAAGCAGTGCCTGGACCTCCTCAGGGCACTGGGGCAAAACATCCGCCACCGAATCCCACAGAGAGTGGGTATATCGGCCCAAAAGACAAGCGGTGTTAACGGACCGCAAGCCAGCACTGGAGGAAGAAAAACCTTTCTTCCCAAACTGATCCAGGCGTTTGGATTCCCTATCCGGAGGAGCGGTAGGGAAGGCGGTTTGGGAAGCGGAGGCTTGGACAACCAAGCTCTCAGGAGTGGGGTGGACAGAAAGAAACAGGGGGTCGCCCGGAGCGGGGCGATGGCGTCGTGACACGTTCCGATCCACAGGAGCCCCTGTGTTGGGCTTGGACCAGGCGCCCAAAAGAACGTCCGTGAGGGCGTCGTTAAACGGCAGCACAGTCTCCGCAGAGGAGGCTGCCGGCTGAAGCACCTCTGTCAAGATGTTAGGCTTGACCGTCAAAGTAGGGAGCTGGAGACGTAAGGCCCCAGCAGCCCTACGCAACACCGTACCAAAATTGGCCCCCTCCTCCGTAGCCACGGGAGGAGACAGCATGCCAGTGTCAGGAGAAGTATCCAGACCACTGGCCTCCCTAGACTCTCTGTCCAGTCCTCATCATACTGACAGTTGCGTGTCAGAGGGTCATCAGACCCCTCCCAGTCCTCCTGGTCCTCCTCTGGTTCAAAATAAGGAGGAGGAGGGACATTTGGGACCCAAGGTCCCATCGGCGCCGGAGCCGGCGTCGAGCGACGTCGCTCCGGGTCCAAGTCCGGAGCCGGAAGGAACTGGGGACGACGCCGCCCGGAGCCCAGGGCGGCGTCGAGAACGGCACCGGAGACATCGGCGCCGGCGGAGGTGTCGTGAGGTCGACCGGCGTCGATGGGGGTTGTGGAGCCGGGATCGAGGCCGGGGCCGGAGCCGGAGCCGGGATCGAGGCTGGAGGCTCGGGCGACGCCGGGCCGGAGCCGCCGGCGACGCCGGATCAACCCCATCAGGGCCCGCGGGGCCCGAAGGCGCACCGGAGGGGCCTGAAGGCCCGAAGAGGCGGGCCATGGCCGACAGGAACTCCTGTACCTTGGCCGGATCCGCCCCCGAACCCGGGAAGGGCGGGTATGACGGGGGCGACTCCACAGGCAAGTCCGGGGCCGCGGGGGCGGGGACGGTGCCGGAGGGGCCTCAGCCGAGTCGCGAGACCGGGCGAGGCGAAGTCCGAGAGCGACGATGCTTCTGGACTTCTTGTGTCGAGACTCTACCGGACGAAGAAGACTTCGACGCCGACGACCGGTGTGCACTCCGCGAGCGACCCCTGGACCTCTCACGCGACCGGGGCTTCCGCGGAGCCGAATGCCGGGCCTCGAGGAGCTTTCGAGACCGCTCTCGCAAAGCCTTCGGGTTGAGGGCCTGGCATTCGGGACAAGACTCGGTGTCGTGGCCTCGGCCGAGGCAGAAGAGACACTCCCAATGCGGGTCGGTGACGGACATCATCCGCGCACAGGCGCCGCATCGCTTGAAGCCGGGCATCCCTACGACACCTGAAGGCTGGGAAAAAAACAGTGAAAAATCACCAAAAGTATGGTCAAAAATTGACCAGGGCACTGCTCTTCCCGGATCTGCGCTTACTGGCGCGGAAAAAGAAGAACTGACGTCAGCGCGCAGGGGCGGCGCCTAAGTACTGCCCGCGACGTCATCCCGGCGATCACGACGCCGACGACGGACGCGGAGCCGCACGACGCCGCCTACCGACGCGCAAGGGTACTGCTACGCAAAACTTTCCGGATCCAGCCTGACGCCTGGGGATATTCTAAGGTAAGGAATCTATCACTAACGTGTCTCTTTCAGATAAAGAAATCAGTTAGCATTTTTCACGCTTCTGCAATGTATGATCAAGCCAAAAGTGTCTCTTAAATTGTAACCCTCTTGCTCTCCCTGCTTGGCTCTGTGCAGAGCGAATACTCCATAAACGGGGTTGGATTGGGATTAAAAATCGGCCCAGCACGCACGTTTATTGCCTTTCGGTAAAACACTGCTTCGGAGCAATTTTATAAAAAGAAGGGGGGGCTCTGACAGAGGCATGTTTTCTTAACTTTACTTGGATAATAAAAAAAAAAAACACCTGAAAACAAGTGAGGCCACTTCTGCTCAGGCCCCCTGCCCCCGCTCAATATGCACACATTAATTGGCCGGCCCAGCGAGAGAAAGGGAGTGACACCTCTGCCCGTTGATAAAAGGGAGGTAATGGACGCCCATCACCCCCAGAAAGGCCACTCGGGCACCCACTGGGCCGCTGGCGGCATCTGAACGCACCAGACACAGCCCAAATCGGTCCCCCAGGCTGCTCAAAAAGCAGCCCACAGCTGGAACTCGGATACCTGCCCCATGGCCATTGCCCGCCTTACCAATCCGACCCTATCCATAAGCATTTTTTTATTCGAAGGAGAAAGTAGGCCACAAGCGCCTCTTCCTCATAGATTCTCGTGCCGAACAGGGATTAGACTGTTCTGCACATTTATTAGTTTATTCGTTTCGTTTTATAATGAATAAAGCGCATATTCTACGCGGCTTGGTTTCAGGGTGCTGAAAGGTGTGAGTACGTTCAATGGGTAAAACTCAACCATGCATTGGGACAGCATGCTTAAAGCATTTTGTTCGGTTGTCAGGATGTTTCATTGCAAATTGCTCCACGTGAAACTAAGGGACCTGCAACAAACATAATGCAGCAGCTGGCAGCTCAGCTGGGCTCGTGAGGAGCTCTGACTTTATGGCCTGAGTGGCAAATGTTACATTCCATGCGTAATGGCTTGAACTGTACTGCTTGCATTTGGAAGGAATAAACACACACTGGTGTGCTGAAACCAGGCATTTCCAAAATGCAAGCAGTAAAATTAAAGGCATTTGACAGTACATAAACTAACACATCACAGTAGGGCCTGGTAACAAATTTACATGGATGGCACAACGTGTAATGTAATATTTGAGAAAGGAAATCCCAGGGGGAGGAGGGCGCACTTACGTGCCAGTTAATGCAACGTGCTCTTGTGAACAGGCCACTGCAGGGAGTTAAGATGCAGAAATGGATTGTTACTTAGAAGCAGTTATTTGAACATAAAAAAATAGAACATTATTTTTGTAGCACAGGAATTTAACAACCGTTATTGTATTATTGTGTCTTTATGCAGGGCCGGCTTTAGAGCTGATGGCACCTGGGGCGACATTGTTTGTTGGCGCCCCCCCTCAAAACAAAACCTCCTTCTCCAGAGATTCCCTCACTATCTCACTCCAACAGTGCCCCTCATCTCCCCATAGCGTCTCTCTCACATGTATTTGTTTTGTTTTATAATCTCTTTATTGTTGTCATAACCACATTTTCACAATTGCTTTATTAACCTTCTTGCTTTCTCAAATTGGCTTGAAAATGCACCATTTGCCCTCTCTTTTTTCGAAACCCCCCCTTATGCTGGTCGAGCTCGCTCGCCAAAATGCACCCAGCCACAACTTTTACGCCCCACCACATTCAAATGTCACCAGCTTCTACTCCTGGCATTTTGACAAGGTCCAGTATTAACTAGTGGGAGTTAACAGCCAGCAAGAATCTGGCAACAACAATAGCCTGAGAACACTTCACCCACCCATGGTAAACAGCATAAAGTCTTAGACTAAATATATGTGGAAAAGAAAAACACAATTGTGTGATTTCAGGAATCTTTGGAATCAATTGGGATGTGTTGGAAGGTTTTTATTTTCACCAATCTTTATTGTAACCATGTTAGACTTAAGGCAGGACTTGAGGCCAAGTAGTGTTTGATCAGCTACAGTGACAGACAAGATGGTTACTGTCTGTGAACTACAACTATTTAGCCATGAAAATCTGATAGAATCAAAGATGCATGAACGAAAACTGTGATGGGAATGTGTCTTGGCAATATTTCATGGTGCTCATTTATTCTATTAAGCTTAGTTCAAAGGTCTTACGTATTTGTAGATCGGGGACAGAGTTCGGTAAAGAACTACAGCAGTACATAGTAGTTTTTATTATAAACTTACTAGCAACCTTTAGGCTGATTCGAAGTACTACCAAACGTGGTAAAATGGTAACAGAAGAAAACATTAAAATAGTGATTATCCAAGAGCATATAAGTTAGCAAAATGGGGAGGCCTATATTGTGTGGTATTGTATGCCCACACCACTGTGCTGCTAAACGTTTGAGTGCTGCTGCGAAGGTTTATTTTTTACAGCATTTGGTAACCAAATTAAGCCAATGACAAAGAGCTCTTTCTGTTTGAGACAAAGGAATAATGACAGAACATTGAGATTTGGACACCAAATCTGTCAGTGGTTACTTCCTGAATCTGGTTGATACTGTCGGTTATTGTTTAACTGCGAGGGCCAAAGATACTACTTCCAATGGAATATGTAGGAGGCTGGCTTAGTATATAGTGCTCAATTATTTAAGTGAAGCACCTTGCACCAATCCAGACAGCCCTTATGGTGATTTTAGTGTTCTTAGACAACCATAGAAAACTCTCTAAGTAGTAGCTCTAAGGCTTAGCCCAGAAGGAGTATTAAACAGCTTGTTTTACCAGATCTAATCATGTAGTGTAGGTTAAATGAAAAAGAACCACATAGTGTATATATAACTAGTTCTATTTATTACACAACACTCACTAACGCACAAGTTACTAACTTGTGTAACGATATATCTGTAAGAGACAGTAGTTAGTGACAGATTCCTTACCTTAGAATATCCCCAGGCGGCAGGCTGGATCTGGAAAGTTTTTGCGTAGCAGTACCCTTGCGCGTCGGTAGGCGGCATCGTGCGGCTACGCGTCCGTCGTTGGCGTCGTGATCGCCGGGATGACGTCGCAGGCAGTACTTAGACGCCGCCCCTGCGCGCTGACGCCAGTTCTGTACACGACTTTCCGCGCCAGGAACGCAGAGCCATGCAAGAAGCTGACATAGGTGTCTGAAAAATACTAGGGCCCTGAAAGGGATGTCCTTAACCCTAGAAATCAGTTCGCAGAACGGGGAGGATGGGTGGGGCGGTAGAATCTGTCACTAACTACTGTCTCTTACAGATATATCGTTACACAAGTTAGTAACTTGTGCATCTGAAAGAGACACGTTAGTGACAGATTCCTTACCTTAGAATAGATACCCCAGCAATACCAACCCCGGTGGTGGGTCTGCGAACAAAGATCAGACAAGGAAGTCCCGGAGGACAGAACGGCCAAAGATGCCGTCCCTCCGGACCGGACTGTCAAGGCAGTAATGCTTTGTAAACGTGTGCAGCGAGGCCCACGTAGCTGCCTGACAGATATCCTGCAGCGGAACACCGCGGCCTAAAGCCGTGGTAGCAGCCGCTGCCCTGGTGGAATGGGCACGCAGCCCAACAGGAGGCTCCTTCTTAGCCAAAGAATAGCAGGCTTTGATACACAAGGTCACCCAGCGGGAGATGGTTCTCTTGTGCACCGCCCGACCTTTTTGGCGCCCACGTAGCCAACAAAGAGCTGGTCATCCACCCGGAAGTGTTGTGTGCGGTTGATATAAAAAGAAAGCGCACGTTTTGAGTCCAGACGGTGGAGCCTCTCTTCCTCTCTGGAAGGATGCGGAGGCGGAAAGAAGGTGGGCAAAGTGATGGTCTGCCCAATGTGGAAGGCAGTAACCACCTTTGGCAAGAAGGACGGACGCGTCCGAAGAACAACCTTGTCTGGATGGACAGACAGAAAGGGTGGTTTGCAAGATAGAGCCTGGAGCTCACTCACCCGCCGAGCGGAGGTGATGGCCACCAGAAAGGCAGTCTTCAGAGTCAGAAGACGAAGAGGACAGTTATGTAGAGGCTCAAAGGGAGCGCACATGAGAAAAGTAAGAACCAAGTTCAAGTCCCACTGAGGCATGACAAACGGAACAGGAGGGAAGAGGTGTGTAATGCCTTTTAGAAACCGGTTAACAACAGGGGACTTGAAAAGGGAGGGCTGATCAGGAAGCCTGAGGAAGGCCGAAATGGCACAAAGATAGCCCTTGATGGTACCCAGGGCAGAACCCTGTTGGGCCAGGGAAAGAAGGAACAGAAGAACCTCAGAAAGAGGGGCAGAGAGGGGATTCACAGCCTTTGCTGTGCACCATGCCACAAACTTGTTCAACCTGCAGGCGTATACCACCTTAGTGGAGGGACGCCTGGCTGCCAGAATCACATCACAAACTTCGGGAGGCAAGTCGAAAGGAATCAACTGCCGCCGCTCAATCTCCACGCAAGCAGGTGGAGGCTGGACAGGTTCGGGTGGAGGACCGTCCCCTGCTGCTGCGACAGAAGATCCTCCCGAAGAGGCAGACGGATCGGGGGATCGACGCTCATACTGAGTAGCTCGGGATACCAAACTCTTCGAGCCCAGTCCGGAGCCACAAGGATGACTTGGGCCCGGTCGTGCCGAATCTTCTTCAACACTCTGGGTAGAAGTGGTATAGGCGGAAAGGCGTACAACAGACCGCAACTCCACTCGCGACTGAAAGCGTCGCCGAGCGAGTGCCGCCTTGGTAATTCCAACGCGCAGAACTGATGACATTGCGCGTTCTCTTCGGTGGCGAATAGATCTAACCAAGGCTCTCCCCACTGTAGAAAGAGTCCTTGCGCCACTTCCGAGTGAAGACGCCATTCGTGATCCATCATGCACCTGCGGCTGGAGTTCGCTCGCCCTGGCGTTCAGGGAACCTGCCAGGTGTTGAACCATCAGGAACATGCCCTGATGTTCCAGCCATGTCCAGAGGCGCAGAGCCTCCTGACAGAGGGTCCACGACCCCACCCCGCCTTGTTTGTTGCAGTACCACATGGCGGTGGTGTTGTCTGTGAACACCTGCACTACCTTCCCTTTGACAGAGGGAAGGAATGCCTTGAGTGTAAGTCGGATCGCCCGGAGCTCCAGAAGGTTGATATGGAGCCGGGACTCCGCCGGAGACCAGAGGCCTCTGATCTCCGCCTCTCCCATGTGACCGCCCCATCCCAGAAGGGACGCGTCCGTCACAACTGTGTGCTCTGGCTGGGGAAGGGAGAGGGATCTGCCCATGACCCATTGCGGGTTCGAGAGCCACCCTCAACTGTTTTGCAGTCCCCTCCGAGATCTGGACGTGATCGGACAGGTTGCCCAGGTGCTGCACCCACTGGAACTTCAGGTCCCACTGCAGAGCCCGCATATGCCATCTGGCATGATCGACCAGCAGGATGCAGGAGGCCATGAGGCCCAGCAGCCTCAGGGTCATCCGTACCGAAACCCAGGATAAAGGCTGAAAGATCGGAATCATAGCCTGAATATCCCGGACTCGCTGTTCGGGAGGATAGGCCCGAAACTGCGTTGTGTGCAGAACTGCTCCGATGAAAAGGAGCTGTGGAGAAGGAATCAGATGCGACTTCGGCACATTGATGGAGAACCCCAGCGAGTGCAGGAGTTCGGCCGTAGTCTGGAGGTGGGAGACGACTGCCTGGGACGAGCCCGCCTTCAGCAGCCAGTCGTCGAGGTAGGGGAAGACTGGAACCCCTGCCCGGCGCAGATGAGCTGCGACCACCGCCATCACTTTCGTGAACATCCGAGGGGCACTGGTAAGGCCAAAGGGGAGCACGGTGAACTGAAAATGCTCGAGGCCTACCGTGAACCGCAGGTAACGCCGGTGGGCAGGCAGGACGGGGATGTGGAAATAAGCGTCCTGCAAGTCCAACGCTACCAACCAGTCTCCAGGGTCGAGGGCAGTCAAGACCTGAGCTAGGGTGAGCATCTTGAACTTCTCCTTCCGGAGGAAGCGATTGACGTTCCGGAGGTCCAAGATAGGACGCATGTCCTCCTTGTCCTTTTGGGCACCAGAAAGTAGTGGGAGTAGCAACCACGTCCTACTTCTGGGGTCGGAACATGCTCGACGGCCCTCTTGGCCAAGAGGGCCGTGACTTCCTTCTGTAGAAGCACCAAGTGATCCCCTGACATGCGGCGGAATTGAGGTGGCATGGCTGGGGGTGGTCTCGAAGGGGAGGGAGTAGCCCCTTCGGACAATGTCCAAGACCCACCTGTCCGAGGTGATGGCACGCCAGTGGTGAAGGTGATGGCGGACCCTGCCCCCTACTGGCGTGCTGTGCACCGGAAAGGATGGACTAGGAGGGCTTGGAGGCCGCGGACGGGTTGGAGGTGGTGGCCTGACCCGCACGCTGGTTGCCCGAACCGCCACGGCGGTATCCACGCCCTCGGCCACGCGTAGACGCTTGTTGCGCGGGCCGGTGGCTGGGCAGCTGACGTGACTGGGCGCCCCTTCCGTGGCCACGAAAGGGGCGAAAAGCAGAGGTTAGCGGAGGGCGCACAACAGAAAGGCCCAGGGACTTGGCAGTAGCCCGCGAGTCCTTAAAACGCTCCAGCGCATGGTCTGCTTTGGAACCAAAAAGACCGACTCCATCAAAGGGCATGTCCATGAGTGTATTCTGGACATCACCCGAGAAACCAGTTGTTCTCAGCCAGGCGTGGCGACGCAGCGCCACCGTCGTTGCAAGCGATCTGCCCAGCGAGTCGGCGGTATCAAGGCCACAACGTATGGTGTACTTTGCCGTATCTCTTCCTTCCGCAATGGCGCGGGAAAGCAGTGTCTGGACCTCCTCAGGACACTGGGGCAAAGCTTGCGCCACCGAGTCCCACAGAGAGTGGGAATATCGGCCCAAAAGGCAAGCGGTGTTGACAGACCGCAAGCCAGCACTGGAGGAAGAAAAGACCTTCTTCCCAAATTGATCCAGGCGTTTGGATTCCCTATCCGGAGGAGCGGTAGGGAAGGCGGTTTGGGAAGCAGAGGCTTGGACAACCAAGCTCTCAGGAGTGGGGTGTTGGGAGAGGAACAGGGGTCGCCCGGAGCGGGGCGATGGCGTCCGGCCACGTTCCTATCCACAGGAGCCCCTGTGGCGGGCTTGGACCAGGTGCCCAAAGAACGTCAGAAAGTGCGTCATTAAACGGCAGCAGTGGCTCCGAGGAGGTAGTCGCCGGCTGGAAGCACTTCCGTCAGGAGGTTAGTCCTGACGGCCACTGTAGGCAATTGGAGGTGTAAGGCCCCAGCTGCTCTACGCAACACTGTTGCAAAATTTGCTCCCTCCTCCGTTGCCACGGAAGGAGGAGACAGCATGCCAGGGTCAGGGGAGGTGTCCAGCCCACTGGCATCCCCAAGTTCCTCAGCCCAGTCCTGTTCGTACTCACACTGCTGTGTGAGAGGGTTCTCCGACCCCTCCCAGTCCTCTTCGTCCTCCTCAGGTTCAAAATATGGAGAAGGAGGGACACGCGGGACCCAAGGTCTCAACGGCGTCGGAGCCGGCGTCGAGCGACGCTGGTCCGGCGCCGTGTCCGGATCCGCAGAGAACCGGGGAACGACGCCGCCCGGAGCCCCCGGGGCTGGGATCGAGGCCGGGGCCGAAGCCGGGGCCGGGACCGAGGCAGGTGTTACAGGCGGCGCCGGGACCGGAGTCGTCGTCGGCGCCGGGGAAACCCCATCAGGGCCCGCGGGGCCCAAAGGCGCACCGGGGGGACCTTGAGGCCCGAAGAGGCGGGCCATGGCCGACAGGAATTCCTGCATCTCGGCCGGAGTCGCCCCTGAACCCGGGAAGGACAGGTAATGCGGGGGCGGCTCCACAGGCACTCCCGGAGGGGCGGGGACGGTGCCGACAGGAGCCTTAGCCGAGTCGCGAGACCGGCGAGGCGAAGTCGTGGAGCGATGACGCTTCTTAGACTTTTTGTGCTTCGACTTACCGGAGGAGAGCGAAGACTTGGACCCCGACGACCGATGAGGACTACGCGACCGGCCCCTCGACCTCTCACGTGACCGGGGCCTGGTGTGGCGGAGCGGACTGCCGGACCTCGAGGAGCTTTCGAGACCGCTCTCGCAAAGCCTTCGGGTTCAAGGCCCGGCAGTAGGGGCACGACTTCGTGTCGTGGTCACGGCCGAGACAGTAGAGACACTCTACATGCGGGTCTGTGATCGACATCATACGACCACAGACGTCGCAGGGCTTGAAGCCGGGCATCCCTACCGACACCTTCGGAGTCGTGAGACTCGTGGAGAAAAACAGTGAAAAATCACCAAAAAGATAGTGTAGGAAGGTGGAATCTGACTATATGGTTGCCCCCACTTTTTTTATGGTGTTTTGCTGGTTTATGACTTAGTTGGACTGGGACCCTGCTATTCAGGGCCCCAGTCTATCTGCTCTCTCTAAATGACATGGAGTGCACTCTAGGTGCACTAGTGATTGGATACTGTGGTGCCTTATGAGTCCCTAGTATATGGTACCTTAGGTGCCAAGGGCATAGGTACTTCACAGGCCTACCAGGGGCTGCAGCATGTATTATGCCACCCCTGGGAAGCAGACTAAATCTGACACCACAGGCCTGCTACTGCAGCCTGGGTGAGGTGGTGCTAGCACCCCTCACTGAGATATAGGTATCCTATATCTCCTGCACACACATATAAACCTATCAGTCACCCCTATGGCAGGCCCTATCAATCCTGAGGGCAGGGTGCTTGGCTTCTATGTGAGGGGGTGCCTCTGCATGAGCAGGGCTCCTCTGCAGTTCTCAGAGTCCATTCTCTGGTGCTGTTTGTGGATGCGGTTAAACCATATACTCTTAAGTGCATTATATCCTCGCGGTAGAATGCTAACTTTGGAATGGCTGCATCAAAACATGTCGTGTTTGGTGTCAAACATCTTGGAATACTACCCCCGCCAATCCTGGCAGCGGGGTAGCATTCCACCCTTCTAGAGGGATAAGACATGTACCTGCTGTGGAAACGCGGTAGAATCCTGCAGAGCCCTGGCATCACAAAATGGATGCCACCAGTCACAGACACTGGGCTGCCCTCCTGCTGATGACCAACACTCACAGTGGAGGAAGCCCAACAATAGGCATCCTGTCACAGGGAGGTGTAACCACCTCCCAGACAGGGTTTAGTGTATTGGGGCTGGGTGGGTGCACTCTTAGAGTGCTTTGAAGTCCTGCACTGGGGGAGCAGAAGGCTCCTCTGTGCATATGCCAGTTCAAACCAGCTCAGAGGCTACCTGCCCCTGCTCTGGCGCGAAACTGGGCAAAGGGAAGTGGGTGTAGCCACCCCCTCCCTTGACCCTCCCATAGGTGGGGTCATAGAGCTAGTCCATCCCCTCTTTTTAGTATAAGAGGGGGAACCTTGCCATTGCAAAGCAGATAACCCCTGGACGACGCTCTACAGAAGAATCCTGGCCCTTCGACGTTCCACTACCTTTGGAAGACAGAAGAATCTCCCTGGAGTCAAGGAGTGACTCCCCTGCTTGGCAGGCACCAAAACGACAACGACGGTCGCAAACTACGCCGCTCCCGCCGGAGTCCGAAGTCCCTGCAGCCCAAGAAGTGGATTTCCTGACTTCGCCAAGGCCATCGTGAGTCCCCAGCGAAGCTGAGGCAAGTGGACCCCACGAGTGACGAGGAACCGCGACCCCTGGGTACCGTGCACTATTGTCGAGTGCAACCCCTTCACAACGTTCCACGAACTTGTGCTTTGGACCACGTGTGGTCCCGACCTCCAGCAGGAATCCCTCTGAAGATCAGAGGCCTACACCGTCCCGAGTGACCGTGGGCCCCTGTTGAGTGATTCCGCCCGAGGTGTCTTCGCGATCCCTTGCCAGCCGGCTCAGTGGGTCCCCAGAAGACTTCTTAAAGAAACCAAAGGGCTCCCTGGTTGCTCCAGGCCTGCCCTGACTTACCCTCGCTGGGTGAGTCCCTCAGACCTTGCTGGTCTGTGCCATCGACTTTTCTTCATCTCCCGAGACTTGCTGTTGCCAAGGCTTGTTGGCTCCAATCGAGTTGCCGACACCGCAGTAAGCTGCAGACTTCGTGGGACACACAGAATCCAGCTCCTGGTCGTCGTCGACGCCTCCTGGACCTCGTGGCTGAAGAGTCAAGGCACCCGCAACCGACCTGAATCAACCGACGACGGTGGGCATCCATCTTCCTTGCCCCGAGTCACTGCCAAGTGACTTTAAACACTGTCCCCTCTGCTTTCAGGTCATCCTTCTTCAGAATCCAGGCTTGGATTCCACCGGACACTTCTTCAGCTCCCGCAAGCAGCAAGTCTTCTTTGTTCGCCATTGAAAACGACGCCGCGACCCGACACCAAAGGACACCTATGCACCCGGCTTCCCTGGGTGAGGTAACTCCAGCACTATGGTGCTCCTGTGGGTGTGGGCCCTAGAACTACTTACCCTGTAAGTGACTTGCTTGTAGGTTCTCCCGAAGTATCCTAGAACTCTTAATTTCCAACGGCGACTTGCCCCATTGAAGTTAACGGCGATCCGCGCCTGTGTATCCACACTGCACGCGTCCCCGTGGGTCCTTTACTTACCTGCCTTGGGTGGTTTCGTGAGGCCCCAGCACTTCTGAAGGCCCTAGGCCTTGTCTCCCTGCAAGTCGTTGTTGCTAAGTCCCTTTTTAGTATATGGTCTGGTACGCCCCTAGGGCCCCAGCCATATTTTGTGCTTAACTTATTGTGAAACGTTGATTTGTGCATATGTTTGTCTTCTAATCTCATAAAGAGATTAGTAGAGAGTTATTTAGAAATAAATACATATATATTTGATATATATACCTGTGTGGTGTCTTTTCATTTGGTGATTCAAGAGATTATATGGTAAAACAAGCTGCTTTACATTCCTTCAAGACTTAGCCTGAAGGCTGCTCTCCACAGCTACCACTAGGATAGCTTTCTTTAAAAGGTTGTCTTAAACCTATCTACCATAAGAGTCGATTTGCCCTGGTGCAAGGTGTCCACTTTAATTAGTGAACAGCATATACCAGGCCAACTTCTCACAGATAGTCAAAAAATGACTAGGGCACTGCTCTTCCCGGATCTGCGCTTACTGGCGCGGAAAAAGAAGAACTGACGTCAGCGCACAGGGGCGGCGTCTAAGTACTGCCCGCGACGTCATCCCGGCGATCACGACGCCAACGACGGCCGCATGACGCCGCCTACCGACGCGCAAGGGTACTGCTACGCAAAAACTTTCCGGATCCAGCCTGACGCCTGGGGATATTCTAAGGTAAGGAATCTGTCACTAACGTGTCTCTTTCAGATACATTGGTAAATCTCCTACCCGGAGATATAAAAACAAATACACAAGAATACTTCAATTGTAACAGGCAAGTAAGCACAAAATACAGTGGTCTCCAGGGGGAGACCAAATATACAATAAGAAAGTGGAATGCGAACTGCGACCGAAGTTGGGACTTGGACCAGGAGACTCAGAGGAGCTGGGGACACAAAGAACCACCCAAGGTAAGTACACAGGAACCCTGCGGAGGCTGAGTGGAAACACAGCTGTGTGCCCAATAGAAGTCAACGGGGAAGTCGCGGTTGCAGTTTTAAAGAAGAAGGACCCTTCCCAGTGAACCCTGAAGAAACCCAGTGGAAGACACAAGGTTGGAGAGTCACCTCACCCGTAGATACCCCAGGATACAGGATGCCTACACCAGGGAAGCTGGGTGCATAGGTGCGAAGTGACGTCGGAAACCGCAGTAGACCACAATTGAGGACTTCAGTAAAGATGCCACTGGAGAATACTGTGCAAGAGTCCGGTGGAATCCAAGGGTGGATTCTAGAAGAGGAGAACCTATAAGCAGAGGGGACAGTGTCTATGCTACTCAGAGGCGACCAGGAGGCACAGAAGAGCAATGCCCACCGATGATGGATGGTTCAAAGGAGTTCACGGTGACCTTGTCGCTGCAGCTGTGAGGACTAGGTGACGCTGAGGATGACCAGGAGCCGTGCATGAGCTGTCCCTCATTGGAAGTCGAGAACCAGGGGGGGTCGGTGTCCAGTGGGAGCACCAACAAGCCTTGGCAGCTGCAACAGTCGTGGAAAGTGAAGAAGGTGGAACGTCAGGACCAGCAAGGCCCAAGGGACTCACCACCAGCAAGGGATTCAGAGCAGGCCCCAAGCAAGCATGGGAGCCCACTGAAGCAGGAGACAACCCTCAGTAGGACTCACAGGCAGAGGGCACAGAAGTTGCAAGAGGACCTCGAGCAGCTCACCAAGAAGGAAGGCCCATGGTGCAGAAGATGCAGTGAAGACGCAGTACTTGGCAGAAATAGATGCTGTAAGCTGAAGCTTCTTGTAGCCCAAGATCTCTGGAGTGCAGAGCCAACAAGCCTTGGCAACGGCAAGTCGACGCAGTGCACAGGGGTTCGGTTCCAGCGGTTCTGACGAGGGATACTGGCTTCAAACTTGGTGAGAGGACAGGTCTGGCCTTGAGGGAGTTGCAGAACCACCACTTTTGTTGTTGAGCCTTTCGAAGTCAGTGGGACGTCAGAAGCAGCAGACCGGTCAGCTTTGTTGCAGTGCCTGTAGATGCAGGGGAGTGACTCCTTCACTCCAAGGGAGATTACTTCGGGTGTCCTTGATGCCCACACGTCTGTGGAAGATCCTGGAAGAAGCACAGACAACGAAGACTTACAGAACAGCAAAACCAGGAGCAGCAGTCTCAGTTCCAGGCGAAGTCCAGCAAAGTGCATGCGTCCAGACAGTCGAAGAGTGACATGGTTTCAGGCTTGAGTCTTGTCCCACGATGACTCTGAAGAGCCACCCACAGGTAAGCCCTTAAATACCCTAGAGAAAGGGTTGGAACAACTCGGGGGTCCCTCCCAGAGGAGCGGCTGGACAGAGGGGAGGATACTCCCATGTCCTTTGTCCAGTTTCACGCTAGAGTGGGAGCCAAGGGCTCCCTGAACTGGTTTCAACTGGAGTATGCAAGAAGGGAACCAAATGAACAAGTTACTTACCTTCGGTAACGATATATCTGTAAGAAACATTAGTTAGTTATAGATTACTTACTTTAGAATTACCCCCCCAGGCGTCAGACTGGATCCGGAAAGTTTTTTTCGTCAGCAGTACCTCTGCGCGTCGGAAGGTGGCGTCGGTCGGCTCCGCGTCCGTCGTCGGCGTCGTGGTGGTCGCCGGGATGACGTCGCGGCAGCTACTTAGACGCCCTTGCGCGCTGACGTCAGTTCTGTACATGACTTTCCGCGCCAGAAATGCAGAGCCATGCAAGACACTGACCACTGGTGCACAAAACTAGGGCCCTGAAAGGTAGTCCTTAACCCTAGAAATCAGTTCGCAGAACGGGGAGGATGGGTGGGGCGGTAAGGAATCTATAACTAACTAATGTTTCTTACAGATATATCGTTACCAAAGGTAAGAAACTTGTTCATCTGAAAGAAACACTTAGTTATAGATTCCTTACCTTAGAATAGATACCCCAGCAATACCAACCCCGGTGGTGGGTCTGCGAACCAAGATCACACCAGAAAATCCTGGAGAACAGAACGGCCAAAGAAGCCGCCTCTCCGGACTTGGCTGTCCAGGCAGTAGTGTTTCGTAAACGTGTGCAGCGATGCCCACGTGGCCGCCTGACAGATGTCATGTAGAGGAACTCCTCTTCCCAAGGCAGTAGTGGCTGCCGTCGCCCTGGTGGAATGGGCGCGTAGCCAGACCAGAGGCTGTTTTTTAGCCAGAGAATAGCATGCCTTAATACACAAAACGACCCATCGAGAAATGGTGCGTTTGTGTACGGCCCGACCTTTCTTCGCACCCACGTAGCCAACAAAGAGTTGATCATCCACCCGGAACTGTTTTGTGCGGTCCAGATAGAAAGAGAGCGCACGTTTTGGGTCCAGACGGTGGAGCCTCTCTTCCTCCTTTGAAGGATGCGGAGGCGGAAAGAAGGTGGGCAGAGTAATGGTCTGCCTGATGTGGAAGGCAGTGACCACCTTAGGAAGGAAGGATGGACGGGTCCTGAGAACCACCTTGTCCGTATGGACAGACAGGAAAGGAGGTTTGGAAGAAAGGGCCTGGAGCTCACTCACCCTTCTAGAAGAAGTGATGGCTACCAGGAAAGCAGTCTTAAGAGTCAAGAGTCTTAAAGGGCAGTTATGAAGCGGCTCAAAGGGAGCGCACATTAAATAGGTAAGAACAAGATTCAAGTCCCACTGAGGCATAACGAAGGGGATTGGAGGAAAAAGATGCGTTAAGCCTGTAAAGAAACGGTTAACTACCGGGGACTTGAAAAGAGAAGGTTGATCTGGCAGCCGAAGGAAGGCAGAAATGGCTGAAAGATAGCCCTTGATAGTGCCCAGAGCAGAGCCCTGCTGGGCCAAAGAAAGAAGGAACAGGAGAACCGCAGAAAGAGGGGCAGAAAGGGGATCCACAGCCTTTGCTGTGCACCATGCCACAAATTTGTTCCACCTGCAGGCGTATACCACTTTAGTAGAGGGACGCCTGGCTGCCACAATAACGTCACAAACTTCAGGAGGCAAGTCGAAGGGAATCAACTGCCGCCGCTCAATCTCCACGCAAAGAGGTATAGGCTGGACAGGTTTGGGTGGAGGACCGTCCCCTGCTGCTGCGACAGAAGATCCTCCCGAAGAGGCAGTCGGATCGGGGGATCAATGCTCATACTGAGTAGCTCGGGATACCATACTCTTCGAGCCCAGTCCGGAGCCACAAGAATGACTTGGGCCCGGTCGCGCCTGATCTTCTTCAGCACTCTGGACAGAAGTGGTATAGGCGGAAAGGCGTACAACAGACCGCAACTACACTCGCGACGAAAAGCGTCGCCGAGCGAGTGCCGCCTTGGAAATTCCAACGCACAGAACTGATGACATTGCGCGTTCTCTTCGGTGGCGAATAGATCTAACCAAGGCTCTCCCCACTGTAGAAAGAGTCCTTGCGCCACCTCCGAGTGAAGACGCCATTCGTGATCGAGCATGCACCTGCGGCTGAGTTCGACCGCCCTGGCGTTCAGAGAACCTGCCAGGTGTTGAACCACCAGAGACATGCCCTGATGCACAAGTTACTAACTTGTGTAACGATATATCTGTAAGAGACAGTAGTTAGTGACAGATTCCTTACCTTAGAATATCCCCAGGCGTCAGGCTGGATCCGGAAAGTTTTTGCGTAGCAGTACCCTTGCGCGTCGGTAGGCGGCGTCGTGCGGCTCCGCCTCCGTCGTCGTGATCGCCGGGATGACGTCGCAGGCAGTACTTAGACGCCGCCCCTGCGCGCTGACGTCAGTTCTGTACACGACTTTCCGCGCCAGGAACGCAGAGCCATGCAAGAAGCTGACATAGGTGTCTGAAAAATACTAGGGCTCTGAAAGGGATGTCCTTAACCCTAGAAATCAGTTCGCAGAACGGGGAGGATGGGCGGGCGGTAGGAATCTGTCACTAACTACTGTCTCTTACAGATATATCGTTACACAAGTTAGTAACTTGTGCATCTGAAAGAGACACGTTAGTGACAGATTCCTTACCTTAGAATAGATACCCCAGCAATACCAACCCCGGTGGTGGGTCTGCGAACAAAGATCAGACAAGGAAGTCCTGGAGGATAGAACGGCCAAAGAAGCCGTGCCTCCGGACCTGACTGTCAAGGCAGTAATGCTTGGTAAACGTGTGCAGCGAGGCCCACGTAGCTGCCTGACAGATATCCTGCAGCGGAACACCGCGGCCTAAGGCCGTGGTAGCAGCCGTTGCCCTGGTGGAATGGGCACGCAGCCCAACAGGAGGCTCCTTCTTAGCCAAAGAATAGCAGGCTTTGATACACAAGGTTACCCAGCGGGAAATGGTTCTCTTGTGCACCGCCCGACCTTTTTTGGCGCCCACGTAGCCAACAAAGAGCTGGTCATCCACCCGGAAGTGTTGTGTGCGGTTAATATAGAAGGAAAGTGCACGTTTTGGGTCCAGACGGTGGAGCCTCTCTTTCTCTCTGGAAGGATGCGGAGACGGAAAGAAGGTGGGCAAAGTGATGGTCTGCCCAATGTGGAAGTCAGTAACCACCTTTGGCAAGAAGGACGGACGCGTCCGAAGAACAACCTTGTCTGGATGGACAGACAGAAAGGGAGGTTTGCATGATAGAACCTGGAGCTCACTCACCCGCCGAGCGGAGGTGATGGCGACCAGAAAGGCTGTCTTCAGAGTCAGAAGACGAAGAGGACAGTTATGTAGAGGCTCAAAGGGAGTGCACATGAGAAAAGTAAGAACCAAGTTCAAGTCCCACTGAGGCATTACAAACAGAACAGGAGGGAAGAGGTGTGTAATGCCTTTTAGGAACCTGTTAACAACAGGGGACTTGAAAAGGGAGGGCTGATCAGGAAGCCTGAGGAAGGCCGAGATAGCACAAAGATAGCCCTTGATGGTACCCAGGGCAGAACCCTGTTGGGCCAGAGAAAGAAGGAACAGAAGAACCTCAGAAAGAGGGGCAGAGAGGGGATTCACAGCCTTTGCTGTGCACCATGCCACAAACTTGTTCCACCTGCAGGCGTATACCACCTTAGTGGAGGGACGCCTGGCTGCCAGAAACACATCACAAACTTCGGGAGGCAAGTCGAAAGGAATCAACTGCCGCCGCTCAATCTCCACGCAAGCAGGTGGAGACTGGACAGGTTCGGGTGGAGGACCGTCCCCTGCTGCTGCAACAGAAGATCCTCCCGAAGAGGCAGACGGATCGGGGGATCGACGCTCATACTGAGTAGCTCGGGATACCAAACTCTTCGAGCCCAGTCCGGAGCCACAAGGATGACTTGGGTCCGGTCGCGCCGAATCTTCTTCAACACTCTGGGTAGAAGTGGTATAGGCGTACAACAGTCCGCAACTCCACTCGCGACGAAAAGCGTCTCCGAGCGAGTGCCGCCTTGGAAATTCCAACGCGCAGAACTGCTGACATTGCGCGTTCTCTTCGGTGGCGAACAGATCTAACCAAGGCTCTCCCCACTGCTGAAAGAGACCTTGCGCCACCTCCGAGTGAAGACGCCATTCGTGATCCATCATGCACCTGCGGCTGAGTTCGTCCGCCCTGGCTTTCAGGGAACCTGCCAGGTGTTGAACCATCAGGAATATGCCCTGATGTTCCAGCCATGTCCAAAGGCGCAGAGCCTCCTGACATAGGGTCCACGACCCCACCCCGCCCTGTTTGTTGCAATACCACATGGCGGTGGTGTTGTCTGTGAACACCTGCACTACCGTTCCTTTGACAGAGGGAAGGAATGCCTTGAGTGCAAGTCGGATCGCCCGGAGCTCCAGAAGGTTGATATGGAGCCGGGACTCCGCCGGAGACCAGAGGCCTCTGATCTCCGCCTCTCCCATGTGACCGCCCCATCCCAGAAGGGACGCGTCCGTCACAACTGTGTGCTCTGGCTGGGGAAGGGAGAGGGATCTGCCCATGACCCATTGCCGGTTCGAGAGCCACCACTGCAACTGTTTTGCAGTCCCCTCCGAGATCTGGACGTGATCGGACAGGTTGCCCTGGTGCTGCGCCCACTGGAACTTCAGGTCCCACTGCAGAGCCCGCATATGCCATCTGGCATGATCGACCAGCAGGATGCAGGAGGGCAGGAGGCCATGAGGCCCAGCAGCCTCAGGGTCATCCGTACCGAAAACCAGGATAAAGGCTGAAAGATCGGAATCATAGCCTGAATATCCCGGACTCGCCGTTCGGGAGGATAGGCCCGAAACTGCGTCGTGTCCAGAACTGCTCCGATGAAAAGGAGCTGTGGAGAAGGAATCAGATGCGACTTCGGCACATTGATGGAGAACCCCAGCGAGTGCAGGAGTTCGGCCGTAGTCTGGAGGTGGGAGACGACTGCCTGGGACGAGCCCGCCTTCAGCAGCCAGTCGTCGAGGTAGGGAAGACTGGAACTCCTGCCCGGCGCAGATGAGCTGCGACCACCGCCATCACTTTCGTGAACACCCGAGGGGCACTTGTAAGGCCAAAGGGGAGCACGGTGAACTGAAAATGCTCGAGGCCTACCGTGAACCGCAGGTAACGACGGTGGGCCGGCAGGACGGGGATGTGAAAATAAGCGTCCTGCAAGTCCAACGCTACCAACCAGTCTCCAGGGTCGAGGGCAGTCAAGACCTGAGCTAGGGTGAGCATCTTGAACTTCTCCTTCCGGAGGAAGCGATTGACGTTCCGGAGGTCCAAGATAGGACGCATGTCCTCCTTGTCCTTTTTGGGCACCAGAAAGTAGTGGGAGTAGCAACCACGTCCTACTTCTGGGGTCGGAACATGCTCGATGGCCCTCTTGGCCAAGAGGGCCGTGACTTCCTTCTGCAGAAGCACCAAGTGATCCCCTGACATGCGGTGGAATTGAGGTGGCATGGCTGGGGGGGTGGTCTCGAAGGCGAGGGAGTAGCCCCTTCGGACAATGTCCAAGCCCCACCTGTCCGAGGTGATGGCACGCCAGTGGTGAAGGTGATGGCGGACCCTGCCCCCTACTGGCGTGCTGTGCACCTGAAAGGAGGGACTAGGAGGGCTTGGAGGCTGCGGACGGGTTGGAGGTGGTGGCCTGACCCGCACGCTGGTTGCCCGAACCGCCACGGCGGTATCCACGTCCTCGGCCACGCGAAGACGCTTGCTGTGCGGGCCGGTGGCTGGGCAGCTGACGTGACTGGGCGCCCCTTCCGTGGCCACGAAAGGGGCGAAAAGCAGAGGTTAGCGGAGGGCGCACAACAGAAAGGCCCAGGGACTTGGCAGTAGCCCGTGAGTCCTTAAAACGCTCCAGCGCATGGTCTGCTTTGGAACCAAAAAGACCGACTCCATCAAAGGGCATGTCCATGAGTGTATTCTGGACATCACCCGAGAAACCAGTTGTTCTCAGCCAGGCGTAGTGACGCAGCGCCACCGTCGTTGCAAGTAATCTGCCCAGCGAGTCGGCGGTATCAAGGCCACAACGTATGGTGAACTTTGCCGCATCCCTACCTTCCGCAATGGTGCGGGTAAGCAGTGTCTGGACCTCCTCAGAACACTGGGGCAAAACAGCCGATACCGAATCCCACAGGGAGTGGGTATATCGACCCAAAAGGCAAGCGGTGTTGACGGACCGCAAGCCAGCACTGGAGGAAGAAAAGCCTTCTTCCCAAACTGGTCCAGGCGTTTGGATTCCCTATCCGGAGGGGCGGTAGGGAAGGCGGTTTGGGAGGCAGAGGCTTGGACAACCAAGCTCTCGGGGTGGGATGTTGAGAGAGAAACAAGGGGTCGCCCGGAGCAGGGCGATGGCGTCGGGCCACGTTCCTATCCACAGGAGCCCCTGTGGTGGGCTTGGACCAGGTGCCCAAAAGAACGTCAGACAGTGCATCATTAAACGGCAGCTCAGTCTCCGAGGAGGAAGCTGCCGGCTGAAGCACTTCCGTCAGGAGATTAGTCCTGACAGCCACAGTAGGCAATTGGAGGTGCAAGGCTCCAGCTGCTCTACGCAGCACCGTTGCGAAATTTGCTCCCTCCTCCGTAGCCACGGGAGTAGACAGCATGCCAGTGTCAGGGGAAGTGTCTAGACCACTGACATCCCCAAGTTCCTCTGCCCAGTCCTGATCATACTCACACTGCTGTGTGAGAGGGTCTTCCGACCCCTCCCAGCTCTCCTGGTCCTCCTCTGGCTCAAAATATGGAGGAGGAGGGACATCTGGGACCCAAGGTCTCATCGGCGCCGGGGTCCCATGTCCGGAACCAGAGAGAACCGGGGAACGACGCCGCCCGGAGCCCCGGGCGGCGTCAGGAACGGCACCGGGGACATCGGCGCCGGCGGAGGCGTGGTTAGGTCAACCGGCATCGATGGGGGTTGCGGCAGCACCGGAGCCGGGATCGAGGCCGGAGCCGAGGCCGGGATCAAGGCTGGCGGGACAGGCGACGCCGGGACCGGAGTCGTCGGCGACGCCGGAGCAACCCCATCAGGGCCCGTGGGGCCCGAAGGCGCACCGGAGGGACCTTGAGGCCCGAAGAGGCGGGCCATGGCCGACAGGAATTCCTGTATCTCGGCCGGAGTCGCCCCCGAACCCGGGAAGGACGGGTAATGCGGGGGCAGCGCCACAGGCACATCCGGAGCCGCGGGGACGGTGCCGACAGGGGCCTCAGCCGAGTCGCGAGACCGGCGAGGCGAAGTCTTAGAGCGATGGTGCTTCTTAGACTTCTTGTGCTTCGACTTACCCGAGGAGTGCGAAGACTTGGACTCCGACGACCGGCGGGGGCTCCGCGACCGGCCCCTCAACCTCTCACGGGACCGGGGCTTGGTGCGGCGCGGAGCCGACTGCCGGACCTCGAGGAGCTTTCGAGACCGCTCTCGCAAAGCCTTCGGGTGTAAGGCCCGGCAGTCAGGGCACGACTTCGTGTCGTGGTCTCGGCCGAGACAGTAGAGACACTCTAGATGCGGGTCTGTGATCAACATCATTCGACCACAGGCGTCGCATGGCTTGAAGCCGGGCATCCCTACCGACACCTAGGAGTCGAGAAGACTCGAAAAGAAACAGTGAAAAAAATCACCCAAAAATGTAGTCAAAAATTGACTAGGGCACTGCTCTTCCCGGATCTGCGCTTACTGGCGCGGAAAAAGAAGAACTGACGTCAGCGCGCAGGGGCGGCGTCTAAGTACTGCCCGCGACGTCATCACGGCGATCACGACGCCTACGACCGACGCGGAGCCGTACGACGCCGCCTACCGACGCGCAAGGGTACTGCTACGCAAAAACTTTCCGGATCCAGCCTGACGCCTGGGGATATTCTAAGGTAAGGAATCTGTCACTAACGTGTCTCTTTCAGATCTGCGCAGATGAGCTGCGACCACCGCCATCACCTTGGTGAACACCCGAGGGGCGCTGGTAAGGCCAAAGGGGAGCACGGTAAACTGAAAGAGCTCGTGGCCTACCATGAACCGCAGGTAACGCCTGTGGGCTGGCAGGACGGGGATGTGGAAATAGGCGTCCTGCAAGTCCAGCGCCACCATCCAGTCTTGTGGGTCGAGAGCAGACAAGACCTGAGCTAGAGTGAGCATCTTGAACTTCTCTTTGCGGAGGAAGCGATTGACGTTCCGGAGGTCCAAGATAGGACGCAGGCCTTTGTCCTTCTTGGGCACCACAAAGTAGTGGGAATAACAACCACAACCTACTTCGTGCGTCGGAACGCGCTCGATGGCCCCCTTGGCCAAGAGGGCCACAACTTCCTGCTGAAGAAGCACCAAGTGATCCCCCGACATGCGGTGATATTGAGGTGGCATGGCTGGGAGGGGGGGTAGTCTCGAAGGGGAGGGAGTAGCCCCTCCAGACTATCTCTAAAACCCACCTGTCCGAAGTGATGGTGCGCCAGTGGGGGAGGTGATGGCGAAGCCTGCCGCCCACTTCGGGGCTGAATCTGAGGTCGACGTCGTCCCGAGGAGCGGGCAGCGTCAGGATCGGTGCCGGTGGAGTCGACTTCGGTGGAGGCATAACAAGGTCAACCGGCGTCGACCGGTATCCAGGCGTGGATCCAAGGGTGTCCTGCGGCACTGGGGCCGGAGCCGACAGCGACGCAGGGGCCGGAGCCGCCCGAAGGCGCACCGGCGGGACCCGACGGCCCAAAGAGGCGAGCCATGGCCGACAGGAAATCCTGTATCTGGGCCGGAGTCGCCGACGACCCCGGGAAGGGCGGGTAGTCGGGCGGCGACTCCATGGACTCCGCCGGAGCCGCGGGGGTGGCACCACCCGTACCCTCAGCCGTGTCGCGCGACCGGCAAGGGGAAGTCGGAGAACGATGACGTTTCTTCGACTTCTTGTGCTTCGCCTTACCTGACCCCGAGTGCAAAGACTTCGATCCCGACGATCGCCGATGATGACTCCGCGCACGGTCCCTCGACCTCCCTCTGGACCGGAGCCGACTGCCGGGCTTCAAGCAGCTTTCGGGACCGCTCCCGCAAAGACTTCGGCGCCATGGACCGGCAGTCGGGGCACGACTTGGGGTCGTGGTCGCGCCCAGGCAGAAGAGACACACGCGGTGCGGGTCCGTCACCGACATCATCCGATGACAGTCCTCGCAAGACTTAAACCCGGGCATCCCTAACTGCACCAGGAGTCGTATCAACTCGAAAAGCGTGAGAAAAAGATCTAAAAAAACTTAGTCAAAAAAGACTAGGGGTACCGCTCTCTCCGGATCTGCGCTTGCTGGCGCGGAAAAAGAAAGTACTGACGTCAGCGCGCGTGGGCGGCGTCTAAGTAGCGCCCGCGACGTCATCTCGGCGACCACGACGCCAACAACGAACGCGGAGCCGCACGACGCCCCTACCGACGCGCAGGGGTACTGCTGACGAAAACTTTCCGGATCCAGTCTGACGCCTGGGGATATTCTAAGGTAAGGAATCTATCACTATGTGTTTCTTTCAGATTTATTATTTTACAAACTAAGTACTGCACTGGAGCCATAAACTGCCCACTCCAGTTCCCTGACACCAGTTTCCCATCCACTCTTTTCCACGCCTTATGAAGCAGAGAAGAGAATGATGTTTGATGAGACAGTGCAGACAATCTAATTTAGAATCTTATTATACACAACACCTACTTTTTCAGAAAAGGGAGGTAGGCAGAGTCACTGAGGAGTCTACAGGTAGATAGATTATCTAGCAAATTGTTGCAGAAGGCAAGTTACCTCTTCTTCTGATGGATACATCTACCTTCAGATTCCTCACCACTGAATAGATTCTAAAGGAGTACGCTCCAAAGCAGGAGGACTGAATGTATGGTCAAACTAAAAATCTTGAAGCACTGAACGTGCAAAATCACCATCTATCTGAAACTCAGAATCCAGGCAATAATGTTTCGCAAGGGTGTGAAGAGAGATGGCAAAGTGGCCACTGGACAAATGTCAGCAACTGGCCCATCCGAGCTGAAGTGAATGCTTCCGCACAGGTAGAATAGGCACAAAGACCTTCCGGTGGCTGTTATTTTGGCTAGACCATAGCACATTTTAATGCATAAGATGATACTATGAGATAAGGACACTTTGGTACAGCTTTTCCTTTTTTGGCCCCCGCAAAACCCACAAAGAGTTGACCATCCAGTCTGAACTCCGTTGTGCGATCAATGTCGAAGCGGAGAGCTTGTGTCGGATCAAGTTGATGAAATCTTTTCTACTCCTTGGTTGGATGAGGAGGAGGAGGTAGATAAAAGGTAGGAGGAGTGATAGACACCAGATGAAAAGAGGACATCACCTTGAGATAGAAAAAAGTTCACATCTGGAGAACTAGCTTCCACGGAAAGAAGCTTGCAACTTGCAGACTGGACTATCTAACGTAAGAACAGCAAGAAAAACTGTCTTACATATCAAAAGTCACAGCTGACAACTATGAAGGGGTTCAAATTGAGATCCCATTACACAGTCAAACCTAGATTCAAATCCCATTAAGGCAATGTAAAAGGTGTAGCAGGATAAACATTGTTGACACCTTTCAAAAACCGAACAACAATGGGTGACTTGAACAGGGATGGTTGGTCTGGGAGGCAAAGGAATGTTGACAAGAATCAATACAACCCTTCACCATACCCACCGCACAACCCTGTTGAGCTAGAGAGTGTAAATCTTAAGGAGTCAAAAAAACAGACTTTCAAAGGGTCCACTTGATGACATGCACACCAAGTTACGACCCTATTCCACTTACCAGAATTGACATTTTGCGGATGGGTAATGTAATGACAATCACATTATTCCCTCTGGTGGCAGCTGGAAGTTACTCAGATGTCCCCGCTTAATATCCAGGCATAAAGGTAGAAGCCTTGGAAGTTGGGGTGCAGCACTTTCCTTCCTGCCTGAGAGAGAAGGTTCACCTTGAGTGGAAAACAGAGCGGAGGACAATGGAAGAGTTGCAGGTGGTCTGTTTACCACACCCTTCTTTTCCAGTCTGGAGCAATGAAAATAACTTGTGCTCTTTCCTAGAGAGTCTTCCTCAGAACTTGAGGAATAAAGGGTATGGGAGGTAGCACAAAGAAGTCAAAATTACACTGCAACTGAAAAAGAGTCCCGCATGGCGGTCTGCCATGGATACTGGAGGGCAGAGAACACTGGGCAGTTGGTGTGCAAAGAGTTCCAATTGAGGGTTGTCCAATAAGGCAAAATGTATTGGACCGGTTCCAGGGGGCACAGCCACTTGTGGGCTGCAAGGTTACACCTACTCACACAGTTGGCTCTGGAGTTCTCAGTGAACCTGCCAGATGGTACTAGAGAAGGCAGTTTCTATGTTTATGCACCCAGGCCCACAGCCTCAACAATTGACAGAGAAGGTGAGATTCTATTCCTCACTGCCTGCTAGCATTAATCGTGGTTGTACTGTCCATCAATATCTGGACAGCCTTTCCACAAAGGGAAGGGAGGAAAGCTTTGAGCTATAGTCAAATCACCCTCAGAACAAGCAGGTTGACGTGAAGAGCTGGCTCCTTTGGAGATCAGAGTCCTCTGATGTTAAACTCCTCCAGATGAGCAGCCCACTCAAGGGTGGATGCATCCGTCACCACTGTGCTGCGGCAACAAATGATGGACGGAATGCTGAATGAATCAAACATTCACCACCAGTCATAAGATCTGGGTTCCATCCATCATTCTTTTGCTCATACGCCACCCCTGTTTGGACCCAGCCATAAGCAAATCAGTCTTGACCCTGCTCCTCATGGGAACAGAACAGCTTGAACTGCCAGGCTGGGTCCTCCCTGGACCGGAAACAAGCAATCTGGGACTGGTTTTGGGGTAATACCCCCATGAGCCAGGCTAGCTTGAATCCAGTGGCACAGCGAGCAAGGGACCCACGTCTGGGCATACCCATCCCACTTAGGGAGAAAAGGGCTGCAACAAATGATGGATGGAATGCTGAATGAATCAAACATTCACCCCAATCAAGAGATCTGGGTTAAATCCATCGTTCTTTTGCTCACTATGCCACCCCAGTTTGGACCCAGCCATATGCAAATCAGTCTTGACCCTGCTTCTAATGGGAACAGTCCTGCCTGAACTGCCAAGCCAGGCCCTCCCTGGACCAGAAACAAGCATCCTGGGAACGGTTTCGGGGTATCAGCCCTCATAAGCCAGGCTAGCTTGAATCCAGGGCACAGCGAGCAAGAGACCCACGTCTGGGCATACACATCCCACTTAGGACGAAAAGTGCTGCAGCAACAAATGATGGCTCACTGTGCCACTGGATTCAAGCTAGCCTGGCTGATGAGGGCTTATGCCCTGAAACCGTTCCCAGGATGCTTGTTTCTGGTCCAGGGAGGACCTGGCTTGGCAGTTTGGGCAGGACTGTTCCCATTAGAAGCAGGATCAAGACTGATTTGCACATGGCTGGGTCCAAACTGGGGTAGCGTATGAGCAAAAGAATGATGGATTTAACCCAGATCTTTTGACTGGGGGTGAATGTTTGATTTGTTACACATTCCTGCCATCATTTGTGTGTCTTTTCTGTCACCACTGTGGCCATGGCTGGTGGAGGGTAAATGATATCCCCTGTGATTGGTGCTACTCCATAGAACATCAAGCCGTCTCCACTGCTACGTCCTTGGAGATCAAGATGGTATCCATCAGATCTTCCCCCATACTGGAACAACCTCCTGCAAAAGCACCATTGGAAAGCCCTCATGTGCCAGGGTGAGTATGTCACAAGAAGGATGCAGGAAGCTAACAGACAAAGCAGATGTAACACCTTCAGGACTGGAATCTGAGCCCCCTCCCTAAACATTAAAATGATAACCTGACTGTCCTGGATCCTATGAGGAGGGGGAAAGGCTTGAAGGGAGGTTGTGTCCATTCCTGCCCCTATGAACAGGAATAACCCAACTGAAACAGCGAAAACACAGTTGCCTGCACATGGCGAGAAACCTACATAGACTTGGCTTTGAGAAGTCAGTCTTCCCAGTACAGGAATTCCATGATCCCTGACCAACATAAACGTGCCACAGCCAGGGGCATCAACTTTGTGAAGACTCAAGGTGTAGATGTTAGTCCGAATGGAAGAGTTGTGAATTGATAGTGTGAGGACTCCAACACAGAATGAAGGTACTTCCTGCATGCCTGCTGGATTAGTATGTGATAATATGTGTTCTGGAGATCAAGAGAAACCATCCAGTCTTCCTCTTCCAGCACAAACAAAACATGAACCACGGACAGCATTTTCAATTTGTCCATGCAAAAAAACAAATGTAGGAGTCTGAGATCGGACACAAACAGCTGTCATACTTGGGCACCAGCAAGTACAGAGAATAGCACCACTGCTCAACCTCCTGCTCTAATACCACTCTACAGCTTTTTTCTGCAGCAAAGCTTTTGCTTCCCGCTACAGAATATGCCGATGGTGCTGGGACGGAAAGGTCTGTTGTGGGGGAACATGAGCAGCGTTCCCAGCGTGGACTTGTTCTGAACCTCCAAACAGTTGCTGCCAATCAAATGGCATGTCTAGCAAGATAGCCTGCCTGAACCAGGGAATACTGTGGCTTTACAGCCAGGTATTGGTGGCGTAATGTACGAGATGACCCCTATTGCTCTGGCCACTGAATCTGCTGTGCCAAGACATGCTTTAGTTATATATTAAGACGTGTCTTGTCCATCCTTGATAACCTCAGTAGTAAAAATGCTCCTTCAGGTGATCTGGGACATTTGGAGTCAAGGGTAAGCAAACTTGGTGTTTAACGGAAAAGGATTCCTTTCATATGGCTTCTCATTTCTTGGACTCTCTGTCAAGAGGGAATTATGGAAATGACCCTGGTGTTTGTTTCCCACACGAAGAGAGTTGGACAAGCAAACTCTCCAGAGAAGGAGAGAGAGAGATATCCTGGGGCTGGTCAGTAACTTCTAGCCACAGACTTGTTCACAGCTAGTGTTGAAGGCAGCATGTTTCATGCTTCCTGTAGGAGACTGGCTTAGCATATGGTGCATACTAAAGTGAAGCACCTTGCACTAATCCAGACAACCCTTATGGTGATTTTAGTGGTCTTAGACAACCATAGAAAGCTCTATCATTGGTAGCTGTGGAGAGCAGCCTTCAGGCTTAGTCCAGAAGAAGTGTTAAGCAGCCTGTTTTACCAGAACTAATCATATAATGTAGGTCAAACGAAAAAGAACCACACAGTGTAGTTATAAAAATAAGTATACTATACACACTCACTAACACATTGGTATATCTCCTACCTGGAGATTTCAACACAATACACACAATACTTCAAATGTAAACAGGTAAGTAAGCACAAATACAAAGTGGTCTCCAGGGGGAGAGCAAACCATATACTAAAGAAGTAGAATGCGAACTACAATCGAAGTCGGGACTTGGACCAGAAGACTCAGAAGAGCTGGGGACCAAGGAACCACCCGAGGTAAGTACCCAGGAAACCCACAGAGGCAGAATGCAGAGTGAAAACACAGCTGTGTACTCCATGCAAGTCAATGGGAAAGTTGCGGTTGCAGTTTTCAAGAAGGAGGTCCCTGAAGAAATCCCATGGAAGACAGAAGATTGGAGAGTCACCCCACCTGTGGATACCCCAGGAACCAGGATACCTACACCAGGGAAGCCAGGTGCAAAGGTGCGAAGTGACGTCGGAAACCGCCGTAGACCACAATGAAGGACTTCAGGAAAGATGCCGCTGGCAAAGAAGGTGAAAGAGTCTGGTGGAATCCAAGGATGGATTTTTGAAGAGTAGAACCTGCAAGCAGAGGGGACAGAGTCTATGCCACTCGGAGGTGACCAGGAGGCACGGAAGAGCAATGACCACTGATGACGGAAGATGCAGGAGTGATGACGGTGACCTTGTCGCTGCAGCTGTGAGGACCAGGCGACACTGTGGAAGACCAGGAGCCATTCACGAGCTGTCCCACATCAGAAGTTGAGAACCAGGGGGGTCGGTGTCCGGCGGGAGCACCAACAAGCCTTGGCAGCAGATACAGAAGTGGTAAACGAAAAAGGAGCAACTTTGGGACCAGCAAGGTCCAGTGGAGTCACCAATTGCAGGAGAGTCAGAGAAGACCCCGAGCAAGCAGGCGATCCCACTGAAGCCAAAGAAGACCCTCAAGAGGATCCACAGGCCGGAGTTGCAAGAGGCCCTCGAGCAGCTCACCAAAGATGCAGGCCCACGGTGCAGAGGGTGCGGTGAAGACGAGGATCTTGGCAGGAAGAGATGCTGGAGCTTCTTGTAGCCTGAAGATCTCTGGACTACAGAGCCAACAAGCCTTGGCAATGGCAAGTCGACGTAGTGCACATGGGTTCTTCTCCAGCAGTTCTGACGAGGAATACTGGCCTCAAACTTGGTAAGAGGGCAGGTCAGGCCTCGAGGGAGTTGCAGAACCACCACCTGTGTTGCTGGGCCTCTCGGAGCCCGTAGGACGTCAGGAGGAGCAGACCGGTCAGCTTCGTTGAGGTGCCTGCAGATGCAGGGGAGTGACTCCTTCACTCCGAGGGAGATTCCTTCAGGTGTCTTTCATGCCCACCAGCCTGGAGAGGTATCTGGATGAAGCACAGGCACGGACGACAAAGAAGACTTGCAGAACAGCGAGACCAGGAGCAGCAGGAGTCTTCCTTGGTTCAGTCTCGGTTCCAGGCAAAGTCCAAGGTGCCCAGACAGTCGAAGTGGTTTTGGGTTTGAATCTTGTCCCACGACGAATCTGAAGAGCCACCCCCAGGTAAGCCCTGAAGTACCCTAGGGAAATGGTTGGGACGATTCAAGGGTCCCTCCCAGAAGAGGGGATGGACAGAGGAGAGTATACTCCCATGCCCTTTGTCCAGTTTCACGCCAGAGCAGGAGGTAAGGGTTCCCTGAACTGGCTCAAACTGGAGAATGCAATGAGGGCACCAAATGTGCACTTCAAAGCAGTCTGGTGGCGCTGGCAAGCGACCCCAGCCCAATACACTAAGTCCTGTCTGGGAGGTGGTCACCTCCCCCTGCTCTAGCTCAGCTCAGCAGCAGGAGGAGGAGGAGAGCAGAATCGAATCTGGGGTCAGCAGCAGCACTAGTTTGCTTGCAGACCCTATAAGGCTGTTACTGGGAGCACTGAAGGCTTTCTGGAGGAGCCCCCTGGTGAATGGAATCATACCTCCAATACCAGTAACGGTGCTGGGGTATGATTCAAACATGTTTGATACCAAACATGCCCAGGTTCGGCACAGCCAATATATAGTTAGTCATCGCATTAAGACACGGCCACTATATGTATTAAAATGGCTGACTGCGCTATAGGATTTTCACTCGCAGTCATACACTACTGCATTACTTAAATTTAGTTAGGACAATTTCAACATACATACACACACACTATATACACACACACATACAGACCCCCCCCCAAAAAAAAGGCGGTCAGTTAAGGTAGTAACAACTCCTACTCTCACCATTAGAACGGTCAAAAGCACATTAATCTGAGTTAGTGGCTAAGTATGTATTTCGATGATTGACAAAGTTCACAGAATGAGGGATAAAGCAGGTTTTTGTGCAATAATTTTTGTGCATGTGTTAATTACAAAAAGCATGCAAGGAAGACATGGTTGAAAGGTTAACCGCTTCGCTGCGGCGCACATTCCCCCGCTGTGCGGGCGAATTCTACGCGTGCGCAAATCGGACGGACCCTGGCCGTCCGACGCTCACGCCCACCGTGTCGTCAGACGGCCGGGGGTCGTCCGACGCACGGAAGAGGTTAAAGGTTTTTTCGTATGCAGAGATGTGACATCCTATAACAGGAAAGGGTCCCTACATAACACCAAATGATTTTAGCTTTGGGACTGCATGAGGGTGCTCCAATTCTTTCCCCTCTTAAAGTGGGATTCCATCCATGTGTTAACAATAGTGATATTATTAGTGATATTGTTTAAGATCACATTAGATATTGTTAAACCCCTTTGGGAGGGAGTGGGGGTTGAGCAAGGTGCAAGCAGGGCCACTAGGCTTTAGCCAGAGGGGCTAGAGTCATTTGTCTCTGATGTTCCGGGGTCCTTCCTACTATAGTTTTGAAACTAGAGCAAAGTACAACTCCTTCTGCACTTGACACTCGGTAGAAGCTACGTGTTCTCAGGGAGGTACAGTGGGGGTGCTTCAAATTTAGGAGTCCACAATCACCCAGAAGCATAATAATTTGAACGTCCAGCCCTGTGCTTACCTTTGTTAAAAAGAAAGTACTTTAATATAGACAGAAAAAGTCACTACAGCATACAGACACTGCCATTTCACTGGCACAGGGCCACTGTACTCCGAAATCGTAATTCCCCCAATCCTTATTTCCCTCACATACCCTACACTAATCCAAGTTTTGAGTCTGTCTGTGGACAGGTGTAGTTATCAGGCACAGGTTCACTGCTACCTCCCTCGCTACAATTTGTTAGCTCAGTTACTCATAATAGTCTCAACAGTTAATTTATCTCAACTCTGCAGAGCTTTGATGAAGTATTGTACATCCTAAGAACCAACAGCATGCATCAAACTCTTTCTCACTCTTCCAGGAGCAGCAGCGGAGGGCACCAAGTGGAGTCAGTGCAGGCTTTGGTGTCGTTGCAGGTCTCCAGCTGGTTGCAGACTCGCTTCGTGGGCTTAGGGTGAGTGATTGTGTCACTGAGTCAGAGGTCACTGAACTACCTCAGGCTGCTTTTCCACTGGTGGCACAAACCTAGCTCAGATTGTGATGCCTGGTTAGTAGTCCGCTCAGATTTAGTCAGTCGTCCTAGTGGTCTAGTCCGCTTAAGCACATTGCAGGCTGTTGCAAAGGCAAAGCCCACCTAAGCACAACTTCAGAACTTAACAGTGGCACGGTCTACTTGGGTAAAAACTCAGGCCAGTGCCACGGTACAGTTCACTAGGACACAACTTCAGGATCACAGTCCACTTGGGCACAATTCCAGGACAGCGCTGCGGCTCGGGCACAATGTCAAGTTCACAGTGGCACAGTCTACTCAAGCACAACTTCAGGTCAGTGCTGTGGTGCAGATAACTCAGCAGAAAAGATTACGTTCCGATCCGAGAGCAAGTACATTGCTCTCATGAGTATCTCTAGGTTGACATACCCACTCCTCCAATGTCAGTTGCTTCTTGCTCTCCCTAGATAATCGCATCTCCTGCAGGGTTGGTGCACTCTTTCCTCTCCCAGAAAGCATGTCGGCTTCCGCCACTTCAGGATCAGGAGACAGCTCCTCCTTCCAGGTCGTACTGCAAGTGATGTCCCCTCATCACTGGGAAGCTGGCTGTCGAGCAGACACCAGTTGAGATTGCACAGCAGTTCTGGAAGTACTCTGTGTAGCACCCTCTTCCTTGGTCAAACAGAACTTGAAACATTAGTAACAAATGGGGCAGCGGCTCCCATTTTTTTATAGTCATAGCAGATAGGGATGTAGATTATTGGTATGCACTCTCAGAATCGGTTTGGGGTGGTTCTTCGTTCATGTATCCTCTCCAGGATGTTATACAGAGACAGCATTTGGCAGCATGATGCTCCCCAGATCTAGCCATCAGGAAAGGGACAAAAAAAAGCTGGCCTTGCATAAATGACCCTTCACAAGGCTGTCACCCCACACCTAGAAAATAGGACTACAATCGACTCCACCCTGGGAGGCCCAAGCATGACTGACCAAAGGCTCACAGGAGTGACTGGACTGGACCTGCTGAATCCTAGAGGCTGGAACATACCGAGCAATTGTTGCAGTCCATAAGAGGGCATACGCCAGAAGCACCCGCTCATCCTGTGACCTCTCCGAGACTTGCTGTGCAGCTGGCAGCTGCTTGGCTTCAGTGGTCTGATGCATGCTGTGCAGGAAGGCCCCACTCGCCACTATAGGAAGGTTGTAAGTGGTCCCTAAGCTGCACCACCATAGATGGGTGAGAGACTGAAAAGGACCTACAACCCTTTAGAATGTATTCTGAGAGAAGAGGATGCATCCATACTAGAGACTACACCACATTAGCCATGAGAATCCCAAGATAAAGGGAATAAGGCATGGGAAGAGTGCGTTGGGGGTTCGTGGGGGTGGGAAGAGTATCTTTGGGGATTGTGGGGTACGAAGGGGAATCTCACTTTCGAATATAAGCAGCTCACACCCACAAGTCAGTTATTTCAGCAGGTGTAGTACTTTGCTTTCTGTGTAATAAAGTACTTGCCTTTTATAAAGAGAAGCACTGGGCAGGACAATCATCTTATTGCACTAATGAGAGTGGTGTTGAGAGCTGAGCCCAAGTATCTCCAAACAAACTTCCCTCAGAAGCTATGACTGCTCGCTCTCGCTTAAGTCCCAACGTACGAGTTACTTACCTTCGGTAACGATGTATCTGGTAGAGACGTTGTCTAGCCGCAGATTCCTTAACTTAGAATATCCCCAGGCGTCAGACTGAATCCGGAAAATTCTGCGCAGCAGTACCTCTGCGCGCCGGGGGGGTGGCTCCGCTCTGACGTCGTCCCCGGACATGACATCAGTGGAGCCATATAGGACCCTCCCGGCGCGCTGACGTCAGTTTTCTTCGGAGGAACTTTTCCGCGCCACAACGTGGAGCCCCCAGCAAAACTGTGAGAGTATGGGAACAGTGTGCGAATAAAAAAGAGAATTGGTGAGAAAGCACCATGAACGATAGTGAGAAGCACTGTCGACTGAAAGGTGTCGAAAAGGAAAGAGCAGAGCAATACTCTGAGAAGCCAATTACGCAAGAGCGAAGTGAATGTCACCCGTGAGGGAAATCGATCCATACAAAGGAAGACCGAGGCAGACGACAGAAAGTCTGCACCGGATGAAAGGAAATGAAGAGGGTAGAACAGTAAACTGAGAAGCAACCCGCAAAAGCGAGAGAGTGCCCACTCCTGAGGCAAGACGGCAAGAATGAGCCGAGCGCGACAGGCAAAAAGCACCCACCCATAGGATTAAGAAAAGAAAGAAAGAAATAGGGAGACCGTGTCCCCTGTGAGAGAATTATCGGTCGTGAGGAACAGGCCCAAAAGAGACCGTGAACACTAATTGACTGCAGGAGCGTCAGGAGAAGTCGGGTGGGAGGGTAGAGAACACCAGTAGGCACCATACTGGAAGAAACTGATGCGTAAAAACGCAGAAGGACACCTGAATCCACCGCCCCAGCATGAAAATTGGGGGAGAGGGAACAAGTAAACCAAAGGAAGAGGCCAACGGGGAGCAAGGCGAAAAACGCCGCCCCGTAGAAGGACAAGCCACCCCAAAGGAGGCGAAAGCAGAAAACCCCACCTGAAAAGGTCCTCGCAGATCGGGGAGGATGGGTGGGCGTTAAGGAATCTGCGGCTAGACAACGTCTCTACCAGATACATCGTTACCGAAGGTAAGTAACTCGTACATCTGATAGAGACATCTAGCCGCAGATTCCTTAACTTAGAATAGATACCAAAGCCATACCCCATTGGAGGCTGGTCTGCGACAGAACCCCACTAAGTTCCCAAGGGAACAGAAGTGTCAACCAGCTGACTAAACACAGTGGGGACAGCGCTGCCAGAAAGGCCAACACCGGACCAGGATACTCCAGAGGAAGTGGCCAACAATGAGAGGCAAAAGGCATCAAAGGCTGCCGAGGGCGGCAGGAAATCCCTGTTGGTCAACAGCGGAGTAAATGAGCACAAACCCAAAAGGGGGATGTGGAATAGAGTGGACACCTGCCGTAGCCGGAGAGGCACGAATGCAGGATGTGAGGAACCCACAGGATCCGATGGACCGTTGAAAGAGGAAGGTTTAACTAGGGCACAAGGACGAACCGAGTCCGAGGAGCCATGCACGACAGTGAAAGAAACACTGTGAGAGTGGGAACAGCAGCGGGAAGATGCTGACTACGCCCAAGATGAGTTAGTGTTACAAGAAACACAAGACCTGCCAATGCACCCGTTACGCAAAAGGGCGGACAGCCCAAGGCAGAAAAGAACGGTAACAACAAGTGCCATGCACGTGGGTAACAGAAGTACACCAAGAAACCTGGATGTACCGCCAGAACCACACCATGGAAGGAGAAGGTCCCCATGAAGCTCCACGAGCAAGATCTGAGACACAAGAGGCGCAAGACCAGGCGCATTGTGTGAATGGCGCTCACGAAAGTGAGGGACCAGACCTCGGCGACTACCCGGAGTAGTAAGCATGTGGGAGGCGTATGTGTGGGTAGCACACTGGTGAAAAAGAAAAGAAATAACACCAGAGTCGCAACAGCCACAGCAGCAGCGGCACTGGGCAGAACAATGCCCAGAGCGAGACGCAACAGCCACCGACAGTGGAGCAGACCCATTGGCTATCGTGAGAGAGGCAAGGAGGCCAGGCCAGCCGTGATGTGTCCAGAATCACAGGATGTAGAGTCGACCCCGAGACCGGAACCTCGCGCTCCAGCTCGAAAGTCGGCATCTAGCCAGGAGACCACATCAGCTCCCTCAACACGCCCCATGAGAGAACAATGCTCTGAGGAGACCGCCCCGCTGAGAGCAGCAACCGCAGCCCGAAGGAAAGCACGCCAACCTCTGCGTGGAACGCAACAGGGGCATGAGAAACGGTGGCAGAGGAAGTGCCAAAGGCAAGGCACAAGACAAGGAAGATCAACCACGTCTGGAGCCAGAACGCCACCATGGAGAGCGAAGTCCACCAGGAAAGGGCTACGCAGCATGGATATAGCAGAGTAGAACGAGGCAACAGAAGGCACCAGAGAAGAACGTACCAGCCGGAGACACTAAGGAGCAGGCATGGTACGCCGATAGAACACAGAGGGAGAGTGCCGAGCTAAGTAGGAGTGCTCGGGGACAACGACAGGGCCTTCCGACAGGGCGACCACAGATGGAACAGCCTCAGCGAAGAACCATGAGGGGACGGGAAGGAGCAGAAAGCCCTTCCGTCCTGAAGAAAGGTATTGGGAAAATGCAGGCCAGCAGCCGACACCCCACCAATGGCATCGCAAGAAGGCCCCTGAAGGGCCCGCAGCAGCAGCGTGCAAAACACACAGGCACAGCCGCAGGAGGACCTAGTGAAAGGGACCCCACAGAAGCGAACAAGGCAACTGTCGGAAGGAAGGCAGCTATACAATAGCAAACAAATACCCCACATAGGGTAAGTATCAACCCCAACCAGGGGCACCTCTGGAGCGTGAAGCTCATAGACAGAGGACGTAAAAGTGGAACTTAGAAACCACAGGCTCCGAACACATAACCCGTGGAGGAAGGGTGCAACCTGAAGCACAAGTTACTAACTTGTGTAACGATATATCTGTAAGAGACAGTAGTTAGTGACAGATTCCTTACCTTAGAATATCCCCAGGCGTCAGGCTGGATCCGGAAAGTTTTTTGCGTAGCAGTACCCTTGCGCGTCGGTAGGCGGCGTCGTGCGGCTCCGCGTCCGTCGTCGGCGTCGTGATCGCCGGGATGACGTCGCGGGCAGTACTTAGGCGCCGCCCCTGCGCGCTGGCGTCAGTTCTGTACACGACTTTCCGCGCCAGGAACGCAGAGCCATGCAAGAAGCTGACATAGGTGTCTGAAAAATACTAGGGCCCTGAAAGGGATGTCCTTAACCCTAGAAATCAGTTCGCAGAACGGGGAGGATGGGTGGGCGGTAGGAATCTGTCACTAACTACTGTCTCTTACAGATATATCGTTACACAAGTTAGTAACTTGTGCATCTGAAAGAGACACGTTAGTGACAGATTCCTTACCTTAGAATAGATACCCCAGCAATACCAACCCCGGTGGTGGGTCTGCGAACAAAGATCAGACAAGGAAGTCCTGGAGGACAGAACGGCCAAAGAAGCCGTCCCTCCGGACCTGACTGTCAAGGCAGTAATGCTTTGTAAACGTGTGCAGCGAGGCCCACGTAGCTGCCTGACAGATAACCGGCAGCGGAACACCGCGGCCCAAGGCCGTGGTAGCAGCCGTTGCCCTGGTGGAATGGGCACGCAGCCCAACAGGAGGCTCCTTCTTAGCCAAAGAATAGCAGGCTCTTGATGCACAATGTAACCCAGCGGGAGATGGTCCTCTTGTGCACCGCCCGACCTTTTTGGCGCCCACGTAGCCAACAAAGAGCTGGTCATCCACCCGGAAGTGGTTTGTGCGGTCAATATAGAAAGAGAGCGCACGTTTTGGGTCCAGACGGTGGAGCCTCTCTTCCTCTCTGGAAGGATGCGGAGGCGGAAAGAAGGTGGGCAAAGTGATGGTCTGCCCAATGTGGAAAGCAGTAACCACCTTTGGTAAGAAGGATGGACGCGTCCGAAGAACAACCTTGTCTGGATGAACAGACAGAAAGGGAGGTTTGCAAGATAGAGCCTGGAGCTCACTCACCCGCCGAGCGGAGGTGATGGCCACCAGAAAGGCTGTCTTCAGAGTCAGAAGACGAAGAGGACAGTTATGTAGAGGCTCAAAGGAGCGCACATTAAAAAGGTAAGAACCAAGTTCAAGTCCCACTGAGGCATCACAAACGGAACAGGAGGGAAGAGGTGAGTAATGCCTTTTAAGAACCTGTTAACAACAGGGGACTTGAAAAGGGAGGGCTGATCAGGAAGCCTGAGGAAGGCCGAGATAGCACAAAGATAACCCTTGATGGTACCCAGGGCAGAACCCTGTTGGGCCAGAGAAAGAAGGAACAGAAGGACCTCAGAAAGAGGGGCAGAAAGGGGATCCACAGCCTTTGCTGTGCACCATGCCACAAACTTGTTCCACCTGCAGGTGTATACCACCTTAGTGGAGGGACGCCTGGCTGCCAGAATCACATCACAAACTTCGGGAGGCAAGTCGAAAGGAATCAACTGCCGCCGCTCAATCTCCACGCAAGCAGGTGGAGACTGGACAGGTTCGGGTGGAGGACCGTCCCCTGCTGCTGCGACAGAAGATCCTCCCGAAGAGGCAGACGGATCGGGGGATCTACGCTCATACTGAGTAGCTCGGGATACCAAACTCTTCGAGCCCAGTCCGGAGCCACAAGAATGACTTGGGCCCGGTCGTGCCGAATCTTCTTCAACACTCTGGGTAGAAGTGGTATAGGCGGAACGGCGTACAATAGACCGCAACTCCACTCGTGACGAAAAGCGTCGCCGAGCGAGTGCCGCCTTGGAAATTGCAACGCGCAGAACTGATGACATTGCGCGTTCTCTTCGGTGGCGAATAGATCTAACCAAGGCTCTCCCCACTGTAGAAAGAGTCCTTGCGCCACTTCCGAGTGAAGACGCCATTCGTGATCCATCATGCACCTGCGGCTGGAGTTCGTCCGCCCTGGCGTTCAGGGAACCTGCCAGGTGTTGAACCACCAGGAACATGCCCTGATGTTCCAGCCATGTCCAGAGGCGCAGAGCCTCCTGACAAAGGGTCCACGACCCCACCCCGCCTTGTTTGTTGCAGTACCACATGGCGGTGGTGTTGTCTGTGAACACCTGCACTACCTTCCCTTTGACAGAGGGAAGGAATGCCTTGAGTGCAAGTCGGATCGCCCGGAGCTCCAGAAGGTTGATATGGAGCCGGGACTCCGCCGGAGACCAGAGGCCTCTGATCTCCGCCTCTCCCATGTGACCGCCCCATCCCAGAAGGGACGCGTCCGTCACAACTGTGTGCTCTGGCTGGGGAAGGGAGAGGGATCTGCCCATGACCCATTGCCGGTTCGAGAGCCACCACTGCAACTGTCTTGCAGTCCCCTCCGAGATCTGGACGTGATCGGACAGGTCGCCCTGGTGCTGCGCCCACTGGAACTTCAGGTCCCACTGCAGAGCCCGCATATGCCATCTGGCATGAGTGACCAGCAGGATGCAGGAGGCCATGAGGCCCAGCAGCCTCAGGGTCATCAGTACCGAAACCCAGGATAAAGGCTGAAAGATCGGAATCATAGCCTGAATATCCCGGACTCGCCGTTCGGGAGGATAGGCCCGAAACTGCGTCGTGTCCAGAACTGCTCCGATGAAAAGGAGCTGTGGAGAAGGAATCAGATGCGACTTTGGCACATTGATGGAGAACCCCAGCGAGTGCAGGAGTTCGGCCGTAGTCTGGAGGTGGGAGACGACTGCCTGGGACGAGCCCGCCTTCAGCAGCCAGTCGTCGAGGTAGGGGAAGACTGAAACCCCTGGCCGGCGCAGATGAGCTGCGACCACCGCCATCACTTTCGTGAACACCCGAGGGGCACTGGTAAGGCCAAAGGGGAGCACGGTGAACTGAAAATGCTCGAGGCCTACCGTGAACCGCAGGTAACGCCGGTGGGCCGGCAGGACGGGGATGTGGAAATAGGCGTCCTGCAAGTCCAACGCTACCAACCAGTCTCCAGGGTCGAGGGCAGTCAAGACCTGAGCTAGGGTGAGCATCTTGAACTTCTCCTTCCGGAGGAAGCGATTGACGTTCCGGAGGTCCAAGATAGGACGCATGTCCTCCTTGTCCTTTTTGGGCACCAGAAAGTAGTGGGAGTAGCAACCACGCCCTACTTCTGGGGTCGGAACATGCTCGATGGCCCTCTTGGCCAAGAGGGCCGTGACTTCCTTCTGTAGAAGCGCCAAGTGATCCCCTGACATGCGGTGGAATTGAGGTGGCATGGCTGGGGGGTGGTCTCGAAGGGGAGGGAGTAGCCCCTTCGGACAATGTCCAAGACCCACCTGTCCGAGGTGATGGGACGCCAGAGGTGAAGGTGATGGCGGACCCTGCCCTCGACTGGCGTACTGTGCACCTGAAAGGAGGGACTAGGAGGGCTTGGAGGCCGCGGACGGGTTGGAGGTGGTGGCCTGACCCGCACGCTGGTTGCCCGAACCGCCACGGCGGTATCCACGTCCTCGGCCACGCGTAGGCGCTTGCTGCGCGGGCCGGTGGCCGGGCTGCGGACGTGACTGGGCGCCCCTTCCGTGGCCACGAAAGGGCGAAAAGCAGAGCGTGAGCGGAGGGCGTACAACAGCAAGGCCCAGGGACTTAGCCGTAGCCCGTGAGTCCTTGAAACCGCTCCAGCGCATGGTCTGCCTTTGAACCAAAAAGACCGACACCATCAAAGGGCATGTCCATGAGTGTATTCTGGACATCTCCCGAGAAACCAGTGGTTCTCAGCCAGGCGTGGCGACGCAGTGCCACCGTCGTTGCAAGCGATCTGCCCAGCGAGTCGGCGGTATCAAGGCCACAGCGGATGGTATATTTAGCCGCATCACGCCCTTCCGCAATGGCGCGGGTAAGCAGTGTCTGGACCTCCTCAGAACACTGCGGCAAAACAGCTGCCACCGAATCCCACAGGGAGTGGGTGTATCGGCCCAAGAGGCAAGCGGTGTTAACAGACCGCAAGCCAGCACTGGAGGAAGAGAAAGCCTTCTTCCCAAAGTGATCCAGGCGCTTGGATTCCCTATCCGGAGGGGCGGTAGGGAAGGCGGTTTGGGAGGCAGAGGCTTGGACAACCAAGCTCTCAGGGGTGGGGTGTTGGGAGAGAAACAGGGGGTCGCCCGGAGCAGGGCGATGGCGTCGGGCCACGTTCCTATCCACAGGAGCCCCTGTGGTGGGTTTGGACCAGGCACCCAAAAGAACGTCAGTCAGTGCATCGTTGAACGGCAGCACAGTCTCCGAAGAGGAGGCCGCTGGCTGAAGCACTTCAGTCAGGATGTTAGACCTGACGACCACTGTAGGCAACTGGAGATGTCAAGGCTCCAGCAGCTCTACGCAACACCGTTGCAAAATTAGCCCCCTCCTCCGTTGCCACGGGAGGAGACAGCATGCCAGAGTCAGGGAGGTATCCAGACCACTGGCATCCCCAAGTTCCTCAACCCAGTCCGGGTCAAACTCGCACTGTTGTGTGAGAGGGTCGCTCAGACCCCTCCCAGCTCTCCTGGTCCTCCTCAGGTTGAAAATATGGAGGAGGAGGGACATCAGGGACCCAAGGTCTCATCGGCGCCGGATCGGCGTCGGGCGACGTCGGTCCGGCACCATGTCCGGACCCGGAGAGAACCGGGGAACGACGCCGCCCGGAGCCCCGGACGGCGTCAGGAACGGCACCGGGGACATCGGCGTCGGCGGAGGCGTGGTTAGGTCAACCGGCGCCGATGTGGGTTGCGGCCCCACCGGAGCCGGGATCGAGGCCGGGACCGGAGCCGAGGCCGGGACGAAGGCTGGTGGGACAGGCGTGCGCCGGGACCGGAGTCGACGGCGGCGCCGGAGCAACCCAATCAGGGCCCGCGGGGACCGGAGGCGCACCGGAGGGACCTTGAAGGCCCGAAGAGGCGGGCCATGGCCGACAGGAATTCCTGTATATCGGCCGGAGTCGCCCCGAGCCCGGATAGAGGCGGGTACTGCGGGGGTAGCTCGACAGGCACGTCCGGGGCCGCGGGGACGGTGCCGACAGGGGCCTCAGCCGAGTCGCGAGACCGGCGAGGCGAAGTCTTAGAGCGATGACGCAGCTTAGACTTCTTGTGCTTCGACTTACCGGAGGAGCGCGAAGACTTTGAATCCGACGAACGGCGGGGACTCCGCGTCCGGCCCCTCGACCTCTCCGGGACCGGGGCTTGGTGCGGCGCGGAGCCGAATGCCGGACTTCGAGGAGCTTTCGAGACCGCTCTCGCAAAGCCTTAGGATGAAGTTTCCGGCAGTCAGGACACGACTTCGTGTCGTGGTCTCGGCCGAGACAGAAGAGACACTCGAGATGCGGGTCCGTGATCGACATCATGCGACCACATTCCTCGCAGGGCTTAAAGCCGGGCATCCCTACGACACCTTAGGAGTCGTGAAGACTCGTTGAAGAAACAGTGAAAAAATTCACCAAAAGGATAGTCAAAAAGTGACTAGGGCACTGCTCTTCCCGGATCTGCGCTTACTGGCGTGGAAAAAGAAGAACGGACGTCCGCGCGCAGGGGCGGCGCCTAAGAACTGCCCGCGACGTCATCCCGGCGATCACGACGCCGACGACGGACGCGGAGCCGCACGACGCCGCCTACCGACGCGCAAAGGGTACTGCTACGCAAAAACTTTCCGGATCCAGCCTGACGCCTGGGGATATTCTAAGGTAAGGAATCTGTCACTAACGTGTCTCTTTCAGATCCACCAGGCTATAGGAACTGAGAAGGATAAGCAGCAAAACTGCTGCATAAATGAAAGAAAATACGGCGAGGAGCAGCCCAGGCCGTTCAGGCAGTACAGCATGAACCCGGCCCAACATGAGTCAAGACAACAGAGCAGGGTGAGGACAAGGACCTCAACCGGAACAAAAACTACGAAAGGTGAGACAGAAGGCGGCGGACCGCCGAGTCCGCATGTACGTCAAACAGGGACACACCATCAAAAGGCAAATCCCGGAGACTGTCACGGACATTGTCGGGGAAACCCCCGTCGCGCAGCCAGTCATGGCGGCGCAAGGCAACGCACCGCGCCATTGTCCTACCCACCGAATCGGTTGAATCAACGGCGGACCGAATCGTAAACCGCGCCATCTCTCTGCCTTCGTGAATGAGACGAGCCACATCAGCTCGAGGACACTCAGGGAGGGCAGGCAAAAGACACTCCACGGAGTCCCAAAGGGCAGAAGAAGCCCTGGCAAAAACGCAAACTGTGTTGAGAGCACGTAATGCAGAACTAGTGGACGCAAAAATGCTGCGTCCACATGTCTCCAGCCAACGAGACTCCCTAGTAGGAGGCTGCAGTAGAGGCGGAGAAGAAGGCTGCATGGCGAAAGACACCTGCACCACGAGACCGTGAGCAGTAGGCTGAAGTGACAAACAGGATGGGCCCCCAGGGGCCGGACGATGCCGATGCGCAACGGCCCTGTCGACAGCATCTCCTGAAGAGGGACGCGCCCAAGTCCCGAGAAGGGCGTCGAACAACAAGCCGCTAAAGGGCAGCAAGGGCTCAAGATCCACCGCACCTTGGTGGAGGAGATCCAACAACGGATCAGAGGACAAGAGGACAGAAGGAGGGTGCAAGTGCAAAACAGCTGCCGCCCTGCGAACACCGCGTAAAAATAAAGCACCAGCTTCAGTGGGCGTCCTGGGGGGACAAGAGCCCATCTGTAGGGGACGGTTGCAAGCTAACACGTCCCCCAGCAGGAGGAAGCAGGGGCCACTGCCTCCATGGCGGTGGAGCCAACGGACGTGGAGACAAGCCCGAGCACAGCGGTTCTGTGTCCTCTGGAAGCGGAGAGCCAATAGGTAGCGGCGACCCTTCCGGCGACGCGCGCTCCGACGTGAAGGCGCCGAACTGGCGTCGAAGGCGCGAGCCCATGAGGGGCGACTCGGCTGGACGAGTGGGCGGCAACGTCTCCACCACCGAGAGGTGCGGAGAAAGTGCCTGAGGTCCAGGAGACGACAGGCAGAGTGCCGCCGGTGCCGATGTCGACGCAGGGAGCCGCCAGGGGCTATGCGGGCACAAGGCAGAATGGCTCGGCGTGGGGCTGGAACGCCCATCGGTTGGAACCGACGCCGGCACGACGCCGGGAGTCAAGGCATTCGGCCGGCGCCGAGGGCGAACCCGCCGGCGGAGACCCAACCTGAATGCCTACCTCCACTGTGGGACCCGAAGGCGCACCAGGGAGTGGAGGTGACCCAAAGATGGAGTGCAGAGCCTGGTAATAGGCTTCCATCTGGGGCCGAGTCGCACCAGTACCCGGAAAGGGCGGGTAAATGGAGGCCGACTCCGGGGGGCACGGCTCCGCGAAGGAGCGGGAACCATGGCCCCCACCGTCACGTGGAAGCGAGGACTTCGACTTCCGTGACTTGTGCTTACCTGCAGATCGACGTTCGCGGGATCGACTCCGGGAGCGGGCACGGAGAGACAGAACCCACTGGAGAACGTCGGGGAGACGCCGGGCGGGTCAACCGGGCGGCCAAGAGCTTCATCCGCCGCTCCCGTAGGGACTTCGGACGCATCTGCCGGCAGGCGTCACTCTCCATCGGAGTCGTGGTGCGACCCAAGACACCACATGCAAATGGCGTGCGGGTCCGACGCCGACATCTGGCGCAAACAAGTCCCGCACAATTTAAAGCCCGAAGGCATCGCACACTGTTCCCCGACTGCCAACGACGTCGAAAAAGGGCCTGAATAAAAACAGGCCAGAGGAACAGCTGAATCCCGGATCCGCGTTGTAACGCGGAAAGAAGAAAACGGACGTCAGCGCGCCGGAGGGTCCTATATGGCTCCACTGACGTCATGTCCGGGGACGACGTCAGGGCGGAGCCAGGCGGCGCCGCCCCCCGGCGCGCAGAGGTACTGCTGCGCAGAATTGTCCGGATCCAGTCTGACGCCTGGGGATATTCTAAGTTAAGGAATCTGCGGCTAGATGTCTCTATCAGATAGGGTTGTACTCGGCCCAGTTTGTACATCCATAGTAGGATAGGCCCGGGGACAGCATTGGCAAATAACTCCAACCCCCATGGCAGTGGCCCCGTAGCCCCTATCTGGCCTTTTGCCTACCAAATGGGGTCTGACAGAATCAATGGCCCCAGTCGAACAAGTTACTTACCTTCGGTAACGATATATCTGTAAGAGACATACATTAGTTATGGATTCCTCACCTTAGAATTACCCCCAGGCGTCAGACTGGATACGGAGAATTTTTCGTCAGCAGTACCTCTGCGTGTCGAAAGGTGGCGTCGGTTTACTCCGCGCTCGTCGTGGGTGCCGGGATGAAGTCGCGGTAGCTACTTAGACGCCGCCCTCGCGCGCTGACGTCAGTTCTTTTACACAACAGTCCACGCCAGAAGCGCAGAGCCATGCAAGAAACTGACCACTGGTGCACAAAACTAGGGCCCTGAAAGGGATTCCCTGACCCTAGAAGTCAGTTCGCAGAACGGGGAGGATGGGTGGGGCGGTGAGGAATCCATAACTAATCTATGTCTCTTACAGATATATCATTACCGAAGGTAACTTGTTCATCTGAAAGAGACAATTAGTTATGGATTCCTCACTTTAGAATAGATACCGCAGCAATACCAACCCTGGTGGTGGGTCTGCGAACCAAGTTCACACCAGAAAGTCCTGGAGAACAGAACGGCCAAAGAAGCCGTCTCTCCGGACTTGGCTGTCCAGGCAGTAGTGTTTTGTGAACGTGTGCAGAGATGCCCACGTAGCTGCCTGACAGATGTCATTGAGGGGGACTACCCGTCCCAAAGCAGTGGTAGCTGCCGTCGCCCTGGTGGAATGGGCGCGCAATCCCACTGAAGGCTCCTTCGTCGCCAAAGAGTAGCAAGCTTTGATGCACAAAACGACCCACCTAGAGATGGTCCGTTTGTGCACGGCCCGACCTTTTTTGGCGCCCACTTAGCCAACAAAGAGCTGGTCATCCACCCGGAATTGCTTGGTGCAATCCAAATAAAATGAAAGCGCACGTTTTGGATCCAGATGGTGGAGCCTCTCTTCCTCCTTAGAAGGATGCGGAAAGAAGGTGGGCAAAGAGATGGTTTGACAAATGTGGAAAGAAGTAACCACCTTGGGAAGAAAGGAAGGTCTGGTTCTGAGGACGACCTTGTCCGGATGAACAGCCAGAAAAGGAGGTTTTGAAGAAAGAGCTTGGAGCTCACTCACCCTGAGAGCACAGGTGATGGCAACCAGAAAGGCGGTCTTTAAAGTAAGAAGTCTATGAGGACAGTTATGAAGCGGCTCAAAGGGAGCGCACATAAGGTAAGTAAGAACAAAGTTCAAGTCCCACTGAGGCATTACGAAAGGAACAGGAGGAAAAAGATGAGTAATGCCCTTAAGGAAGCGATTTACAACAGGGGACTTGAAAAGAGAAGGCTGATCAGGAAGACTAAGAAAGGCTGAAATGGCTGAGAGGTAGCCCTTCAAAGTGCCCAGGGCTCCAGGAGGAACATGAGAACCTCAGAAAGGGGGGCAGAAAGGGGATCCACAGCCTTTGCTGCGCACCATTCCACAAATTTGTTCCATCTGCAGGCGTATACAGTCCTAGTGGAGGGACGCCTGGCGCACAAGTTACTAACTTGTGTAACGATATATCTGTAAGAGACAGTAGTTAGTGACAGATTCCTCACCTTAGAATATCCCCAGGCGTCAGGCTGGATCCGGAAAGTTTTTGCGTAGCAGTACCCTTTGCGCGTCGGTAGGCGGCGTCGTGCGGCTCCGCGTCCGTCGTCGGCGTCGTGATCGCCGGGATGACGTCGCGGGCAGTACTTAGACGCCGCCCCTGCGCGCTGACGTCAGTTCTGTACACGACTTTCCGCGCCAGGAACGCAGAAGCCATGCAAGAAGCTGACATAGGTGTCTGAAAAATACTAGGGCCCTGAAAGGGATGTCCTTAACCCTAGAAATCAGTTCGCAGAACGGGGAGGATGGGCGGGGCGGTAAGGAATCTGTCACTAACTACTGTCTCTTACAGATATATCGTTACACAAGTTAGTAACTTGTGCATCTGAAAGAGACACGTTAGTGACAGATTCCTCACCTTAGAATAGATACCCCAGCAATACCAACCCCGGTGGTGGGTCTGCGAACAAAGATCAGACAAGGAAGTCCTGGAGGACAGAACGGCCAAAGAAGCCGTCCCTCCGGACCTGACTGTCAAGGAAGTAATGCTTTGTAAACGTGTGCAGCGAGGCCCACGTAGCTGCCTGACAGATAACCGGCAGCGGAACACCGCGGCCCAAGGCCGTGGTAGCAGCCGTTGCCCTGGTGGAATGGGCACGCAGCCCAACAGGAGGGAAGAGGTGTGTAATGCCTTTTAAGAACCTGTTAACAACAGGGGACTTGAAAAGGGAGGGCTGATCAGGGAGCCTGAGGAAGGCCGAGATAGCACAAAGATAACCCTTGATGGTACCCAGGGCAGAACCCTGTTGGGCCAGAGAAAGAAGGAACAGAAGGACCTCAGAAAGAGGGGCAGAAAGGGGATTCACAGCCTTTGCTGTGCACCATGCCACAAATTTGTTCCACCTGCAGGCGTATACCACCTTAGTGGAGGGACGCCTGGCTGCCAGAATCACATCACAAACTTCGGGAGGCAAGTCGAAAGGAATCAACTGCCGCCGCTCAATCTCCACGCAAGCAGGTGTAGACTGGACAGGTTCGGGTGGAGGACCGTCCCCTGCTGCTGCGACAGAAGATCCTCCCGAAGAGGCAGACGGATCGGGGGATCTACGCTCATACTGAGTAGCTCGGGATACCAAACTCTTCGAGCCCAGTCCGGAGCCACAAGGATGACTTGGGCCCGGTCGTGCCGAATCTTCTTCAACACTCTGGGTAGAAGTGGTATAGGCGGAAAGGCGTACAACAGACCGCAACTCCACTCGCGACGAAAGCGTCGCCGAGCGAGTGCCGCCTTGGAAATTCCAACGCGCAGAACTGATGACATTGCGCGTTCTCTTCGGTGGCGAATAGATCTAACCAAGGCTCTCCCCATTGTAGAAAGAGTCCTTGCGCCACCTCCGAGTGAAGACGCCATTCGTGATCCATCATGCACCTGCGGATGAGTTCGTCCGCCCTGGCGTTCAGGGAACCTGCCAGGTGTTGAACCATCAGGAACATGCCCTGATGTTCCAGCCATGTCCAGAGGCGCAGAGCCTCCTGACAGAGGGTCCACGACCCCACCCCGCCCTGTTTGTTGCAGTACCACATGGCGGTGGTGTTGTCTGTGAACACCTGCACTACCTTCCCTTTGACAGAGGGAAGGAATGCCTTGAAGTGCAAGTCGGATCGCCCGGACCTCCAGAAGGTTGATATGGAGCCGGGACTCCGCCGGAGACCAGAGGCCTCTGATCTCCGCCTCTCCCATGTGACCGCCCCATCCCAGAAGGGACGCGTCCATCACAACTGTGTGCTCTGGCTGGGGAAGGGAGAGGGATCTGCCCATGACCCATTGCCGGTTCGAGAGCCACCACTGCAACTGTTTTGCAGTCCCCTCCGAGATCTGGACGTGATCGGACAGGTTGCCGTGGTGCTGCGCCCACTGGAACTTCAGGTCCCACTGCAGAGCCCGCATATGCCATCTGGCATGATTGACCAGCAGGATGCAGGAGGGCATGAGGCCCAGCAGCCTCAGGGTCATCCGTACCGAAACCCAGGATAAAGGCTGAAAGATCGGAATCATAGCCTGAATATCCCCGGACTCGCCGTTCGGGAGGATAGGCCCGAAACTGCGTCGTGTCCAGAACTGCTCCGATGAAAAGGAGCTGTGGAGAAGGAATCAGATGCGACTTCGGCACATTGATGGAGAACCCCAGCGAGTGCAGGAGTTCGGCCGTAGTCTGGAGGTGGGAGACGACTGCCTGGGACGAGCCAGCCTTCAGCAGCCAGTCGTCGAGGTAGGGGAAGACTGAAACCCCTGCCCGGCGCAGATGAGCTGCGACCACCGCCATCACTTTCGTGAACACCCGAGGGGCACTGGTAAGGCCAAAGGGGAGCACGGTGAACTGAAAATGCTCGAGGCCTACCGTGAACCGAAGGTAACGCCGGTGGGCCGGCAGGACGAGGATGTGGAAATAGGCGTCCTGCAAGTCCAACGCTACCAACCAGTCTCCAGGGTCGAGGGCAGTCAAGACCTGAGCTAGGGTGAGCATCTTGAACTTCTCCTTCCGGAGGAAGCGATTGACGTTCCGGAGGTCCAAGATAGGACGCATGTCCTCCTTGTCCTTTTGGGCACCAGGAAGTAGTGGGAGTAGCAACCACGTCCTACTTCTGGGGTCGGAACATGCTCGATGGCCCTCTTGGCCAAGAGGGCCGTGACTTCCTTCTGCAGAAGTACCAAGTGATCCCCTGACATGCGGTGGAATTGAGGTGGCATGGCTGGGGGGTGGTCTCGAAGGGGAGGGAGTAGCCCTTCGGACAATGTCCAAGACCCACCTGTCCGAAGTGATGGGACGCCAGTGGTGAAGGTGATGGCGGACCCTGCCCCTACTGGCGTGCTGTGCACCTGAAAGGAGGGACTAGGAGGGCTTGGAGGCCGCGGCCGGGTTGGAGGTGGTGGCCTGACCCGCACGCTGGTTGCCCGAACCGCCACGGCGGTATCCACGTCCTCGGCCACGCGAAGACGCCTGCTGCGCGGGCCGGTGGCTGGGCTGCTGACGTGACTGGGCGCCCCTTCCGTGGCCACGATAGGGGCGAAAAGCAGAAGGTAGCGGAGGGCGTGTAGCAGAAAGGCCCAGGGACTTGGCAGTAGCCCGTGAGTCCTTAAAACGCTCCAACGCATGGTCTGCTTTGGAACCAAAAGACCGACTCCATCAAAGGGCATGTCCATGAGTGTATTCTGGACATCACCCGAAAAACCAGTGGTTCTCAGCCAGGCGTGGCGACGCAGCGCCACCGTCGTTGCAATAGATCTGCACAGCGAGTCGGCGGTATCAAGGCCACAACGTATGGTGTATTTGGCCGCATCCATTCCTTCCGCAATGGCGCGGGTAAGCAGTGTCTGGACCTCCTCAGAACACTGGGGCAAAACAGTCGCCACCGAATCCCACAAGGAGTGGGTATATCGGCCCAAAAGACAAGCGGTGTTGATGGACCGCAAGCCAGCACTGGACGAAGAAAAACCCTTCTTCCCAAATTGATCCAGGCGTTTGGATTCCCTATCCGGAGGGGCGGTAGGGAAGGCGGTTTGGGAAGCCGAGGCTTGGACAACCAAGCTCTCAGGAGTGGGGTGGACAGAGAGAAACAAGGGGTCGCCCGGAGCTGGGCGATGGCGTCGCGACACGTTCCTATCCACAGGAGCCACTGTGTTGGGCTTGGACCAGGCGCCCAAAAGAACGTCAGTGAGTGCATCGTTGAACAGCAGCACAGTCTCCAAGGAGGAGGCTGCCGGCTGAAGCACTTCTGTCAAGAGATGAGTCTTGACCGCCACAGTAGGGAGTCGGAGATGTAAGGCTCCAGCTGCCCTACGCAACACCGTTGCAAAATTGGCTCCCTCCTCCGTAGCCACGGGAGGAGACAGCATGCCAGTGTCAGGGAAGTATCTAGACCACTGCATCCCTAGTTCCTCTGCCCAGTCCTCATCATACTGACACTGTTGTGCCAGAGGGTCCTCAGACCCCTCCCAGTCCTCCTGGTCCTCCTCCGGTTCAAAATAAGGAGGAGGAGGGACATTTGGGACCCAAGGTCTCATCGGCGCCGGAATCGGCGTCGAGCGGCGCCGGTCCGGCTCCATGTCCGGAGCCGGAGAGTACATGGGGACGCCGCCGCCCGGAGCCCCGGGCGGCGTCAGGGACAGCACCGGAGACATCGGCGCCGGCGGAGGCGTGGTCAGGTCGACCGGCGTCGATGGGGTTGCGGTACCACCGGAGCCGGGATCGAGGCCGGGGCCGAAGCCGGAGCCGGGACCGAGGCTGGAGGCACGAGCGACGCCGGGACCGGAGTCGTCGGCGGCGCCGGGGCAACCCCATCAGGCCCCGCGAGGCCCGAAGGCGCACCGGAGGGACATTGAGGCCCGAAGAGGCGGGCCATGGCCGACAGGAATTCCTGTACTTGGCCGGATCCGCCCCGAACCCGGGAAGGACGGGTATTGCGGGGCGACTCCACAGGCATGTCCGGGGCCGCGGGGCGGGACGGTGCCGGGAGGGGCCTCCAGCCGAGTCGCGAGACCGGCGAGGCGAAGTCCTAGAGCGATGATGCTTTTGGACTTCTTGTGTTTAGACTTACCGGACGACGAAGACTTGGATCCCGACGACCGGCGGGACTCCGCCACCGACCCCTCGACCTCTCACGCGACCGGGGCTTGGTGTGGCGCGGAGCCGACTGCCGGGCCTCGAGGAGCTTTCGAGACCGCTCTCGCAAAGCTTTCGGGTTTAGGGACCGGCAGTCGGAACACGACTTCGTGTCGTAGTCTCGCCCGAGGCAGAAGAGACACTCCAGATGCGGGTCTGTGATGGACATCATCCGAGCACAGGCGTCGCAACGTTTAAAGCCGGGCATCCCTACGACACCTTGGAGTCGATATGAAAGAAACAGTGAAAAAATTCACCAAAAGAGTTAGTCAAAAATGACTAGGGCACTGCTCTTCCCGGATCTGCGCTTGCTGGCGCGGAAAAAGAAGAACTGACGTCAGCGCGCAGGGGCGGCGTCTAAGTACTGCCCGCGACGTCATCCCGGCGATCACGACGCCGACAACGGACGCGGAGCCGCACGACGCCGCCTACCGACGCGCAAGGGTACTGCTACGCAAAAACTTTCCGGATCCAGCCTGACGCCTGGGGATATTCTAAGGTGAGGAATCTGTCACTAACGTGTCTCTTTCAGATTGTTAAGATAACATCACAGACTTCGGGAGGAAGGTCGAAGGCTGTCAACTGTCGCCGCTCAATCTCCACGCAAGGAGGTGGAGACTGGACAGGTACGGGTGGAGGACCGTCCCCCGCTGCTGCGACAGAAGATCCTCCCAAAGAGGCAGTCGGATCGGAGGATCGATGGCCATGTGTAACAGCTCGGGATACCAGACTCTTCGTGCCCAATCCGGAGCCACAAGGATGACTTGGGCCTGGTCGCGCTTGATCTTCTTCAGCACTCTGGGCAGAAGTGGTACAGGTGGAAAGGCGTATAGAAGACCGCAACTCCAGTCGCGACGAAAAGCATCGCCTAACGAGTGCCGCCTTCCAACGCGCAGAATTGCTGACATTGCGCGTTCTCTTCGGTGGCGAATAGATCTAACCAAGGCTCTCCCCACTGCCGAAAGAGACCTTGCACCACCTCCGAGTGAAGACGCCATTCGTGATCCATCATGCACCTGCTGCTGAGTTCGTCCGCCCTGGCGTTCAGTGAACCTGCCAGGTGTTGAACCACCAGGGATATGCCCTGATGTTCCAGCAATGTCCAGAGGCGGAGGGCCTCTTGACAAAGGGTCCACGACCCCACCCCACCTTGTTTGTTGCAGTAACACATGGCAGTGGTGTTGTCCGTGACCACCTGCACCACTCTTCCCCGGACACAGGGAAGGAATGCTTTCAGTGCAAGATGGATCGCCCGAAGCTCCAAGAGGTTGATGTGGAGCCCAGCCTCCGCCGGAGACCAGAGGCCTCTGATCTCCGCCTCTCCCATGTGGCCACCCCACCCTAGAAGTGATGCACCCGTCACCACTGTGTACTCCGGTTGGGGAAGGGAGAGGGATCTGCCGTTGACCGAATCCTGGTTCGTTAGCCACCACTGCAATTGACTAGCAGTGGCATCCGAGATCTGAACGCAATCGGACAGATTCCCCTGATGCTGTGCCCACTGGAACTTCAGGTCCCACTGCAGAGCCCGGATATGCCACCTGGCATGATCCACCAGCAGGATGCAGGAGGCCATGAGGCCCAGCAGCCTCAGGGTCATTCTGACTGAAACCCGAGATAGAGGGTGAAAGATAGGAATCATAGCCTGAATATCCCGGACTCGCTGCTCGGGAGGATAAGCCCGAAACTGCGTCGGGTCCAGAACTTATCCGATAAAAAGGAGCTTCTGAGAGGGAATCGGGTGTGACATCGGCACGTTTATGGTGAACCCCAGCGAGTGCAGGAGGTCCACCGTAGTCTTGAGGTGGGAGACGACTGCCTGGGACGAGCCCGCCTTCAACAGCCAGTCGTCGAGATAGGGGAAGACTGGAACCCTCTATCTGCGCAGATGAGCTGCGACCACCGCCATCACTTTCGTGAACACCCAAGGGGCGCTGGTAAGGTCAAAGGGGAGCACGGTAAACTGAAAGTGCTCGTGACCTACCGTAAATGGCAGGTAACGCCGGTGGGCCGGCAGGACGGGGATGTGAAAGTAAGCGTCCTGCAAGTCCAATGCTACCATCCAGTCTCCAGGGTCGAGGACAGACAGGACCTGAGCTAGCGTCAACATTTTGAACTTCTCCTTCCAGAGGAAGCGGTTGACGTTCCTGAGATCCAAGATAGGACGCAGGCCTTTGTCCTTCTTGGGCACCAGAAAGTAGTGCGAATAGCAGCCACAACCTACTTCTGGGGCAGGAACTCGCTCGATGGCTCCCTTGGCCAAGAGAGCCAAAACTTCCTGTTGGAGAAGGGCCAGATGATCCTCCGACATGCAATGGTGCTGAGGTGGCATGGATGGAGGGGTAGTCTCAAAGGGGAGGGAGTAGCCCCTTCGGACTATTTGCAAAACCCACATGTCCGACGTGATGGTGCACCAGTGGGGGAGGTGATGGCGAATCCTGCTGCCCACTGGCGATTGGTGGCCCTGAAAGGTCGGACTAGGAGGGTTTGGAGGCTGCTGCAGAGGGGGCGGTGGTGGACTGGCCCGCTCACTGGCCCCCAGAACCATGGCGGTGGGTCCCACGTCCCTGGCCGCGCAGGGGCTGAACAGCTTTCACTGGCCTGTGGTTCTGGACGGAACGTGGTGGGGGACCCCTTCCGTAGCCACGAAAGGGGCGAAAAGCAGACTCCACAGGGCGGGTGGTGGAGAGGCCCAAGGACTTGGCCGTAGCCCTTGAAGTGCTCTAGCGCGTTGTCTGCTTTGTCGCCGAACAGGCGACAGCCATCAAAAGGCATGTCCATAAGGGTAGCTTGAATATCCCCGGAAAAACCAGTCGACCTCAGCCAGGCGTAGCGTCAAAGGGCTACCGACGTTGAAATCGTCCTGCCTAGCGAGTCGGTGGTATCCAGTCCACATCTGATGGTGAACTTGGCTGCATCTCTCCCCTCGGCGACTGCACAGGAGAGCACGGCCCGGGCCTCCTCCGGGCACTGTGGCAGCACCTGCGCTACCGTATCCCACACAGAATGGGTGTAACAGCCCAACAGACATGCAGTGTTCACCGACCGCAGTCCCAAGATGGAAGAAAACATCTTATTCCCAAGATGGTCCAGCTTCTTGGATTCCCTATCAGGTGGTGCGTTAGGGAATGTGCCTTTGGATGTAGAGGCTTGGACCACCAAGCTCTCAGAGATGGGGTGTTGGGAGAGGAAAGAGGGGTCGCCCGGGGCCGGGCGGTGGTGTCGGGCAATCATCCAATCCACAGGAGCCCCTGTGTTGGTCCTGGACCAGATCCCCAAAAGGAGTCAGTGAGGGCCTCATTAAACGGCAGCAGGGGCTCCGAAGAGCTCGCTGCCGGTTGAAGCACCTCTGTCAGGAGGTTAGTCCTGACCGCCACCGTAGGTAGCTCGAGATTGAGAGCCTCGGCCGCCCTACGCAACACCAATGCGTAAGAAGCTGCCTCCTCCGTAGCCACGGTAGGAGGAGACAACATGCCAAGGTCTGGGGAGGTGTCCAGACCACTGGCATCCCCCAACTCCTCTCCCCAGTCCGGATCATACTCTAACTGGTCAGTTAAAGGTTCTCCAGATCCCTCCCAGTCCTCCTCACCCTTCTCTGGTTGCCAATCTGGCCTAAAAGAACCAGGGTGGAACAGGGGTACAAAAGTACCCATCGGCGCCGGATGCGGCGTCGGTCCGACTCCGTGCCCATGTGAGGATGGAGGACGGGGGTCGACGACGGCTGGGGACACAACATGCGTCGGCTGCGGTGCTGGTTGAATCAACGCCAATCCGGATCCAGGCCTGGATCCAAGGGGACCCTGCGGTGCCGGGAACGAAGCCGCCGGCGTTGAAGGCCCAGGGCCCCCAGCCGAGTCCGCGGGGCCCGAGGGCACGCCAGCGGTGTCAGGCTGCCCAAAGATGGCATGCATCGCGTCGTAGAAAGTTCGAAGCTGGGCAGGGGTTGCTCCGGGTCCCGGAAAGGGAGGGAAACTCGGAGTCGACCCTTCGGGCTCCGTACGCGGAGCCGCGGGAGGGGCACCACCTGCATCCCTCGTCGTGTCGGCCGACGGACGGGGAGAAGTCAAAGAGCGACGATGCTTCTTCGACTTCTTCTTGTGCTTCGACCTACCTGAGGAGTGCAAAGACTTCGAAGACTAGTGGTGGTGGTGGCTCCGCGACCGGTCCCTCGACCTCCCGCGCGACCAGGACCTCGAACGGCGCAGAGCCGACTGCCGGGCCTCGAGAAGCTTTCAGGACCGCTCCAGCAAAGACTTCGGATTCATGGTCCGGCAGACGGAACACGACTTGGGATCGTGGTCGCATTCCAGGCACCACAGGCACACGCAGTGAGGATCCGTCACCGACATCAGTTTTCGGCAGGAACCACAAGCCTTGAAACCGGGCATCCCTGACGTGCACCAGGAGTCGAAGACTCAAAAACGGCGTCGACAAAAGTCGGCAAAAAGTCAGTCAAAAACTGACTGGAGGTACCGCTCTCTCCGGATCTGCGCTGGCTGGCTCGGAAAAAGAAAGAATTGATGTCAGCGTGCGAGGGCGGCATCTAAGTAGCTACCGCACCGTCATCTAGGCGACCACGACGCCAACGACGAACACGGAGTCGAACGACGCCATCTTTCGATGCGCTGAGGTACTGCAGACGAAAAATTCTCCGGATCCAGTCTAACGCCTGGGAGTAATTCTAAGGTGAGGAATCCATAACTAATTGTCTCTTTCAGATATTATAGTATGTCAATGACCCCAACCAGTCAAGAGTTTCAGTGCCCCCAACAATGAGCATCAATAACCCTTAAGCATGACAGATGGACACGAGTATCAAAATGAATATGCATCACAGGGAAAGTGGGAATCTGTATGTGGGTGAGCAAGGATGGAGATTGGACCTAGGGGAAGGACGTATAGAGTATGGAGTCACATTCTAGCCAGTGCGTCTGTAAAATTGGGATAAGAAATGAGGTGGGCATGTGTGGTTCGCTGTGTTAACACTACCCGGACTCTATACAATGCTGGAGGGATTCAATGAGGAGAAGGAGTGCTGAAGCATAGTAGACTCTCCCCAGCCCTTTTGCATGTTCAGGGGAGGAGGAAATGCATACCAGAACCCTCCCTGACCACTGGGGAAGGGTAGAAAAAATTGAATTGCAAAGCGGGTCGACACAACCATGCCCCCAGGTCACATAATAAGACAGGTAGAACTAAAGTGGATTTTAATCTCTCCATCGCTCTTATGAAAGGCCAGGAAGAATACATGCTTAAGTGGATGGGACTAAGGCACACCCATTAATGCTTTATGCAGCATCTAGTCTCCCTCTGCCCTGGTGCTTTTTATTTCTTCCACTATTAGCTGACATCAGGGCATTTCCATCACATATAAAGAATTTTCTACCACATGCATAATTTGAGTGATAGCATGTTTATATGAAGGAAATAAAAAAAACTCCATTTACGTTTTCCTTCGGTATGTGAACTTGATGTTCATGATCAATTGCTAGGAAAACGAGACAGATACCCTCTGGAATTTTGTTAAGAGGGATTCTAGCCAACGAGATTCAGTTTTGAAAAAATTAGGAACATTCAGCCAACTTAAAGGCCTTCCACATTTACTGCATTTTCATTCAGCGAGTTGAGTTCTTCTCATAGAAAACTGCTTATGGAAACTCCCGTTGTAGCAATGAATGACTCATTTTTGGGACCCCCGACCACTTTGTAACTTTGAATCCCTCTTGGCTACTCTGCATATTTGGCAACACGAAATAGAAGTGCTGTACTCTAATTTTTTGAAAGTTTGATGTTAAGCAGATTGATCAAGGAGGTTGGTGGTTCAAAGTTATTAGTTCTGCAAAAACGTATTTTTCTATGGATTGTTGTTGCAACTATAACTATGGAGCGGCACATGCCGTCTCTCTCAATGTGAATATGAAAAATATTGTACTGAAATGTACAAAAACAGTAATAACATGACATTAATTTGGAGTGATATAAAATTAGCCCCTAGAGAGGAAATATGTTTATTCCAAAAATATTACAAAGACAAAGCAGCTCACTGCAGTTCTACAAACACAAATAATCCCTTTGGTAGGGAAATTACAATACATTTACGGTTTCCGACAGCTTCATCACAGTTGGAGAATATGATTAAATCTGGCCACAAAACCATGGCAAGGTAAATACCAAAAATATTTATTTTCAATGACTGGAGGCAAAATCTAAAGTATGCATTACATAAAGTATTCAAACATTTGGCCAAAATGCTGTATAAACATAGTTAATTAAGCTAACAATTTAAAATAAAATATGTTTTCGTTTAGAATTTTTTTATCAGTGGCAATACAATTGGTTCTGTATTTACAGCAGATTCATATTAAGGGATAAACACTGGAGGTGTAAGTTGTGGTGGCAAAATAAAAAGAAAAAAACACAAGTGTAAAACATTAATACAATGTCACATAATGACAGAAAAAGCAACAAAAGTCAAATCTGACCACTGTGTATTACTCTCTTTTCTCGGACTCTTACCTAAAATTCATATTTTACTGTGTATCTGTTTGCAAATGGTCCTTAAAAATACTTTAGAACAATGATTTTACGGACGCGAGTGATACAGTAGGTGCCACCTTTACTTCTGGTGAGACAAGTAGTTCACCTCTATCAAGCCTCCAGGAATTGAAGTTACCATATTAACCGCATTTCAAAACCCAACCCCTACTTTAGACTACGGATGTGGTAAACATTCGAAAAGTGATTGGGTATCTTTTATGAATCAAGCATGAATAGTGCTGTAATAAGTCAATTCCATATGGGATAAGAAAGAGCCATTATTTAGTGACAAGGAAACTTCTCCTGAATAGGTTCTCTTTTAATAAAACTGTTCCTGAACATCGTGAGCGCTGACCGATTTTGGATTTGCAAGCTATAGATGTCTGTAGTGGACATTTTGAGTATAAGAGTTAGATGTAGCAGGAACCTGGATAAAAATTTCAGTCGCTGATTTTGGATACTTTAGGAGTAAAAAAAAAAAAAATCGCCAAGTCAAAAATATAAAATAAATTAAAAAAAAAATCAAATGTCTGACAACATTTCTCAAAAGTATCATATGGAATTATCTTGGTTAAAAATGTTCACATTAACTCAAAGACCAGATGGAAGAAACCGGGTTAAAAACAGTAATAATGCAACTGTTTGCACGAAATTCCTACAGCTATTTCGGCATCATGTGTCAACCTGGCTTTTCAATTTTCGGCTCCTTTTTTGGGCTTTGTGGACCTAGAGGGCTATGAAATTGTTTATAGTGGACCTTGGTCCATTTCCCCTGGAACAAGCAATTTTTGGGAACCTGATGTTGGGGTATGCTGATCCCTTATTTTGGTATGTCTAGGTTCTGGGTCAGGCACCCTCAGCTCAGTGTTGGAATTAAAGTACAATCCACAGTAACACAAATAACCTGATTGGGGGTAGCATGCACGTCAGCCATCTGATAACTTGACACCTAGCAATTATGAATCACAGGGCCCAGATGGAACTCACTTGCATTACTTCATTTTCTAGGTGCATACAACATCTCTACATCTAGAACAAACAGAGTCTCCTATGTCTACATCCTGGTAGCAAGGTCTGGAAAAGCTGTACACACCTTATAAGTTTTACTTGTCAACTAGCTAAAACAATACAGATTGGGTTAGTAACAATGTTACTAAGAAATTGTCACAAAAAAATCATAAAAAACATTGCCTAGTCTATCCCAGCAAGAACAATTTCTACATTTGCTCTAGTGAAGAACTGGTGTTACCTGAGGCCTTCTGATGATTGATCAGGTCATTTGCTAAACAGATCGAGGCATAACTTCACCATGTATGAGGAATTTTCAATTGCTGTTGGATATATCCTTTGGATACAACCTTCTAAGCAAAATAAGTACAAGGCTTGTCTTGCTAGTTTCCTTATTTAAAACTTTTTGTTCATTGGCATAGCCATAGTAATATGAAGGATAGACTTCATAGGCATAGTGCCCAGCTCACTGTAAATGTTTGCCTCCATGCCCCAACAATGTACTTGTTTCAGCTAACAAACTGAGAAGGGCAAACTAAATCCTGGATCTTCAAACAAAATGTAATCTATTCACCCATGACTAAATACATGTGACAAACCAGTTTTTTGCAAATTCAATTTTTACCTGAACACAGCTCGATGCAAAGTGTCTCATTTTAGTCATACATTTATGCCTACTTCCTTAATATCTAATATCCTCTCCTTTGCATGAGCACCTGAATGTTGTCTTGAGGGCATTCTTACCAGTGTTAATTGGCATAGAGACAACACAAATATTAGGATGAGACAAAGAAAGATTCCGGTGAGTGAATGGAGGTGTTTTCTACCCATTCTATTATGATAGAGCAAGCCAGATGAGGTACAGTAGCCAGAAATAAAAATGACATCTTCCTCCTAGTGATTGCCAGCCAAGCTACAAATAAAATTAACTCCTTTGGAGTAGAGCGGATAACACCCTAGATCGGTTGTTTTCCGACTCCACATGGTATCTGCTATTTTCTCTGTCACTGGCAAATATAATCAAAGGTAAATGGTGAAAATGTAAACCTATGCTGGTACAGTTCCATATTCAGTTTTTTTATTTTAACACAACTGTTTTAGGTCTAGGATAGATTTTGATTTCTCAAATATTAGGTAATACAGTGAAAAGCGTTTCTCTAGTGCTATTAGGAAGGAGAGATGCAAAGAGTAATTCTGGAGTTTTAGCTATAACAGGCTTGGAGGAAAGATATTTTGCTTCATTAAAGGAATATTATAGACAAGAGTACTTTTGAATTAGCAAATACTTAAATGTGTTTCCATTTGAAAGATATGTGAATGAGGAGGGAAAATGTTGTAAGCCAAACATCTTTATCCACTATCCTCTTTTCCTCACTTGCAGTTTGTTTCCAGATATGTAGATGCTCGAATAATAGGTGGCAAGATCAGATAAAGACAAAATTCAACTACTTTCAAATTTAGGTTAAACTGAGGGACGTTGACTGGATAAAACAGAGCCTCCAAGAGTTATTTGTAAAGGAGGTTCCAAAGCAATACCCTGTAAGTATGATTGGTTCAACCGAACACATTAATACTTTCATAAACATTTTTTTACAATTTCAGCTATGGGACTCGAAATGGTTGTTTTTACCAAGTAGAATTACTGTAGCATGTATGTTTTTCATATCCCAAATTACATATAATAGCAGTGACCATGCAGACCATTCCCAAACTATTGAGTAGACTGGTTATGAATCATCCTATATTAGGTCACCTTCATAAAGCTATACATTCGGACTATAAAACATGGATGACTGGCACAATTCAAGTACTGTGTAAGAGACATATCCATCTAAAGACCAAGAGCTGTGTTTGCACTTATTTAAGAAGCCTGATCAGATTATTTAAGGCAATCTCCAGAATGTTGCATGCTTGAAGGACACAAGGTGCAAACCAGAATACATTTGAAGCAAATGACACAAGGAGAATTGCTACAATCAGGAGGACTAGAATTTGTCCAAGAAATGAAAGAATAATCTCCAGGTTGAGTTGAAACATTAAGATGGAGTACAACACTGGAGCTACACTTCTGCTTACAAATTACTGATGAATTTAAAACTTCCATCAAATTAAATGAACATCCACCAAGAAGCTATGCTGCATGTAAAAAGAATGAAAATAACGGTCTTCAACTACCACCAAAAAAGACTACAGGAAAGCTCAAAGTTTCAAGATAATCTTAAAATGCTTCAATGGATTATATCAACAAGGTCAGTTTTTTGGCCTGATTGTTTTAGTGCACCTTACTGATACTAAGTATATCCAATACTACAAAATAGTGACCATGGCAGAAAAATACCAGAAACTACTGAAAGGGCAAATGCTCTTCTCCTAAGAGCAATGACAAAATCTTAAACACTTGCATATATTGTGACACTGAGCAAAGAGTTTCTTACAGCTTAAAACACTAACTGCCTAGTTGGAATGCTTTTTCTGTACCCAAGATCAATGTAAAAATAGAAGAAAAAAAAATTTGGTACTATGGAAATCAGTCAGTATGCTGAAATTTATAGAATCACAAATTTAGGAATGAAGTGGGTTCCTAGATATTAATGAAAGGATAAATCTGTAAAAGTAGGCGACCACCACGAAGCTGTACTTTTTTGAGTATTCACATGCTTCTTTGCAGTTTCCCGCTGTAGCTCAACATGAAAGTAAAACTCACATTAAAGGTAAAACTATGTGTGTTTATTTCTAGGGTTGGAATGTAGAAGAAACATACCCATATTTAATTTGAGTGCAGGATTAGTAGTTACTCCAAGGGAACATATTTGCCCGGCATAGAAGCCAAAATGCACTCCTGCATGCTTAAATATCATGCATGAGAATAATCACTGGAAAATTATGAATTTCATAGCTTTCCAGGAGTATTCCAGGGGTTCACTGTCCATCACTGAAAAGTCAAGCATTTGCACCAAATGACTAATTCTAAGGGAGTAAATTTCCAATCTTCCTCTAACATTTAGGAATCAAACTGTTTAATATTAATTAGATACAAATGTGGTCAAGTAAATAAATGTAGATCCTTCAAAAACATTATCAAGTTAAGTAATGTAAATGAGGGTGGACAATAACCCTTTTTGACAGCAGAAATTGAGGCTCCTGGGCTAGGGAGAGGCATGAGCATCTTGTGTCAAACCAGGCAAGCCAGAGTAGTGTTATGATAAATAACAGCACAGAATTAGGCATTAGTTAACTCTTTAATCAATTTCTGGCCATCACAATGAGGTAAGATTTAGGGAACCTCATTCACTCCCATACCGGATGTTGAATGAAAGGCACATAACTGTTAAGTTTCAGTGCAAAAAGATAGATCTAAAGAAGATATCAAACACCCACTTTCAAACATTTAGCTACTTCTTTTGTGGGAGAAGAACAAGACCAGCTGTCTTTTCTGTGGTAAATTTTTGCCTTCTGCTAGACTGGCTGCAAGGCCAACTCATGTTTCCAGTACTCGGTAGTGGGAGCAAATATACTGCAAGAGGCAAATCAGCACTGTTGATTCTCTATGTAGGAAAAAAAAAGTGGTTTTTGGAGGACTAAAAGAAAGTTATTCAGTGGTGAAATAACACCTTGAGCTACAGGAGGTAAATGTGGAGCGATGCATATCTTCCAGATGCTCTTCACCTGTAGAGATCCTCGCAAGCTTCATCAAACATTATTCTGATCCTGCAAAGGTTGTTATGAATGTATGAAAAACTGCGGCATGTAGCACAGTGAAAGCCCAATGAAGAAGTTAAAAAAGAAAACCTTGTTGAAACAATCAAACACAATTTCAAATGGCACATCTAGATTGTGCAAAGTGTGCATTATCAGGTGAATACTTGAGAGAATGAGATCAAGCTTGTCTACTGTGATCAGCCAATCAATTAGCTGTGGGTACAGGTCCACTACCATACAATGGGATAAACTGCATCAATGGCAATAAGTTTTTTTTTCTAATCAAGCTGAATAGAAGGATATAGTACCATTACTGCTAGGTACTTGTCAAAAAACAGAAAACAAAATGTGTGGCCCTCCCTCAAGAGGTGCCAAGACACACAGAAAACACATAGCTGCCCCCATTACTTAAGACAATTGTTTTTAGCCATATTGTTTAGTAGCACGATTATAAATTGTAAGACAGCTGAGGTCAAAGAAATTTTGTACAAATTTTCAAATCTGCAATAGAGTATTTAACAGACTTTTCAGAGGAGAGACCGAGTTCACAATTTCAATGAGACACAGGCTTTCACATTTTGAATGCCAGATTGTACACTCAAAGTCACAACATTGCAAAGTCCTTACAAATATTCTGGAAAATGGTACATTTGATTAATTGATCAAAATCCATGGTTGGATGTAGTTTTGATGTTGCTTTGCCCATATAAAATCTAGCATTGCTTTAATATATTTCTAAGGGTGCTACTAAGGTACATCATGCAATAATATTGCAGGCTGATGGTCCGTCTTTTTAGACAAATATGCAGGGAATCAAATGCTTTACTCCATCTCAACAAGAAATGTAAAAAGTAAAAACAAATGATCTTTAAGTATACAAGTATGTAAACACTTCCTCCAAATTAGCTTACTTTAACAAGCAAACTATTGAAAGAACATGATTTTCTTGGCAGGGTATTACAGTTTATCAAAAAGTCTGGCCAACATTGGAAGATTATAGGAGTTCCTTTCAATAAACAAGTGCATAAACTGTCAAGTTTTGTGCACAAATTCACTTATATGTCTGTATTAATACTCGTTTTGAGCTAATGCTAATTACGGTATCAGGGCCATTTGAAGTTACCACTATGTTAAAAGGACACTTGCATTTTCACAATGATGCATTTCAATAAACGCTCCTGAACATCTACAATAAAATGCACAAGAAACCCACATTTCATACTATCCTGTTTTGTCTTTATGCACATTGGGTAATTGTATTTGTCAGTGGAGTTTGGAGTACAAAATTCGTATTTTAAATGAAATATAAAAGGAAGAAATGTAAATAATTTTAGAACATGCTATGAGCTATTCAATATAAATTCAATCTTCCAGAAAGTTATGAAATTTGCAGCACTAATTACATCTGGGATCCAAATTGCTCTTTTTCATGTAGAATATCAAAAGTTTAAGAACAGCTGCTGGCTTTGTTATCTTTGAATAATGATTGCAATTAATGTGTGTTTGTAGATACACATTTTTGTGATAATGATTAGAAACAACTTAACTACCCACCAAAACGTCCAGTGTTGAACACAGATTTCTGACTTTTGGCACCAAATTCCAGTACCAAATGCAAACATCCTCAACATGGAGGATGTGTGTATTTGCATTATAATGCTGATAATGGCAAGCAAGTGCAAGAACAGTCATGATTCAGTCACATTCATACACTTTTCATAGAAAAATATAAATATAGTCCCTGAATTTTTAGACAAGCAGACTAGTCCTTATTAGTAGAGATTCCAAAGCTATCTTAAAAAGGGCATGCTTTCACTCGTGAGGTCATTTTCCGCAACTGGCTAGTTCTTGATCCAGCAGCACTTAAATTGTTATCACTTTTTAAGACATCACAATCTAGTTCGCCATCATCATATCTTACTGTCCTTTTACCTTGATTTCTAGTTTTTATTTTAGATTTCCTAGAAACATTTGTAGATTGCATATAGTTCAAGTGCTCCCAGTCATCATCACAAACTTTGCGCCTTTTTCTTAATTCAGGACGTTTTTGGGGCTTGCGTGCAGCTTTGGTTTCCACACCTTTGCTTAAGAGCTTTTGTTTTCCTCTCCTTTTTCTTTTCAGTGTGTACAATTTCTCACTGTTGGAGCTGCTGTCTGAATCAGAGCACACTGATGAGGAGGTAGACAAAGATTCCATGCTAGTGCTGGAAGCCTTCTGATTCTTTAAGCTTGAATAAGTGCTACCATTTTTCAAATCATCCTCAAACTCAGTTTCATCTAGATCATCACTTAGTATTCTTGCAGCAGTTCTACCAGATGTACGTTTTTTTGACATGGGCTTATTGTTTTTTCTTTTCCATCTGTGAGTATTGGAGTCTGAATCATTCTCGTCTACATCACTTGTTTTCATATTTGTACTGACGGAGTCTGTGGGTTTCATAATGGTCTTCCTATTAGGCGGGTGGACCTGCGTTTTACACTTTGTGGCCGCTTCTGAGGTTTGAGCAGAAAGTGCTTGTTTTCCGAATTTTGCAGGGTGTGATTTCTTTTGTGCTGTCCTGTGACCACTCGTTGGTTTTTGCACTGCTTTTTCATGTTCAGGTTGTGAACATTTCTTCAATTCGATTGTGCACTTCTTGGCTGCCGAAAACCCAGCCTTGCACCTCAATTCATCATCCAGATCTTGTTCATTTTCAAACTTTGAAAATTGGTCTCTCTTAGACTCATCTAACTGGCGCCTTCTGGCCGGAGTCAAAACCTTGTGGAAGGAGAGGCTAGTGCTATTGTCTGAACTGCTACTACTTGAACTGATATATCTTCTAGCAGTTTCTGAGCCAGTTGACTGTGGCTTCTTCCTTAAAGTGGGTCTTCCTACCTCTTCTTCCTCCTCACTTTCTGAATGCACACTTCTATCTTCATCTGACGCAGCCAACAAAGTTTCTTTACTTGTAGCAAATGCACTATGCAGCACCTTTTTATTACAGCCAGAAATGAATTCACTTACACTACTTTTTTTTCTAGCAGCAACTGAAGCGACTGGATAATTGGCATTCCTTGAGGTGCATTTTAGAGCGGACTCTTTTTGGTTATTTTTTGATTTTACACCTTCAAGTTCCTCAGGTGGGTGTAAATACATTTTCCTTGCAGCAAAATCCCTGAGATGGTGAGAGTTTTTGCTGACTTTGTCGGATATGCGGTCATCGGAATCCCTGATAGCAGCTGAGGCAGTTTGATAAGTTGTGGTACAGCTTTCCCTTAGTGACTCTTTGCTTTCAGATTTAAAAACTTTGCATTCCTCAAACTTATTCGATAGCTTTTTTCTATCTGCTGCAGAAGCTTTGTGGGGGAGCGACCTTCGACTAGTGCTCTCTAAATCACTACCATCACTATTTTTTCTAGCACCAGCTGATGTAGTTGAATAAAGTAGCCTATTTGTTTTATATCTTTTTTCCTTATTTCTTTCTTCACTTTCTGTTTTTCTTCCCTTTTCTTCATCAGACTCATTCAATAACATTTTCCTTGCTGCAGCTGAAGCACTTCGGTGTGGTAGTGTTCTGCTGAGCATGTTGACACAGTACTCTGTGTCTGAGCAAAACCCATCCTCAATATCGCTCATGCACTTTATTTTGTTAGCAGCCATTGCAGCACTTCTCCTTGGCATTTTATAGCGTGGTTCACATTTTTGTTTCACTGTTTTCTTCGGAATCTCTGATTCTTCTTCAGAATCGCTGACAAACCTTTTCCTGGCTGCTTTCCTATGACCATTTGTTTGTGGTTCTGTAACAAAAGAACATTTCTAGTTTACTATATACCATAAATGAAAAAAAACATTACCAAATTAAAGTAAATATGACAGCATCCCAGGCTTGTTTGTGAACGGTTTCTCACTGGGCAACAGAGGTTATTGCACATACTATCCAAAAAGAAAAAAACATAGGAGCTAAAAGATCACGCTTGATAATGCATTTTAATAGATCGACAAATATGGAACGGCACAAAGGCAAAAGTAAATTAATTACTTTGAGATAAAATCACAATGTGGTGAAAGGGTTTATTTACTACAGAGTCACTCAGCAGACCTTTATTGCTATGTATGACACATTCAGTAGGGAAACACAGAGTTGTACAGGCAAGAACAAGGCAAAGGCATGTTCAGCTTATGGAAATACAAGGAGTATATATCCTGTGTTATAATAGCATTTGTGAAAAAAAAAACAGGAGGTAAAAGGAAAAGTCACTTACCTTCGATAACAATCTTTCTGGTTGATACTTTCTATCTTTCTGCAGATTCCTCCCCTTTGAATATTACAGATGCAGACTGGATTTGGAAAACCTTAGAATTAGCTTTCTGGCACTGGCAGGTGGGGTCAACTCTCTCTGACATCAGACGTGGAGTCATGATGGCATCTTTAGAATCATAAAGCCTTGAGAACGGTGCCTCTAACGTCAAATCTGTCCAGTTTTTTGCTGCGCCATTCGAAGCATATTCAAGAAGATTGGAAATTGTATATTGATGCAGTGCATTACTGAATTGTAACCTTATTAAAAAGAGGTTACATAGTATTACTGTACTAGAAGAGATGGTGGGAGGCTCAGTGAGTAATCTGCAGGTAAATAAAGAATACACTAGAAAGATCGTTACCAAAGGCAAGTAACATTTACTTTGCCCTTGAATCGATTCCCATGCAATAATTCAAAGGAAGAGGAGTGTATGAAGAAAATGTTGTTTAGTTGAGAACATTTTAAAGCGTAGACCAGGCAAAGTGACTGTTTCTACTTATTGCACAAGTTACTAACTTGTGTAACGATATATCTGTAAGAGACAGTAGTTAGTGACAGATTCCTTACCGTAGAATATCCCCAGGCGTCAGGCTGGATCCGGAAAGTTTTGCGTAGCAGTACCCTTGCGCGTCGGTAGGCGGCGTTGTGCGGCTCCGCGTCCGTCGTCGGCGTCGTGATAGCCTGGATGACGTCGCAGGCAGTACTTAGACGCCGCCCCTGCACGCTGAGCGTCAGTTCTGTACATGACTTTCCGCGCCAGGAACGCAGAGCCATGCAAGAAGCTGACATAGGTGTCTGAAAAATACTAGGGCCCTGAAAGGGATGTCCTTAACGCACAAGTTACTAACTTGTGTAACGATATATCTGTAAGAGACAGTAGTTAGTGACAGATTCCTTACCTTAGAATATCCCCAGGCGTCAGGCTGGATCCGGAAAGTTTTTGCGTAGCAGTACCCTTGCGTGTCGGTAGGCGGCGTCGTGCGGCTCCGCGTCACTCGTCGGCGTCGTGATCGCCGGGATGACGTCGCGGGCAGTACTCAGACGCAGCCCCTGCGCGCTGACGTCGGTTCTGTACACGACTTTCCGCGCCAGGAACGCAGAGCCATGCAAGAAGCTGACATAGGTGTCTGAAAAATACTAGGGCCCTGAAAGGGATGTCCTTAACCCTAGAAATCAGTTCGCAGAACGGGGAGGATGGGTGGGGTGGTAAGGAATCTGTCACTAACTACTGTCTCTTACAGATATATCGTTACACAAGTTAGTAACTTGTGCATCTGAAAGAGACATGTTAGTGACAGATTCCTTACCTTAGAATAGATACCCCAGCAATACCAACCCCGGTGGTGGGTCTGCGAACAAAGATCAGACAAGGAAGTCCCGGAGGACAGAACGGCCAAAGAAGCCGTCCCTCCCGACCCGACTGTCAAGGCAGTAATGCTTTGTAAACGTGTGCAGCGAGGCCCACGTAGCTGCCTGACAGATATCCTGCAGCGGAACACCGCGGCCTAAAGCCGTGGTAGCAACCGTTGCCCTGGTGGAATGGGCACGCAGCCCAACAGGAGGCTCCTTCTTAGCCAAAGAATAGCAGGCTTTGATACACAAGGTTACCCAGCGGGAGATGGTTCTCTTGTGCACCACCCGACCTTTTTTGGCGCCCACGTAGCCAACAAAGAGCTGGTCATCCACCCGGAAGTGTTGTGTTCGGTTGATATAAAAACAAAAGCGCACGTTTTGGGTCCAGACGGTGGAGCCTCTCTTCCTCTCTGAAAGGGTGCGGAGGCGGAAAGAAAGTGGGCAAAGTGATGGTCTGCCCAATGTGGAAGGCAGTAACCACCTTTGGCAAGAAGGACGGACGCGTCCTAAGAACAACCTTGTCTGGATGGACAGACAGAAAGGGAGGTTTGCATGATAGAGCCTGGAGCTCACTCACCCGCCGAGCGGAGGTGATGGCCACCAGAAAGGCAGTCTTCAGAGTCAGAAGACGAAGAGGACAGTTATGTAGAGGCTCAAAGGGAGCGCACATGAGAAAGGTAAGAACCAAGTTCAAGTCCCACTGAGGCATCACAAACGGAACAGGAGAGAAGAGGTGTGTGATGCCTTTTAGGAATCTGTTAACAACAGGGGACTTGAAAAGGGAGGGCTGATCAGGAAGCCTGAGGAAGGCCGAGATTGCACAAAGATAGCCCTTGATGGTACCCAGGGCAGAACCCTGTTGGGCCAGAGAAAGAAGGAACAGAAGAACCTCAGAAAGAGGGGCAGAAAGGGGATTCACAGCCTTTGCTGTGCACCATGCCACAAACTTGTTCCACCTGCAGGCGCATACCACCTTAGTGGAGGGACGCCTGGCTGCCAGAATCACATCACAAACTTCGGGAGGCAAGTCGAAAGGAATCAACTGCCGCCGCTCAATCTCCACGCAAGCAGGTGGAGGCTGGACAGGTTCGGGTGGAGGACCGTCCCCTGCTGCTGCGACAGAAGATCCTCCCGAAGAGGCAGACGGATCGGGGGATCGACGCTCATACTGAGTAGCTCGGGATACCAAACTCTTCGAGCCCAGTCCGGAGCCACAAGGATGACTTGGGCCCGGTCGCGCCGAATCTTCTTCAACACTCTGGGTAGAAGTGGTATAGGCGGAAAGGCGTACAACAGACCGCAACTCCACTCGCGACGAAAAGCGTCGCCGAGCGAGTGCCGCCTTGGAAATTCCAACGCGCAGAACTGATGACATTGCGCGTTCTCTTCGGTGGCGAATAGATCTAACCAAGGCTCTCCCCACTGTAGAAAGAGTCCTTGCGCCACTTCCGAGTGAAGACGCCATTCGTGATCCATCATGCACCTGCGGCTGAGGTTCGTCCGCCCTGGCGTTCAGGGAACCTGCCAGGTGTTGAACCATCAGGAACATGCCCTGATGTTCCAGCCATGTCCAGAGGCGCAGAGCCTCCAGACAGAGGGTCCACGACCCCACCCCGCCTTGTTTGTTGCAGTACCACATGGCGGTGGTGTTGTCTGTGAACACCTGCACTACCTTCCCTTTGACAGAAGGAAGGAATGCCTTGAGTGCAAGTCGGATCGACCGGAGCTCCAGAAGGTTGATATGGAGCCGGGACTCCGCCGGAGACCAGAGGCCTCTGATCTCCGCCTCTCCCATGTGACCGCCCCATCCCAGAAGGGACGCGTCCGTCACAACTGTGTGCTCTGGCTGGGGAAGGGAGAGGGATCTGCCCATGACCCATTGCCGGTTCGAGAGCCACCACTGCAACTGTTTTGCAGTCCCCTCCGAGATCTGGACGTGATCGGACAGGTTGCCCTGGTGCTGCGCCCACTGGAACTTCAGGTCCCACTGCAGAGCCCGCATATGCCATCTGGCATGATCGACCAGCAGGATGCAGGAGGCCATGAGGCCCAGCAGCCTCAGGGTCATCCGTACCGAAACCCAGGATAAAGGCTGAAAGATCGGAATCATAGCCTGAATATCCCGGACTCGCCGTTCGGGAGGATAGGCCCGAAACTGCGTCGTGTCCAGAACTGCTCCGATGAAAAGGAGCTGTGGAGAAGGAATCAGATGCGACTTCGGCACATTGATGGAGAACCCCAGCGAGTGCAGGAGTTCGGCCGTAGTCTGGAGGTGGGAGACGACTGCCTGGGACGCAGCCCGCCTTCAGCAGCCAGTCGTCGAGGTAGGGGAAGACTGAAACCCCTGCCCGGCGCAGATGAGCTGCGACCACCGCCATCACTTTCGTGAACACCCGAGGGGCACTGGTAAGGCCAAAGGGAGCACGGTGAACTGAAAATGCTCGAGGCCTACCGTGAACCGCAAGTAACGCCGGTGGGCCGGCAGGACGAGGATGTGGAAATAAGCGTCCTGCAAGTCCAACGCTACCAACCAGTTTCCAGGGTCGAGGGCAGTCAAGACCTGAGCTAGGGTGAGCATCTTGAACTTCTCCTTCCGGAGGAAGCGATTGACGTTCCGGAGGTCCAAGATAGGACGCATGTCCTCCTTGTCCTTTTTGGGCACCAGAAAGTAGTGCGAGTAGCAACCACGTCCTACTTCTGGGGTCGGAACACGCTCGATGGCCCTCTTGGCCAAGAGGGCTGTGACTTCCTTCTGCAGAAGCATCAAGTGATCCCCTGACATGCGGTGGAATTGAGGTGGCATGGCTGGGGGGGTGGTCTCGAAGGGGAGGGAGTAGCCCCTTCGGACAATGTCCAAGACCCACCTGTCCGAGGTGATGGGACGCCAGTGGTGAAGGTGATGGCGGACCCTGCCCCCTACTGGCGTGCTGTGCACCTGAAAGGAGGGACTAGGAGGGCTTGGAGGCCGCGGACGGGTTGGAGGTGGTGGCCTGACCCGCACGCTGGTTGCCCGAACCGCCACGGCGGTATCCACGTCCTCGGCCACGCGAAGACGCTTGCTGCGCGGGCCGGTGGCTGGGCTGCTGACGTGACTGGGCGCCCCTTCCGTGACCACGAAAGGGGCGAAAAGCAGAGGTTAGCGGAGGGCGCACAACAGAAAGGCCCAGGGACTTGGCAGTAGCCCGCGAGTCCTTAAAACGCTCCAGCGCATGGTCTGCTTTGGAACCAAAAAGACCGACTCCATCAAAGGGCATGTCCATGAGTGTATTCTGGACATCACCCGAGAAACCAGTTGTTCTCAGCCAGGCGTGGCGACGCAGCGCCACCGTCGTTGCAAGCGATCTGCCCAGCGAGTCGGCGGTATCAAGGCCACAACGTATGGTGTACTTTGCCGCATCCCTACCTTCCGCAATGGTGCGGGTAAGCAGTGTCTGGACCTCCTCAGAACACTGGGGCAAAACAGTCGCCACCGAATCCCACAGGGAGTGGGTATATCTGCCCAAAAGGCAAGCGGTGTTGACGGACCGCAAGCCAGCACTGGAGGAAGAAAAAGCCTTCTTCCCAAATTGATCCAGGCGTTTGGATTCCCTATCCGGAGGGGCGGTAGGGAAGGCGGTTTGGGAGGCAGAGGCTTGGACAACCAAGGTCTCGGGGGTGGGATGCTGAGAGAGAAACACGGGGTCACCCGGAGCAGGGCGATGGCGTCGGGCCATGTTCCTATCCACAGGAGCCCCTGTGGTGGGCTTGGACCAGGCGCCCAAAAGAACGTCAGTCAGTGAATCATTAAACGGCAGCACAGTCTCCGTAGAGGAGGCTGCCGGCTGAAGCACTTCCGTCAAGAGATTAGTCTTGACAGCCAGAGTAGGCAATTGGAGGTGCAAGGCTCCAGCTGCTCTACGCAACACCGTTGCGAAATTTGCTCCCTCCTCCGTAGCCACGGGAGGAGACAGCATGCCAGTGTCAGGGGAAGTATCTAGACCACTGGCATCCCCAAGTTCCTCTGCCCAGTCCTGATCATACTCACACTGCTGTGTGAGAGGGTCTTCCGACCCCTCCCAGCTCTCCTGGTCCTCCTCTGGTGAAAAATATGGAGGAGGAGGGACATTTGGGACCCAAGGTCTCATCGGCGCCGGAGCCGGCGTCGAGCGACACCGGTCCGGGGCCATGTCCGGACCCGGAAAGAGCTGGGGAACGACGCCGTCCGGAGCCCCGGACGGCATCAGGAACGACACCGGGGACGTCGGCGGAGGCGTGGTTAGGTCAACCGGCGTCGATGGGGGTTGCGGCACCACTGGGGCCGGGATCGAGGCCGGAGCCGAGGCCGGGATCAAGGCTGGCGGGACAGGCGACGCCGGGGCAACCCCATCAGGGCCCGCGGGGCCCGAAGGCGCACCGGAGGGACCTTGAGGCCCGAAGAGGCGGGCCATGGCCGACAGGAATTCCTGTATTTGGGCCGGAGTCGCCCCCGAACCCGGAAAGGACGGGTAATGCGGGGGCGGCTCGACAGGCACGTCCGGGGCCGCGGGGACGGTGCCGACAGGGGCCTCAGCCGAGTCGTGAGACCGTCGAGGCGAAGTCTTAGAGCGATGATGCTTCTTAGACTTCTTGTGCTTCGACTTACCCGAGGAGCGCGAAGACTTGGACTCCGACGACCGGCGGGGACTCCGACGACCGGCCCCTCGACCTCTCCTGGGACCGGGGCTTGGTGCGGCGCGGAGCCGACTGCCGGACCTCGAGTAACTTTCGAGACCGCTCTCGCAAAGCCTTCAGGTGAAGTTTCCGGTAGTCAGGGCACGACTTCGTGTCGTGGTCTCGGCCGAGACAGAAGAGACACTCTAAGTGCGGGTCTGTGATCGACATCATTCGAGCACAGACGTCGCATGGCTTGAAGCCGGGCATCCCCAACACCTTGGAGTCGAGACGACTCGAAAAGAAACAGTGAAAAAATCACCCAAAAATGTAGTCAAAAATTGACTAGGGCACTGCTCTTCCCGGATCTGCGCTTACAGGCGCGGAAAAGAAGAACTGACGTCAGCGCGCAGGGGCGGCGTTTAAGTACTGCCCGCGACGTCATCCCGGCGATCACGACGCCGACGGCAGCGGACGCGGAGCCGCACGACGCCGCCGCCTACCGGCGCGCAAGGGTACTGCTACGCAAAAACTTTCCGGATCCAGCCTGACGCCTGGGGATATTCTAAGGTAAGGAATCTGTCACTAACGTGTCTCTTTCAGATGTCCAACTACATAATGGCTGCCCCGAATCTGGTCATGTTTGATATCAAACATGTTGAAATCATGCAACTACACAGATTCCAGTGTTAGTTGCATGATACCATGTACTGGGGGCTCCTTAGAGGACACCACCATACCTACACCTGTGTAGCCTTACAAGGGCTGCCTGCCAGCCCCCTCTGCTGCTGACATTGTTCTACCCCGCTGCTGATGAGTTTAACTCAGGTGGGGAAGCTGAACAAAGGATTCCCTTCGAAGGAGAGGTGTGATCACCTCTCCTTTAGAATTAGGTAGGGTGGGGGTGCTTCTGAGCGCTACCAGGCTGCATTGAAGGGCACATTTGGTGCCCAGCTTGCATAAACCAGTTTTGCCCAGTTCAGGAGCCCTTGGCTCCCACCTGGCGTGAAACCACACAAAGGACAGTGGAGTGTCCAACCCCTGTCCAACTCCTCCCTAGGGAGGTCCCAGAGCTCCTCCAGGTGGCCACTTGATTCTGCCATGTTGAATCTTGGCCCCTGGGAGCATCTGACTGGCTAGGACAGCTGAGTAGTGTTCTCTGACACCCTCTGATAGGCGGGTCACCACTTAAGAGGTTCTTCCCCTTTTAGAGTTACTTAAGGGTTCCCCTGAGAGTAGGTCCTTAGATTCATCCCGACAACAACTTCAAGATCCAACTGCCTGTCGTCTGAAGACTATTCAAAGACACTACAGATCTACTGGCAAGACTGCTGTAGGATCTACAGCAAGACTGCTTTTGGTGGGAAGATTCCTGCTGCATCTTCGTCCTTGTGCTTCAAGTTCTGCAACTCTGTGGCTGTGCATCCTCCGAGTCACCAAGGACTCAGCCTGCATCCAAGCCAGAAGGAATCTCCATTGGAGTGAAGGAGTCGCTTCCCTGCATTCGCAGGCACCCCTACATCGACGACCGGTTTGCTGATCCTGTTGTCCCAAGGACATCGCCCGGCTCTGCAACAAAGGTGATGGTTTGCTGGCTCTCCATAGACCTACCCAGTCTTCTCTGCAACTTGGGCGACTGTAATGCCTCTCCAGCCAACATGAACCACCTCCCAGTGCACCGCGTCTGTTTGCCGTTGCCAAAGCTTGTTGGCTCTCTCCACGAAAGATCTTCAAGCTCCAAGAAGCCCCAGCCTTCAGCACTGCACCGCTCCAAGAACGACATCCTGCCTGCATCCTCTGCATCGTGGGCCTTTATCTCCTGTGTGCTGTTAAGGCTTCCATGCGACTTCCTGTGACTGCCGCCAGAGGGTCCTTGAGGGGGCTCCATCCATTGCTGCTGGCTCTCCTGTGTGCTGAGGTCCGGCTCTGGCTTTCCCTTGCTGGGTTAGTCCCACAGACCTTGCTGGTTTCCAACACAGCATCTTCTTCCGCAAACCATTGTTTGCGCTTGCCAAGGCTTGTTGGTGGTGCTGCTGGCCACTGACCTTTCTGCACTCGTCAACCGACATGGGACAGCTTGTAGACGGCTCCTGTGCTCTTGCATTGTCGCCTGGGTTCCACAGCTGTTGCTTCAACCTCACTGTGCTACAGTCAGGCTTTGATACACAAGGTTACCCAGCGGGAGATGGTTCTCTTGTGCACCACCCGACCTTTTTTGGCGCCCACGTAGCCAACAAAGGGCTGGTATTGTGCTCCTGTGCCTCCTGGTCACCTCTGAGTGGTTTGGACCACCTGCTTTCAGGTTCTGCTTTCAGGTTCTGCTCATCTGGATTTGACATTGTGGTTCCACCAGCTTGGTCCACGAGACTCTGTACCTGCTGATCTTCCACTTAGTTCCATTGGAGTCTACAGGCGGTTCCGATACCACTTAATGCACAAGTTACTAACTTGTGTAACGATATATCTGTAAGAGACAGTAGTTAGTGACAAATTCCCTACCTTAGAATATCCCCAGGCATCAGGCTGGATCCGGAAAGTTTTTGCGTAGCAGTACCCTTGCGCGTCGGTAGGCGGCGTCGTGCGGCTCCGCGTCCGTCGTCTGCGTCGTGATCGCCGGGATGACGTCGCGGGCAGTACTTAGGCGCCGCCCCTGCGCGCTGACGTCAGTTCTGTACCACGACTTTCCGCGCCAGGAACGCAGAGCCATGCAAGAAGCTGACATAGGTGTCTGAAAAATACTAGGGCCCTGAAAGGGATGTCCTTAACCCTAGAAATCAGTTCGCAGAACGGGGAGGATGGGTGGGGCGGTAAGGAATCTGTCACTAACTACTGTCTCTTACAGATATATCGTTACACAAGTTAGTAACTTGTGCATCTGAAAGAGACACGTTAGTGACAGATTCCCTACCTTAGAATAGATACCCCAGCAATACCAACCCCGGTGGTGGGTCTGCGAACAAAGATCAGACAAGGAAGTCCTGGAGGACAGAACGGCCAAAGAAGCCGTCCCTCCGGACCTGACTGTCAAGGCAGTAATGCTTTGTAAACGTGTGCAGCGAGGCCCACGTAGCTGCCTGACAGATAACCGGCAGCGGAACACCGCGGCCCAAGGCCGTGGTAGCAGCCGTTGCCCTGGTGGAATGGGCACGCAGCCCAACAGGAGGCTCCTTCTTAGCCAAAGAATAGCAGGTCTCGATGCACAAGGTAACCCAGCGGGAGATGGTTCGTTTGTGCACCGCCCGACCTTTTGGCGCCCACGTAGCCAACAAAGAGCTGGTCATCCACCCGGAAGTGTTTTGTGCGGTCGATATAGAAGGAGAGCGCACGTTTTGGGTCCAGACGGTGGAGCCTCTCTTCCTCTCTGGAAGGATGCGGAGGCGGAAAGAAGGTAGGCAAAGTGATGGTCTGCCCAATGTGGAAGGCAGTAACCACCTTTGGCAAGAAGGACGGACGCGTCCGAAGAACAACCTTGTCTGGATGAACAGACAGAAAGGGAGGTTTGCAAGATAGAGCCTGGAGCTCACTCACCCGCCGAGCGGAGGTGATGGCCACCAGAAAGGCTGTCTTCAGAGTCAGAAGACGAAGAGGACAGTTATGTAGAGAGCTCAAAGGGAGCGCACATTAAAAGGTAAGAACCAAGTTTAAGTCCCACTGAGGCATCACAAACGGAACAGGAGGGAAGAGGTGAGTAATGCCTTTTAAGAACCTGTTAACAACAGGGGACTTGAAAAGGGAGGGCTGATCAGGGAGCCTGAGGAAGGCCGAGATAGCACAAAGATAACCCTTGATGGTACCCAGGGCAGAACCCTGTTGGGCCAGAGAGAGAAGGAACAGAAGGACCTCAGAAAGAGGGGCAGAAAGGGGATTCACAGCCTTTGCTGTGCACCATGCCACAAATTTGTTCCACCTGCAGGCGTATACCACCTTAGTGGAGGGACGCCTGGCTGCCAGAATCACATCACAAACTTCGGGAGGCAAGTCGAAAGGAATCAACTGCCGCCGCTCAATCTCCACGCAAGCAGGTGTAGACTGGACAGGTTCGGGTGGAGGACCGTCCCCTGCTGCTGCGACAGAAGATCCTCCCGAAGAGGCAGACGGATCGGGGGATCTACGCTCATATTGAGTAGCTCGGCATACCAAACTCTTCGAGCCCAGTCCGGAGCCACAAGAATGACTTGGGCCCGGTCGTGCCGAATCTTCTTCAACACTCTGGGTAGAAGTGGTATAGGCGGAAAGGCGTACAATAGACCGCAACTCCACTCGTGACGAAAGCGTCGCCGAGCGAGTGCCGCCTTGGAAATTCCAACGCGCAGAACTGATGACATTGCGCGTTCTCTTCGATGGCGAATAGATCTAACCAAGGCTCTCCCCACTGTAGAAAGAGTCCTTGCGCCACTTCCGAGTGAAGACGCCATTCGTGATCCATCATGCACCTGCGGCTGAGGTTCGTCCGCCCTGGCGTTCAGGGAACCTGCCAGGTGTTGAACCACCAGGAACATGCCCTGGTGTTCCAGCCATGTCCAGAGGCGCAGAGCCTCCTGACAAAGGGTCCACGACCCCACCCCGCC